>CM069857.1:217524036-217864036 GCA_036172795.1 Pelodytes ibericus | reverse complement strand
TTCTATCTTTTGATCAGATCTTCCTTCATCTTAGAAAATGTTTAAGCTTAACACAATCTTTCAATTAAACATAAGTTGTTGTTGTTGTTTTTCCCCAAGATGATGGAACATCTGATTCATCCAAAAAATAAATAGGATTTATTAGCATTAAAATCGTCCACAATGGATGTTTTTAATGCAAATTCGGAAGCACTTCAGTGCTATCTGAGTAGCCTGATTTCAGGGTCCGAAGTGGTCCAAAACTCATGGAAAATCAGAGCTACCTGAGTCGACTCTTATATTTTTGGCAACCACACTATCCAGCTTCACATTTTGGCAAAACGCGAAGCAGAGTGTTACTGAGATACTGAAGTTGCCTTTTTTGGCCTGCAATTTGTTCCGCATATGAGGGTTCACACCAAATACTTGAATGTAAGGTATTATGTTTATAAATAAATATTTAGGAGCTTTTGGAACTTTTCTCATTCTCCTTATTGCTTGGAGATACTAAGTGACTGGATGCGGACAAACTCGGAACATTTTGAGTGCAGATAGGACTTTGTGTGATGTCCACTAATGTAAATTTGTTTGTAACTGTATGTATTACATAATTTCATTCAATCTATAATGATCAACTTATGACACCATATTCTGTGCTTTTCTCTCTAATTTAAGTTTCATCGTGTTTCTAGTTTTTCCAGATGGCATTTAAGATATTGCCAATATTTACAACTTAGGTTATGTTGTATATTGCTTACAGACAAACAATGAAATGAGGAGGTCTGTCGCAATGAATAACCGAAAAGAGTCTCCAAATGTAAAGGCAAATGCCATTTATTATACAGACATTTCAGCCAAAGTGAAATATTTGCTAAAGAGGAAAATAACTGTGGAAGCATTCATAGGGCATTGTGTCATATTTATATTTTAATTAAATGATAAAGGTTTTCTGTTTTAGAAAAATGTAATTTCCGGAATTTATAACAATTCCAAAATCTGATTAAGCATTATATACTTGCGTATAAACATTATTTATACATGTGCATGATGTTTTAAAATAAATTGTGTATTTATATCTAAATAGACACAAATTCTAACTTATTATAAAGTTGTTTCCAGTAAATGAACATATATATATATATATATATATTTATTTATTTTTATAAACATTCTAGAGAGGAGAGTTTCTGGTTATTTAGTTTGTCTGATGCATATATTTAAAGGACTGGGGAACATTTAGCTTTCAGCATGCCCATAGCATATTTTAGCAAGGAATAAAATAGCCATGCTCCATCCTATCAAAAATTTACATTTTACATTCATAGCAGTTCAAAAATTCCTTCACAGGACATTCAAGCTCCTTTAAGAGGTGGGACTTATCAGAAAGAACCTTCTGCCTTCTCCATAAATCTGGGTAATTACCACTCTACTATGTTCATGTCTAGCTCTGTGCTATGTTAGTCTGCAACTTATTACTCTGTAGGTCAGCCTGGAAAAAAATGAATTGTACAGATCTCCACAAATTAAAAGCAGATGGGTTTCTGTCTGTTTTGGAGATTTTCTTACATTTTACAACCTTGCGTCTGCTGTAAAACCTGGATGGGGTTATCGTATTCAAGGTATTTATTATATTTTGTCAAGGTGGCTGCCTTTCTGACAAGCAGGCTGTTGCATTTCTAGATCTGCTTTGCTCCGTATAAAAGGACTCTGGAGACCTATGTGTGAATGAAAAGCACATATTCTTTATCCATTTTTAGCAGGACTGTTAGCAGTACTGCTATTTATGTTTGTTATACAGTTTATGTTGGCTCAATATTTCTTTATGCTCCAAAGTGAGTTGTTCGCATCTTTATTAAATAACTAAAATCCCATTCTTAAATTTATGGGGCTTGGTGTTACAGTTAGAGGGAATTCCAAATACAAGTGCTACTCTTTATAACAAAGTTTAAAGAAGCATGAGAAAAAAACACAATCCAACCATACACAACTTCTTATTATAAACAGATATAAAAGGGGTAAGCTTTCCTTGGAAACTTTTCTTACATAAATAATCCAATATGTTAATACATTCAGCCATATTTCATAAATATGACATTTTGGAGTTTGCTAATACACTAACAGTGTTTAACACTTTGTTTGAGACCCCACCTTTATCTGTTAAATATAATACCCAATTATGCACGGCTCCTAAGTAAAAAGTTGTGATGTCATTGTTTTATGAATCAACACAGAAATGTGTTCCAGCACACTAATTTTTTTAGTTAGTGGGCAGTCTCTTTTATACAAAAATGTGTGTAATCATTAAAGAAATTTGTAGCCTACAGTCTATTGATGGTAAGAACACAGAGGACAGGGCCACCATCAGAAATTTTGAGGCCCCTTAAAGAACAAATGATCTGGGCCCTCCTCCCCCACTCCATTTCTTCTGCACTGTTTTCATTATTGCCCCCACATCCCTTTCCATAGCAACATTTTGCAGCACCCATGGCATTTGAAACAGCACCCAGCATGCACCTGAAGGTCTTGCCAGAGCACCAAGATTGCATACCTAAGACATGCCCCAACCAGCACCCAAATTAAACACACAAGGAATGCCCCAGTTCCCAGATTGCACATCCAGGACATACCCCAGCAGCCAGATTTCACACCCAGGACATGCCAAAGCACCCAGATTTGACACCCAGGACATGCCCAAGCACCTACACTATACAACCAGGACTTATGACAGCCAACACCCAGATTGCACATCCAAGACATTGCTCAACACCCACATTGCACACCCAGGACTTCACTGGTGTCTAGTGGTGGAAAGCTGTATGTCTGTGCGCTGCCCAGGTGCACAGACATCCTCCCGGGTTGCCTCTTGCACTCTTTGACTGGAGTCTGAGCTCGCCTGCAGAGAGGGCTGGTGAGGGCAAGCTTTTTTTATTTAAAAGAGCCCCGAGTAGGCCCCCAAGAGCACCGGACCTCTTACAACCCTCCAGGGCCGTCTTTAACAATGATTGGAACCTGGGCAAACATTTGTTTGGGCCCCCTGGACCCCGCCCCTTATCCCCGACATGCAATCACACCATCCACCCTAATAGCTTCCTAAAAAAAAAATAAACACACACTCGCACTGAGTATATAAAATGTGAGACAGACAGTTTATATAATATTTATAATATATATGTGTATTTATTTATTTATATATATATATATATATATATATATATATATATATATATATATAAATGATGGATTTATATGAAATATTATATAAACCTGCCATATATTATATAATAAATATTATATAAAACCGCCTTATGATATATATTATATAAATATTATATAAATCCGCCAAATGATATATATTATATAAATATTATATAAAACCAGCCATATGATTAATCTAACATATGGTTCAGGTATACACACACACACACACATCAGGTCCATTTAATATTTATATAATATAGCTTAGGGGTGGGACTGTACAAATGTACACAGAGAGACAAGCTTACACACAGTTAGATAGACACACACACTCACACAGACACACAGTCAGACTTACACAGACAACCTTACACAGTCAGACACACACAGACAACCTTACACAGTCAGATAGCCACACTTACACACACAGACAACCTTACACAGTCAGATAGACACACTTACACACACAGACAACCTTACACAGTCAGATAGACACACTTACACACACAGACAACCTTACACAGTCAGATAGACACACACACAGAGACAACCTTACACAGCCTATAGACACACTTACACACACAGACAACCTTAAACAGTCAGATAGACCACTTACACACACAGACAACCTTACACAGTCAGATAGACACACTGACACACACAGACAACCTTACACAGTCAGATAGACACACTGACACACACAGACAACCTTACACAGTCAGATAGACACACTTACACACACAGACAACTTTACACAGTCAGATAGACACACTTACACACACAGACAACCTTACACAGTCAGATAGACACACTTACACACACAGACAACCTTACACAGTCAGACACACTTACACCCACACATAACTTTTCTTTATAAGGTTGTTTGTCCCCCTCCCTGCTCATTTACCGTACATTTGCAGGGAGGGGACGGTTCTTCTGTGCGTGGCTCCATGTTTTCTGAGAACCGGGATGTCACGGACATCCGGTGCTCTAACATGCTCTGTGTGTGAGGGTCGGAGATTTCCCCCCTCGCGCAAAACAGGCTGATGCGCGCAATGTCAGGACACATAAAAGATGCCGTTCCGGACGACCACATTTTGGGCGCACCTGTACTATGCGATCAGCAGGCCCGGACTGGCCATCGGGCACACCGGGCAAATGCCCGGTGGGCCGCGGTGGCCATGGGCCGAGGCCGGCAGGGGAGGTCCCAGGATCCCCCCTGCCGGTCTATGCAGGGCCGGCACTATCCGAGCGCCGGCCCCGCTGTTTGACATGAAGGGCCGGTGAGGACATCAAAGATCTCCCTCACCGGCCCACATGCCTTCAAATGCGGCCGCCGGCGGGGAGAGAGGGAGGGAGAGGACCCGGCGGAGCTTTAACTTGCAGCTCCACCTTCCTCTCGCTTCCTCCTCTCGCGAGATCCGGAGCATTGCCATGGCAACGACCGGATCTCACAAGAGTGAACTCTAGCCCATAGGCTAGAGTTCACTCTCCACGAGGACCACCAGGGAACACCGCCTCCCAGTCTAAAGGTAAGAAGGGAGTGATGGGTGTGAGAGTGATGGGTGTAAGAGTGCTGTGTGTGATGGGTGTGAGAGTGCTGTGTGTGATGGGTGTGAGAGTGCTGTGTGTGATGGGTGTGAGAGTGCTGTGTGTGATGGGTGTGAGAGTGCTGTGTGTGATGGGTGTGAGAGTGCTGTGTGTGATGGGTGTGAGAATGCTGTGTGTGATGGGTGTGAGTGCTGTGTGTGATGGGTGTAAGAGTGCTGTGTGTGATGGGTGTGAGAGTGCTGTGTGTGATGGGTGTGAGAATGCTGTGTGTGATGGGTGTGAGAGTGCTGTGTGTGATGGGTGTGAGTGCTGTGTGTGAGAGTGATGGGTGTGAGAGTGATGGGTGTGAGAGTGATGGGTGTGAGAGTGATGGGTGTGAGTGCTGTGTGTGATGGGTGTGAGAGTGCTGTATAAATATTAGAATGGATTGTGTGTGTGGGGGGGGGGGGGGGTAAATAAACAAATACAATAACAGGCATTATGTCCCCCCCGGACATAATGCCTGTTATTTTATTTGTTTATTTACCCCCCCCCCCCTACACACACACACAATCCATTCTAACATTTATACAGCACTCTCACACCCATACCACACAGCACTCACACACAGCACTCTCACACCCATCACACACAGCACTCTTACACCCATCACACACAGCACTCTTACACCCATCACACACAGCACTCTCACACCCATCACACACACATAGCACTCGCACACACAGCATTCTCACACACAGCACTCTCACACACATCATAGACAGCACTCTTGCACTCTCACACACAGCACTCTCACACACATCATACACAGCACTCACACACACCGCCCCCCTCATCACACCGCACCCCTCAAACACACACAGAACCCCCCAACACACTGCACAACAGACGTACACAATACTTCCATATATATATATATATATATATATATATATACACACACACACACTGCACCCCTCACACACATACTGCACCCCTAAACACATTACATTCCAGACACACACTAGATCCCTTACCCAACTCTGGATCATCTACACACATACACACGCTAGATCCCTATATACACTCTGAAACCGTTATAAACACACACACTCACTAGATCTCCTATACACATTCTGGGTCCTTCAAACACACACTAGACTCATATATATATATATATATATGTGTGTGTATATATATACACACACTAGATTCTTTGTAAGCAAACACATACTACACCCCTAAACACACACTACATCTATATATATACACACACACACACTATAGCCTGTATTCACACACTTGCTATATCCCCTATACACACATTCTCTACAGCCCCTAGCCACATATACATCACATTACACCACAAACACAACACAACTAAAACCGACCTTATTACACAATACCACACCACAATCAGCTCACTCTACACACACGCAATCCCACAAGCAGGCTCCAAACACATGCTCAATACTCTTTCCTGGCATTTTTGTCTCCTGGTATCCATTTCTAGAGACACCAGAGACAAGTTGCAAGGAAACACAGTGCAAGCATGTTATTACATTTGCTTGCACTGTGCAGAACAAATACAGGGTTTTTTCTCATGCTAGAGCTCTTCAGCAGAGCTCTACGCATGGTCTGCCCTGGAAGAGCATTGAACCAACATGCTCACTTTGAGAGGGAGCGTGTTTGTCATTGGTGATGACAAAACACACCTCCTCTGCCCCGCCCCCTTCTTAGTGGGCCGCTGTGATCAAAAAATGCCTGGGCCGAATTTTTCTCCCAGTCCGGCCCTGGCGATCAGTATATATCAGCAGGTAGCAGATAAGGATGTACATGGGCAGCGGGCCCACCGGTCAGCTGCCTTAGGTCCCCCAGGAGTAAGTGGGCCCGGGGCAGCTGCCCCGTTTGCCCCGCGTTAAAGACGTCCCTGCAACCCTCTAGGTTATACACCCCTGATGGTGACCCTGATAGAGGATACCTGATGACCTATATAAAGCAGAATTCCAAGCAATATCTAAATGTTTAAAAGGTGTCTATGAAAGAACAAGTCTATCCAATATTAGAACACAGTTTATATCTAAAAATATTTTGCTCATATCCAAATGAATACATACTTTCATAAGATATACATAAAAAACAATAAAAACGATGTCAAAAAACCTCAACTCACTTGCACCTCACATTTAGTAGTTCCCATTGTCATCAGAGGATGTATCTCACTAAGAAACAATAGCATTAATACAATCAATAAGTTTAAATCAACTCATATCACACGTTGCTTTGGTGGCAAAACACTAGCTTATTTCGATGCCTTCGCACAAAATTCACTCCACATGTTTTTTCTCCTACAATTTCAGCTGTTTTCCTGATCTCACTCTTTTTTTCAATGTTTTTGATCTCTTTCCATCATTTAGTTTTTCAACGATGTATTGCTCACTCGTGTTATCTGCCAATGGCTACTTGGGGTTCAGGAGTTTAGGTCATACACAAAATAAAACAAATAGTGTTGTTTTATAGTTGACTTCATCTAGTAAGCATGCAATTCTCAAGATGTGAACCTTTCCTTAGGATAAATGGTGTTATTTATAGAATTCTAGAGTGGTCATAAATTACTCTTCAAGACCTATATCTAATGCATCTTGAGAGGCATATTAAACAGCCATCATTCATACTATTTTCAATGTAAGACAAACCATACAACATACAGTTGAAGTTGGACAAATCTCCAGAGTAGGAATCAAGTATTAACCTTATCAATCAAAATACTTTAATGGGAAATAAGAACTATGAATGACTTACTGCTATGTAAGTTGGGAGAATATATGGCATTTTCACTCCTTCTCAAAACACTATTGACTTCTCATTCTGTCTACTTATATGAAGCCATTTGTAAAGCTGCCATTTGCCCACGGCCACAATCTAACTAAGTAATTGTGGAGCAGAAAAAAATTATAAAGTTCTTGATGTCTAGTTTATTTGTAGTTTCTTTATGTTTTTTTCTGGTAGGTTTATTATTATGACTTACATGTAAAACTGTTATTTCCTTTATGTCTACAGCGTTGTATGCAGTGAGAAGCTCAATACAATATTAATATATTGAACATGTATTAAATGTAATGTTTTATATTAAACTGTCTTGGAATAAAAAAATCTGCACAAACTGTTCAGCACAAAACTGCTCCAGTAAGTAACTAGAAACTAGCAAATATATTTTGACTTGTGTACACACTCATGTTACCAAAATGGCATCTTTGCATCTGTGCTAGTGACAATCCTTTATGACTTAACAAGAGTTTTGCCACAAGATGCAAATGTCACACATACCTGTCAGAATGCAAGTGCACAACCATTTAACAAGTGTCCAGACCCGAAAGCTGTGATTTAGTCTTTCCATGCATGCTCAGATTCCACCATGCTCACAAACAGTAATACAATAGCACATGTCTGATGCACTAATGGCAGATTCCCAATGATGCCTCACATCCAGTGCGGTATTTACCATGAGGCATCCTAGGCAGATGCCTAGTGTGGCAAATATTGGGGTGTGGCAGAACCCCCCAGCACTGAAAAAAAAAAAACTAAGAAAAACGCACGGGCAGCAGATCGCGATGGTCAGCTGCCCGTGCGGTTTTTTCTTAGGGAGGTGGAGTAATGGCGGGTCACGTGACCTATCCACTCTCACCGCGGGGAGCTGAAAAGGCAGCATGGCAGGACACCATGCTGCCTGCCACCAGAGATCAGGGTAAGTCCCTGGTGGCAGGCAGGTGATGGGGGTGATGGGGTTAATGGAGGTGATGGGGTTAATGGAGGCATGTAATGGGGTTAATGGAGGCATGTAATGGGGGTGATGGGGCATGTAATGGGGGTGACGGAGGCATGTAATGGGGGTGATGGGGTTAATGGAGGCATGTAATGGGGGTGATGGAGGCATGTAATGGGGGTGATGGGGTTAATGGAGGCATGTAATGGGGGTGATAGGGCATGTGATGGGGTGATGGGGTTAATGGAGGCATATAATGGGGTTAATGGAGGCATGTAATGCGGGTGATGGAGGCATGTAATGGGGGTGATGGGGTTAATGGAGGCATGTAATGGGGGTGATGGAGGCATGTAATGGGGGTGATGGGGTTAATGGAGGCATATAATGGGGGTGGTGGGGTTAATGGAGGCATATAATGGGGGTGATGGGGTTAATGGAGGCATATAATGGGGGTGGTGGGGTTAATGGAGGCATATAATGGGGGTGATGGGGTTAATGGAGGCATATAATGGGGGTGATGGGGTTAATGGAGGCATATAATGGGGGTGATAGGGCATGTGATGGGGCAATGGAGGTATGTAATGGGGGTGATAGAGGCATGTAATGTGGGTGATGGGGGCATGTAATGGGAGTGATGGGGGTATGTGATAGGGTCATGTAATGGGGTGATGTGGGTTATGGGTCAAACGTGCGTGGGTAGGGGGGTGCCTGAATTTTGCCTGCCTAGAGCAGCACAAAACCAAGATACACCACTGCTCACATCACAGCTACATCACAGTAATAGTGATTTATTCTATACAGTATTTACATTAATACTACTGTATTTACTATATCTTATTTGTGAAAATGACCCATATTCAAGAATACTTCTGGTCCCAAACATTTTGGATAAGAGATATTCAATCTGCACATAATATTGGCAAACAGTTTTCCAGCCACATACACTACAGTGTACAGCATAGCTACCATCAACAAGCATATAGTCAGCCTATCACAAAGGGTGTTACAGTATAGTAATGACAATTATAGACTACAGTTACAAATTGCAAATCATATACAGAGATACAGCATAGTTACGATCAGCAGCCACAAATGTGGAATACGCAGTGGAGTCCCGAGAGGGGCGCGGGGAGTGCGGATAGTTATGTGTGTGGCATATTTAATGGGCTCCTGTGTGTGACATATTTAATGGGTCATCTGACTGGCATTACTAAGGAATCTGTTTGGCATGGTACTGGAGGAAATCCACGGGGGTGACACCATGAGTTACTGCACCGGCTGACACCAACCCTAGTGTCACCTCCAGGCATAAGCATAGTTATTATCAGCATATACTCTCAGGCAATGATGGTGGTATAGTACTATCATTATCAGCATATAATCTACAAACCATTATTGGTGTGGCAGCAGAGCCATGATAACCTAGGATTAGAGTTGAGCGTACACCTGGATGTTCGGGTTCGGCAGGTTCGGCCGAATTTCTAAAAAATGTCTGGGTCCGTGCTCGAACTTGACCCCAAACCCGAACCCCATTGAAGTCAATGGGGACACGAACTTTTGGCCACTAAAATGCCTCTAAAAAATTCCTGGAAAGGGCTAGAGGGCTGCAAATGAAGTAAAATGTGGGTAAGAGTAGGACAAGTGCCCTGCAAGCAAATGTGGATAGGGAAATAACTTAAAATAACATAAAATACATACAAATTACAAATACAGCTGAGCCATAAAATAGCACTAGATGGAATCTTTGATTTTAGCTTTGGAAGAACATAAATCTAAATCTAAAGCATGGCTGCCAGGAGGATCAACAGATGTATCCATTTTGGAGTGCAGGGTATTCTCTTTCAGTTTATACTAAGTGACCCATAGGTTGAGGAGGCGATGACCGTGGCGGTGTAGGTGGAAGCGACGCTGAAGGAGGAGGAGGAGGAGGTATCCAGAATTTTTCAAAGTGCGCTGTAAGCACAGTATTGGACTGTTCTATTTGACTCTCAGATATGAAGTGCACCGCAAGACGCAAATCTCCTATTTAGCACCCAAAACAATTAGAATTTTTCAAAGAGCGCTGTAAGCACAGTATTGGACTGTTCTATTTGACTCTCAGATATGAAGTGCACCGCAAGACGCAAATGTACTATTTACCACCCAAAACTATTAGAATTTTTCAAAGTGTGCTGTAAGCACAGTATTTGACGGTTCTATTTGACTCTCAGATATAAGGTGCAGGAGCAAATGTAATATTTAACACCAACAAATTGCAGTATTTAAAAATGCCTAGATGTTGCCCACTGAGCTAACAGAACAGGATTCAAGTCATGTGCCTGGCACACATGCAGTTGCAAGTGCACTGGGCTCAGGGCAGGATACAAATATGTAGTAGAGCACCCACTAAAATAATCACTGTAATTTGAATGATCGCTGTATGATTATGCCCCTCAATATGCCAGGATTATGCCCCTCAATATTCCAGTATTATGCCTCTCAATGTGCCAGGACTTAGCCACCCAATTTGCCAGGATTATTATGCCACTCAATATGCCAGGATTTTCCCACACAATATGCCAGGATTATGCCACTCAATATCCCAGGATTATGCCCCTCAATATGCCAGGATTATGCCTCTCAATATGCCAGGACTTAGCCACCCAATATGCCAGGATTATTATGCCACTCAATATCCCAGGATTATGCCCCTCAATTTGCCAGGATTATGCCTCTCAATATGCCAGGATTTAGCCACCCAATATGCCAGGATTATTATGCCACTCAATATGCCAGGATTTTCCCACACAATATGCCAAGATTTTGCCCCTCAATATGCCAGGATTATGCCACTCAATATGCCAGGATTTTCCCACACAATATGCCAGGATTATGCCCCTCAATATGCCAGGATTATGCCTCTCAAACTGCCAGGATTATTATGCCTCTTAACATGCCAGGACTTAGCCACCCAATATGCCAGGATTATTATGCCACTCAATATGCCAGGATTTTCCCACACAATATGCCAAGATTTTGCCCCTCAATATGCCAGGATTATGCCACTCAATATGCCAGGATTTTCCCACACAATATGCCAGGATTATGCCCCTCAAAATGCCAGGATTATGCCCCTCAATATGCCAGGATTATGCCTCTCAATATGCCAGGAGTTAGCCACCCAATTTGCCAGGATTATTATGCCACTCAATATGCCAGGATTTTCCCACACAATATGCCAGGATTATGCCCCTCAATATGCCAGGATTATGCCTCTCAATGTGCCAGGATTTAGCCACCCTCTTCCTCCCCCCTTCCCCCTTACTTACCTCCTCGCTGCTGCTCTGTCTCCCGGTGCTGCAGGTCCGTGGCTGTGAGGGAAGCGTTGTGCGTTCCTGTCTAGCCAATGCGCATTCAATAAAGTTTGTTTAAAAAAAAAGTTTAAACAAACTTTATTGAATCCGCATCGGCTGGAGGGGAGCGCACAACGCTTCCCTCGCAGCCACGGACCTGCACCGGGAGACAGAGAGAGCAGCGAGGAGGTAAGTAAGGTGGAAGGGGGAGGATTTTTCTGCTCTCTAAGGGACAATACCCATGATTTTCTATTGGGGCCAAGATATTTTTAAAAGGTGTTAAATATTTACAGCATGCCCAGTGCGCTCTATTCACCAAATTACTTGCAATAAACATTTTATAGAGATATCAGTGCATGGCAAGGTCTGTTCTTCTTGCAGGGTATTTCACCAATCTTTCCCCTGTACAATATAATACATAGTTACGAGATGTTCATCTCACCTCAACTCAACTCACGTTTAGTTAATTTGTACCTTTCACCAGTGCTGGGTACATCTTCATATGAATGCAACTTTGTTTGTAAACTCTTTGGAGTAATGAGGAACAATTCTATGAATTTATTCTGTGTATATACACCACTGACTCCTGGTGGCATAATGCTTAAACTATTGTATGCAAAGTGAAAGAGGTGACATTACATCGCCTGTACAGTAAAGTAAGACCTGCAGAGGAAGCTCAGATCAATAAAACTTCTCTGCCCTACATTATATGGCCATCTGGAGATTTACTTTCACACTTCAAAATCTATTCTTAAATGCTCTATTTAGCATTAACCTTCACCCTGTTCTCTTCAATCTGTCAGGAGCACAGGCTATTCTGTCATTATTTCCAAAATTCTTTCTGTTTTAAAATGAGAAGTGCAGTAGCCTGGTTTTTAAATGTCTTTAAGAGTTTTTTAGCTTTAATTTTCTGCTCTTATTAATACGATTCCTATGTTTTCTTAGTTGGTATTGCAGAAATAACAGAACACAAGTTTAATTCACAAACATGGATAACCATATATAAGTTATGTAATATGTGTTACTGTGTTAGTGTCTTCTGCAAAGAAGATTGTATATGTATTATTCTGTACGTACAGGGCTGGTGCAAGGATTTTTGCCGCCCTAGGCAAAATAAAAATTGACCCCCCCCCCCCCATTATCATATTGTTATTCCCCTCAATATCCCAGGATTATGCCCCACAATATGCCAGGACTTAGCCACCCAATATGCCAGGATTATTCCCCTCAATATCCCAGGATTATGCCCCTCAGTGTCCCAGGATTATGCCCCTCATTATCCCAGGATTATGCCACTGAATATGCCAGGATTATGCCCCTCAATATCCCAGGATTTTTCCCCCAATATGCCAGGACTTAGCCACCCAATACGCCAGGATTTTCCCCCACAATATGCCAGGACTTAGCCACCCAATATGCCAGGACTTTCCCCCCACAATATACCAGGATTATGCCCCTCAATATGCCAGGATTATGCCCCTCAATATGCCAGGATCATGCCCCTCAATATCCCAGAATTATGTGCCTCAATATGCCAGGATTATGCCTCTCAATATGCCAGGATTATGCCCCTCAATATCCCAGGATTATGCCTCTCAATATGCCAGGATTATGCCCCTCAATATGCCAGGATTATGCCCCTCAATATGCCAGGATCATGCCCCTCAATATCCCAGGATCATGCCCCTCAATATCCCAGGATTATGCCCCACAATATCCCAGGAATATGCCCCTCAATATCCCAGGATTATGTCCCTCAATATGCCAGGATTATGACCCACAATATCCCAGGATTATGCCACTCAATATCCCATAATTTTCCCCCACAATATGCCAGGGCTTAGCCACCCAATATGCCAGGATTTTCCCCCACTATATGCCAGGATTTTCCCCCACAATATGCCAGGATTTTCCCCCACAATATGCCAGCCAGAATTTAGCCACCCAATATGCCAGGATTTTCCCCCACAATATGCCAGCCAGGACTTAGCTACCATATGCCAGGATTTCCCCCCCCCCCCCCCCCCAGTATGCCAGCCAGGACTTAGCCACCCAATATGCCAGGATTTCCCCCCCCCCCCAGTATGCCAGCCAGGACTTAGCCACCCAATATGCCACGATTCCCCCCCCCCCATTATGCCAGCCAGGATTTAGCCACCCAATATGCCAGCCAGGACTTAGCCACCCAATATGCCAGCCAGGACTTAGCCACCCAATATGCCAGCCAGGACTTAGCCACGCAATTTGCCAGGATTTTTCCCCTCAATATCCCAGGATTATGCCCCTCAATGTCCCAGGATTATGCCCCTCATTATCCCAGGATTATGCCCCTGAATATGCCAGGATTATGCCCCTCAATATCCCAGGATTTTTCCCCCAATATGCCAGGACTTAGCCACCCAATACGCCAGGATTTTCCCCCACAATATGCCAGGACTTAGCCACCCAATATGCCAGGACTTTCCCCCCACAATATGCCAGGATTATGCCCCTCAATATGCCAGGATTATGCCCCTCAATATGCCAGGATCATGCCCCTCAATATCCCAGAATTATGTGCTTCAATATGCCAGGATTATGCCTCTCAATATGCCAGGATTATGCCCCTCAATATCCCAGGATTATGCCTCTCAATATGCCAGGATTATGCCCCTCAATATGCCAGGATTATGCCCCTCAATATGCCAGGATCATGCCCCTCAATATCCCAGGATCATGCCCCTCAATATCCCAGGATTATGCCCCACAATATCCCAGGAATATGCCCCACAATATCCCAGGATTATGCCCCTCAATATCCCAGGATTATGCCTCTCAATATCCCAGGATTATGTCCCTCAATATGCCAGGATTATGACCCACAATATCCCAGGATTATGCCACTCAATATCCCATAATTTTCCCCCACAATATGCCAGGGCTTAGCCACCCAATATGCCAGCCAGAATTTAGCCACCCAATATGCCAGGATTTCCCCCCACAATATGCCAGCCAGGACTTAGCTACCATATGCCAGGATTCCCCCCCCCCCCCAGTATGCCAGCCAAGACTTAGCCACCCAATATGCCAGGATTTCCCCCCCCCCCCCCCAGTATGCCAGCCAGGACTTAGCCACCCAATATGCCACGATTCCCCCCCCCCCCCCATTATGCCAGCCAGGACTTAGCCACCCAATATGCCAGCCAGGACTTAGCCACCCAATATGCCAGCCAGGACTTAGCCACGCAATTTGCCAGGATTTTTCCCCACAGTATGCCAGCCAGGACTTAGCCACCCAATATGCCAGGATTTTCCCCCATAGTATGCCAGGATCCTCCCCCTTCCCCCTTACTTACCTCGTCGCTGCTGCTCTCCCGGTGCTCTCATCTGCCCGTCTGTGGCTGCGAGGGAAGCGTTGTGCGCTCCCCTCCAGCCAATGCGCATTCAGTAAAGTTTTTTTTTTTTTTTTTAAACAAACTTTATTGAATGCGCATTGGCTGGAGGGGAGCGCACAACGCTTCCCTCACAGCCACGGACGGGCAGATGAGAGCACCGGGAGAGCAGCAGCGACGAGGTAAGTAAAGGGGGGGATTTTTTTTTTTTTTTGAAGCAGGGTTCCGGCGCCCCCAGCTAAGATGCACCCTAGGCAGCTGCCTAAGTTGCCTTACTGGTGGCGCCTGCCCTGTGTACGTAGAGCTTCTATCCTGTGCATCAGACATGTGCATATACCAAAGGCCAACATAAAGTTTTAGTTGATTTAGAACATGGGAAGATAAGCAGAGGGCTATGTATAAAGGTGGTGCATGTGGGAATAGCTTCACATACTAGCGTTCTGTGTGTACAATGTGCCACTGTAACACTAACTGCCAATAAAAGTCAGAAGTTAACGCCATATGCACTGGTCCTGCATTTCAAGGATGCTCAGGCGCACTTAGCACCAGCAGACCACTTGAACAATAAATTGAGCTCTAAAAAATGGCCCCTTTTATTACCCTCCCAACACTTTCAGGGGCATTTTATACTTAGCTCCCAGACAGTTGTAGGTTTTCTCTCCCTGATACAAAAGGTAGCTTTTTAGAGATTAAAAAACATATTTATGAAAGATAATTTCAAGTTACAGTGGCCTATCAAAGAAAAAGGTAGAGCAACCAGTTTCCTTCTTGTAAGTGAGATTGTAAGTAGATTATTTTTTTTTTTTTTTTTTTAAGTATTTTATTTATACAGTTTTCAGAAACACGTTTAAATACCAACAAGCACAATACGTTACAAACATTGCAGGACAACCATAAAGACATATAATCATCCTGCAGATACCTGACAGATCACAGTCTTAAACAATTGGGGCAGGATTATTTATTATACCATTTCCGCATGGCAAGCACGGGGGATTGGGTATATTAACCAGACTGTAAAACTGTGAGAAGAAGAAGAAGAAAAGAAAAAGAAAAGAAAAAAAGCAGAAAAGGAAACGAAAGAGAACAAGACAAAGGGAGGGGTAATGTCATGGCATTAGGCTCCTTTCTCTAAGCTCTATTGGTGGACCCAGAGCAGGGGAGAGAAGGTAAACAAGTGAGAACATTACCTAACGTGACATGACACCATCTACCTTCCCTAACATATAAGTCGTGAAGGGAGAGCAGGGTGGAGAGGAGGGTCCGCAGGCCCGCGAGATCTGTCACGGAAGTCTGCTCACGCTCAGGGAATCGAACAATTTAGCTCCACTTAGAGAGTGTTGCTTTTATTACGGCCTTAACGGGTTTGTAATGCGCGTCTAGGTATCTTATATCCCGGATTTCCATCTATCATATGCAACCTTAGGGAGATAGCTTCTTTTCCCTGTTATTAAGCCAATTTCCATTTGGAGTTGATGTTCTATCTGTTGTCTTATATTTTCCCAGGTTGGGACATTAATAGATCTCCAGTTACGGGCAATTAGAATCTTGGCTGCAACTAATATATGATCAGCTAAATATTTAAGGGGAGGTAGAAGGGAAGGCCAATTGAGGTGGGCTATATATGTCTCATATTCTTTGTTTATTTGTATTCCTGAAGCGCCCATTAGGTTATCTATCAGAGACCAATATTTCCCTAGCTCGGGGCATGACCACCAGATATGTTTAAAAGATCCAGTGTTTTTGGAGCACCTCCAGCATGATTTCGAAGTCCCTGGGTACATCTTCTCTATTTTATCTGGGGTTAGATACCATCTATACATGACCTTAAAAAACAGCTCGAGCAGATTAAGGCAATGAATCGACTTCCTCAGCTCATTCATAGGCTTTACCCAATCTGCCAAGTTGACTTCCTGGCCTATGTCCATCTCCCATTTTTGTAGGGCCTTGGGTTTGTCTGAGTCTAGCGGGAAAAATATTCGGCTTTTTCCTAACTGTAGTATCTTTTTTTAAAGTGAGCTCTAAAGCCTTTTTTATTGGAGTATAGTCTCTCTTTGCTTTTTGGAGGAATCCTCTTAGTCTTAAGTAAACGAAAACCTCACTAGGGGGCAATGAAAATTCTTCAGCCAAACTAACAAAAGGTTTTAGTTCCTTCCCTCTCCAGAGCTGAGAGAATTTAGCTAATCCGAATCTAGCCCATATAGCGAGGTTCATGTTAGGTATGGTCCAATCCAAAAAAGCGAGAGAGGAGTCTGGACAAAGAACCTGGTCACAGCTCAATCTTTTCTTAAATCTACTTTTCTTAAATCTACTTCTTATTGAGAGAGGTCAGCAAGCTCAGATCTGTCAAATCCATCAGTAGTAGTAAGTAGATCATTTCATTACATTCTACATTACTATTTATTTACAGTTACCATTACCAGTGCTATCCAGTACCATTATACTGGATAGCCAGGGCTCGAGTCCTGCAGGAACGCTTGGGAACGGCGTTCCTGCACTTTTTTCATGGCAGGAACGCCGTTCCCTTTGCTCCTGCAGACAGGGCCGGCCCTACAATGGGGCAGAGTGAGGCAACTGCCCCAGGCGGCATTTTTGCAAAGGCGGCCTCAATACGCTGCCCATACATGCGGAAAGCAGGCGGCAGCCGCATCAGAAAAGTTAAGTAAAAAAAAATTCAAAAAACACCTTCACACCGGATATGACGTTACGTCATACCCGGTGGCTGAGCTTCCCTCCTCCATGCAGGAGGGAAGACTAAACGGAGGGGACCAGCATCGACTGCACGGAGCATCCAGGAAGTTAAATACTGGGAAAGGAGGGGGGTGTAAAACTAGCAAAATCTCGGCATATTGAGGTGTTAAATCCTGGCATATTGAGTTACAAAATCCTAGCATATTAAATGGCTAAATCTGGCATATTGAGGTGTTAAATCCTAGCATATTAAATAGCTAAATGTGGCATATTAAATGGCTAAATCTGGCATATTGAGGGGTTAAATCCTAACATATTAAATGGCAAAATCTGGCATATTAAATGGCAAAATCTGGCATATTAAATGGCTAAATCTGGAATTATAAATGGCTAAATCTGGCATATTGAGGGGCAAAATCCTGGCATATTAAATGGATAAATCTGGCAAAATACTGTCATATTGAGTGGCAAAATTATACTGGCATATTGATTGGCTAAATCGTGGATCTTGGGTGAGTTCCCACACTTTTTTTCCCAGGACTTGACTCCTGTGGATAGCACTGTAGAAAGGGTAAGCAAAACAGAAATGGTTGGTAACAAAACAATTAGGAGGAAGATGCTCAAGTGGGTTCATAATATAAATGAAATATAAAAAAAAAGATACTTTGAATACTACCCAGGCAATGGGACAAATACAAATGAGGACTTAAAGGTAGGTTGAGGACTTAAAGGTAGGTAGGCAATGAAATAGAGCAGCAGGAAATGCTAGCAGAATGCTTGGTTGCATAGGGAGAGGTATTAGCAGTAGAATGAGGGAAGTGCTCATGCCATTGTACAGAGCACTGGTGAGACCTCACTTGGAGTATTGTACGCAGTACTGGAGACCGGATCTCCAGAAGGATATCGATACTTTGGAGAGAGTTCAGAGAAGGGCTACTAAACTGGTTCATGGGTTGAAGGATAAAACTTACTAGGAAAGGTTAAAGCATCTTAACATGTATAGCTTGGAGGAAAGACGTAACAGGGGGGATATGATAGAAACATTTAAATACATAAAGGGAATCAACACAGTAAAGGATGAGAGTATATTTAAAAGAAGAAAAACTACCACAACTAGAGGACATAGTCTTAAATTAGAGGGGCAACGATTTAAAAGTAATATCAGGAAGTATTACCTTACTGAGAGGGTAGTGGATGTATGGAATAGCCTTCCAGCAGAAGTGGTAGAGGTAAACACAGTCAAGGATTTTAAGCATGCGTGGGATAGGCACAAGGCTATCCTAGCTATAAGACCGGGAACGGGGGACTAATAAAAGTATTCAAAAAAATTGGGCAGACTAGATGGATCGAATGGTTCTTATCTGCCGACACATTCTATGTTTCTATGTTTCTAAATACAAAGAAAATAAAGATAATCCCTATAGTTTAACTGAAACTAAAACCTTATTAAGTTCCACATAAACTATCCATTGATAGAGAAACCCCAAATAGTATGTCTTCTCAGAAGAAGTGGTTTGCTTTTGTCAAAATCTCTTTCAAGATTTTGACAAAAGCATTCTTATCTATCCTTAAATGTTAAAACTATTGACACAAACCTTAACTTTGGCTCACACAGGAATCCAAGAGTGATATAATACACTAAATAATAATACAAGTTTTGGACCAGATCGAAGTCGTTGTTTGTTTTTGTATGTTTTGTATGTTTTTGTATTCTTATCTTTAATTTTGGAATTAATATAACTGGTATGTCAGTTACATTATGTGATGTGATGGTAGCTGACTTATTTTGCTTTGAATTATTAATATGATATGATTAAAGAAAATAATACTTTTTGTAAAATTTCTATTAAAAATAAAAAAGGAACGTGATCTATATCTGATTGGTATAGTTTTAAAAGGCGAACAGTACTATTTATTATTAATTAAAGTCTATAAAGCATCAGCGTCCTTTACATTAAGCAAATAAAACATAACATTAGTATAAAATATAAAGTTTACACATAAAATAACATATTAAGTTTACACATGCTGGAACAGAAGGTGAGGAGGATCCAGTCTAAATAAGCTTCAAATCGAAAAGGAAGTGATGAGATGTTACACAAGGGGATAGAGGTAACAGGTCTTAAATCAAATCCCCTGATAGCGCTCCACTACATTACTTGTATTCTTTCATTTCTACATTTATTACAATGTTTAAATTAAACATAAGTTAATATTTGGCCTACAGTTATCATTTACAGATCACCATGGGAAAAATGCATGTGCTGGATGACAACTTAAAGGGCTTACAACATTTCACTATCAATTTTTACGAACGTGAAGGTTTGTAGAAAGCAATATATTTCTAAATTCAGGCTATAATTAATCTATTTTATATCATGCTCAATGTGTTATGTTTAATATTACATTTAACATAGAAAGCAGAATATAAATATTGGGGAATATATGTTACAATAGTAAAGTAGTGCATTTTAAACTAAATCTCTAAATATATTTCCTACTTCATATACTTACATGTTTCTTTGTGTGTTTTATTTATGAAACAGAGAATGTATGTGTCTATCTGTGGTTATTATCTATATTGGATAACAGTCGATAAATGACAGTCTTTGTCACCTAATAATCTGCAAATATATCCAGGAAATTAATCCACACAGATCACATTGATTATTCTTAGTTCATTGTATTCTGCATGGAATAATAATGCAAATCCTTTTATCTTTCCCATGTCACCAAACATGATGGGATTTGGGTCCATTGACTGGAGAGGCATGATAATACAGCCTATGTTATCATGTCACAATCTCTCTCAACTAAGCAAACGTATGTTTATATGTAGTTGTTACATTTTGCTATAAATTGTTTCCTGTTTTCTTTCAAACTTCTTAAATTTAAGACTATGCCCATTTCAGTTTTTAAAATTCAAATACAAACGGCCATATTTCAGTTGTCCAAAGATAGCAAGAAAATCAAATAAAGCATCCCAGTATGACTTAAAATGAATCTTTTATTTTAGTCAGTCTTCAATCTGCTTCTTGACATCAGCACTTAATAGCTGACATACACGCTGGAGACAGCAAGATACCTTAAGGCGCAATAGGCCAGGTTTACATAGCAGTAACAGACGCCTTTTTGAATTAATCGTTATGTTCTCTGATGTCTAAACAACATATGCATCCTGGACAGCCACAGACATGCTGTTCTTTTACTGAAAGCCTAAAGTCTCTATCTGACTAACTATATCATAGTGGGAGCTCTCCTAAACTATAGTAGCTAACTATATACAAGATATACTTTACCACCTGTGCCCATTGTCTTGCTAAAAGCTTTACTGTATCACAGTCTGTGGCAGGCTAACTTCATATAGGAAAATACATTTCAAAGTAGCTTTTGCTTAAAAAAAATTGTGTGTCAGAAGTAGCTCTCTGTCCAAAATTATATTTGTAATAACATATATTGTTTTCTAACAAACTCAGACCAAAGTAGCTTTGTGATAAGAGAAACAGAATTCTGCAAATATCGCACTGACAAGTTGTTTGGGGACACAAATGGCACAGAGCAGAAGCGCATCTGGAAAAGTTTATTATTTAGGCTTTCACGTGAAAACTGGATGTTACAGACTCTCTAACTATTTAAGGTAGACTGAAACATCACTTTGGCATTCAGTATTTTAAACATTGCTACTGGAATTGGATACCTGAAGCTGAACTTCTGTGAAAGATCATAGATTTATATCCAAACCAGATCTTACCTCAGATTAATTCTAAAGTGGAAGACCTCTAGTGGAAAGGCTTTCCACTAGAGGTGGAGAATAAGAACTGTGCAAAGCGTTTACTTTTCTCCTGTGCATATATCAGTTGTGACCATTTACTGCATAAGTAGGGCCGTAGGTGGGGGGGGGCACAAAATTCCCCTTGGTAGGCAGAGGCGCAAAACTCCCTTGCTCAGTACGCTGCGCTGATGTGCGAAACACACATGTTGGTGTCTAGTTGAGTTAAACTTGGGGGGGGGGGGGGGGGGAATCATGTTCAACGAAATGACAAGTCTGGGGGCAGAATGGGAAGTCTGAGGGACAGATTGACAACTCGAGGCAGAATAGCAAATCTGGGGATGCATTTATAAGTCTGAGGGGCAGAATGGCAAGATGTGGATGCATTGATAAGTCTGAAAGGCAGATTGTCAAGTCTGAGGGGCAGATTGTCAAGTCTGAGAGGCAAATTGTCAAGTCTGAGGGCAAGTGCATGTCTGAGGGGCAGATGTGCACGTCTGGGGGTAATAAAGCAAGTCTGTGAATGCAAGGGGCAGATTTGCAAGTCTGAGAAGAAGGATGGTAAGACTGTGAGCAGAGTGGCAAGTCTGGGAATGTATTGATAAGTCTGGGGTGGAATGGCAAGTCTGGGGATCAGGGCCGGCCTTAGGGGTGCCCGCACACTCGGGGGAAAAAAAAGATCCCCCCTCACCAGCCCTCTACTCGGCAAGCTCTGCTGGATCCGGGGAGGGGCGGAGCTAACCGGCTGAGAGGTGTAGCTCCGCCCCCACCCTGTGAAGCAGAGCAGCGTCTGTTTCACAGGGAGCCATGGGCAGCAAGAGAAAGTGCTGCTCGCGCTCCCCATGCCTGCATTAAGCCTGGGGAGCCTGCATTAAGCATGGGGAGCCGAGCAGCACTTTCTCTTGCTGCCCGTGAAGCAGACGCTGCTCTGCTTCATAGGGTGGGGGCAGAACAGTGGGGGGGGGGACAGAACAGGGGAGGAGGGAGAGAGACAGAAAAGGGGAGAGAGACAGAACAGAGGGAGAGAGAGATAAAACAGGTATGGGGGAGTTAGAGAGAGACAGACATGGCAAGGAAGAGGAAAGGGACAAACATGGGAAGGGAGAGACACATACATAAGGGGGTGAAAGAGACGGGGGGAGGCGTCACGGGGGAAACCCGCACAGGGTGCCGGAACACTTAAGGCCGGCCCTGCTGGGGATGCACTGATAAGTTAAGGGGCATATTTGCAAGTATGAGGGGCAGATTGGGATGTCTGAGAATGCATTGGTAAGCTTGATGGGAAGAGTGGTAAGTCTGAGGGGCAGACTGGAAAGTCTGGGGCAGAATGGCAAGTCTGGGTATGCATTTTCAAATCTGAGGGGCAGTTTGGCATGTCTGTAGGGCAGATTTGTATGTCTGAGGGGCAGATTGGCAAGTCTGAGGGGCAGTATGGCAAGTCTGTAGGTCAGATTGGTAACTCTGAGGGGCAGATTGGCTGTATGCTTTAATGGACTCCTGGCATATTTAGTGGGCTACTGTTTGTGGCATATTTATTTTTTTATAATATCTTTATTTCAAGTATCAGAAGGTGAAAGCTGTTTTGATCGCAGTGTCTAAAAAACAAGAGAAAACCCAATTGCACATGCCATAGTAGGACATGATGTTACACAGAGATGGCGTAAATTCATAAGAGTCTTAGAAAATACTGATACATGACAGCTGCAACAATCTTGGGAACAGGGTATGGGGATTTTGAAAAACGTAACCATACAATGCCTGTTAATCCTATATCAGAGTAGGTGTTTCAGATGGGTTTTACAAGCATGTGGTTGGTTATAGAACTGTATGTGGCATATTTAATGTGTCCCTGTATGTAGCATATTTAATGTGTCCTTGTATGTAGCATGTTTTGGCTTCTGTATGTGGCATATTTATTGGGATCCTGTATGTGGACTGACATGCTCAAGTAAAGTGTTCTATCGGAGGGACTGACTGTTCTAACATGAAATGGTTACTATAGTAATGCATCCAGCCTCGCTGAAAAAAAGAATTTTTATTTTTCCTTCTTGTTGCAGAGTTGTTTGGTTCAATTTTCTTTGAAACTATTTTAGGTATCCTATTTTTTTTTTTTTTTGCAATTGTCTATTACAATGGTTTTTTGAAGGTGGAGGGAATTGTATAATCACTGGTACAATTGATACAAAATAACAAAAGAAGCAGAAATACTGGTGCACTTAGCTGTAAAAAAAAATAAAACGAGTTTCTGTTGTGAATGAACACTGTCAGAATGTCTAACTGACAAAATGCCAGACTATTTCTAATTGACAAAATGTTCAACGTATTTTGCATCATTAATTCTAAACCAATGAAGCCTTTTGTTTTTGTTAGCTACAATCATTTTTGTGAGTTTATATCTTTATTGTTATATTTTTTGTTATATTTTCAACATGGCAGTTATTTATAGATACAGAGCTGGGTGTTCTATACAATGTAAAAACTGGTAAAACAGATGAGATGTGTACAATGCTACAGAATTATTAAAGCATTCCAATAAACTACAGCATAGACATACTCCTTTAATGGGAAAGGGTTAAATTAATGCCTCAGCTAACACTGTGAACTAAACCATCAAATATAGGCTGAAATAAACAGGCCATTGCTTCCACATTGCTGTGGCATTGTTGCTCTGACCTTGCTGGACTCTCATTTGCCAACCATTCCCTTGTCTCCATAGTTACTGGATGTGAAGACCAGCTCCCTTGAGTCTCCTTGTAGAGTAACCATGGTGATTTGGAGAGCAGTTCCAGTGAAAGACATCGGACTTGACTGAAGGAGACGTGAGGCCTGGAACAAGAGACTCAAAAAATGGGAGGAAGGTGCATTATATACAGAAATAAAAGCACAGAATGCAATAAACAAGGAAAAATGGAGAATTATGATTGCTTGTTTAAAACAAAAAGTGAGAATAGAATTCAATGTAAAAACTAAAACAATAAAAAAGAGTTGCAACACCATAAAATGGGTCCTTTTTTTTTTTTTACAAAGTTTTTTTTATAAAGGGAAATGTAAAAAGGTTCATTCACATATTTATCACTGGGTAAAGGAAACATTTGTTATATTTAGTGCAGTTTATATTATGATACACAGCAAAATGTTAATATATAATAATAAATGCATTGATTGACTAGAACCTTTTACACAAGGTACACACAACAACAAGGTCTCCCACATATAAAAAATATAAGCCAGGAAAATAAACACTCGCACTATAATACCAACAATAAAATTTGTGCCCAAATCAAGTGGGAGAAAGGTTTTTGACAAAAAGACAACACTGCAACAGGAAATATTTTTTTTATATACAATAATAATATTTTTCTTTCTGTAGTATGTCGAACTTACTTATTTAATAACACACTGTGATGTATATTTTTCTTTATGAGTATCCTTTATATGTATATTTAATATTATTTTGTGCATAACTTTGTATAGGTACACTTTTTATGTCAACATCTTAAATATTAAATGGTACGCTTTTATACAATCTGTAGTATTATAGTTCCTGTCATTTTTTTGTATCATATATTACGCTCATATCTATGTAATGTTTTTCTTATTCCTTTTCTAAGTGTGTTTTTGGAAACATACTAAGGTATTTGTAGCATCTATATTTCGTTTTTGATACAAGATGTATAAATTATTAACAAAATATCCCTTTGAAGATGATGCAAAATGAAGCAATAACACAGCCAGGAGTGGCCTAGGTAGTGTGTTCCTATGTAAGTCTACAAAAACCATAAGAAGATGAAGTAGCATTATTGTTGACATACTCCGGCTGAATGTGGTTTTGATAACAATTATACATACATCCTATTGGATGTTAAGAGCTAAATGATTGCCAAGGAACACCTGTGAATCAATGTCATTTGAGTCATTAAAAAGTCTACAAACCTGCCTAAACCCAATATTGCAGTCAATAGAAAATGTTTGAAAAATATATAAATGTTTTCTCCTGCTGTGGACATTCACAAACTGGTGTCCTTGTACAGACACATTGTCTTTCCCTGTTTGTTACAAAATCAGCAGGTTTTATATATAAAAAATATTCTGGTTCTAAAAGTGAATCAATTATCAAATCCAATTTAATTTCTTGGTGATAAACACACTTTTAAAATCTGCTCCAATGTGTTATTCCTATGAAAATACTTTCTAATAGAACACATGCATCCACACCATTTTTCCATGAGAGTAATTTCATCTGATTGCAGTTTTCACTATCATTGCAGAGAAAATAGAAATCTGCTCATACACTGTATTTTCTAAAATACATTAGGAAATTGAGAAAATTGTTTCAGAATAGATAATCAACAGTTGTGAAATCTCGGCTACAAACTAGCAGAAGAGGCCCAATGTATCACTGGAGATGGACACGGAGAGGTATATTCTATGAAATGTATAAATATTATATAATTAAATTAGGTTTCAATCTGTGGGGCTCAAAATCCTTGTTATTGACTGGGGATTATAGTTATATTACAGCAGCTATAGATCCATAACAAGTAGAAATCTAAATGACAAAGTTTGTACCAACAACCCAATAATCAGTGGTTGGCTTTGTCAATTCCTTGTTATTAAGGAAAAGTTAAATCACCATGAGAATACGCTGCATGAAACAATCTATTGTTGCATTTTGTTTATGGTGTAGAACATTACAGCTTTTAATAGAGAATTTTATTATTCTATTATATCATTAAATATTGTCTAGGCTCATGATAATCCAGCTCCCTGAAGAAACATATATTAATATAACAGTAAGATTATATATGGATATATTGCAAATGTAAGGCTTAGGAAACAGTATGACATATTCCCTAATGGAATGATTTGTTTAAAATTCCAATAGACTTAACATTCATTTTATGTCCTATAAGTATTTAGATTGAATATGACACATACAATTAAGGTGTACAACTCTGTATTTTCTTTCTTGTCATATTTTACCATTTGTTCTAAAAAAAATAGAATACAAATATGATTTGAAGGAAAAATAACATATAACATACAACAATGGTTACAGACAAACTGAAATATATATTATATATTAAAATATATTACATTATGTTCATTCATGAGTACACATACAAAAAAACAAACAGACAAATAAAATGTTAAATTTGCCATGGAAGATAGAGGCTCCTTAATCCAGCCAAATCAATCTTACCGAACTAGTTTATGCACAGAGGGGGCTATTCACTAAAAAGGTGAGTTGCAAGTGAGTTGAGGTGAGATGAACTTTTTATCTCAGCAAATTATTTATACATTGTGCAAGGACACACCTACCCCACGCGGTAAACTCAGGGTTTGTAACTGCACAAAGTATAGATAAATTGGTGAGATGAAATGATCATCTCACCTCAATTCAGAAATATCTCTGCCCACTTCAGTCATGAATCCCTCACTTGAATCCCTTCTGTATTGTTGCTTTTACAAAGTGAGATGCTTTGAAATTGTACTCTATTCTAAAATTACCAATTAGCCAATCAGAATGAAACTTTTGAATGGATGTAGTTTCGTGTCTCTCCCTGCAATCCTAACTACCTAGTTTCCCTTAAAAACCCAAGCAAGTAATGACACCAAAAGACATAACAGAGAAATCCCATAACCTTTGCACACAAACTAACATTTCTCCCACTGCAGTGTTTCCTATAAAGCCATTTATTTTAAAGTATTACTCATTGTTTGTAACATTATGATCTTTTCATTTTAATTGTTCATGCATCAATAAAAAACAACATAAAAAAATGCATATCTAAGGGAAAATGGGAAGAACAAATAGAAATCCATAACATTTTTACAAAAATGTCAATGCGAAGAGAAATATTCATAACATCTAAACTATGCATAATAATTTAGTTGCACATATCATAAAATGATTAATTACATTGCTGAGTTGCATTTGTTCCAGGGCAGCTGGGTAGAGTGTTATACAAATTCCTGCTCATGTTATATCCTTCCCATAATATGCTGTCTTTGTGTTGCAGCAAATGGTCCATGAGCTGTGTTCTTGTAAACCTCAGTTATTTGGATTTGGCATACTCATACCGTACCATATATTTATCCCACAGCTAAAACATTCTTAACAGTGCATTTGTTGCATCACAATGTAAACCGCTCCATTCAAAACATTTTTTGCTGCAATCATATGCAACAATTGCTTGACCAGAGCTCTTATTCATGACCACATGACCTGTTGTCAGAGATAATACTGGAATGAATGCTCTCCTTGTTTATATTACTTGTTCAATTCCCCAATACTTTCCTCTGGAGCAGAATGGAAAGCAGACATCGTGTATTTTTATTTACAAAAAACCTTTTCATTAAAGCATCAGATTTCTCATAAAAACATAATGAAATTATACTAAACTGCCTTTTGCATGATGCTGCCATTAGAATATATACACAATTATACACAAATAGCAGTGGAATATGAACAGGACCACTGCAAAATCATTGTTGCCTAAACTGTATTGTGTCTTCTGGTATTTGCTGACCTGTTCTTTCAAACTATTACAACATACTATATATTATAATTCTATATAATTTTATATATAAACACACAAGTGCTACACACTGTCTCACACACACACAGTGCCACACAAACAAACACAGTGTCACACACTGTTTCTCTCTCTCACACACACACACACACACATCTCAAACACACACACTGTCTCATGCACTCACATACACACGCTGTCTGATACACACACACACACATACATACACACTGTCTCAAACACACACACACAAACATACTGAGTGTCACACACTGTTTCTCTCTCTCTCACACAAACACACACACAGTCTCATGCATGAACAAAGTGACACTGTGGCATGTTCTGCAGGGCCAGTTCTGTGGGGGCAAAGTGATACTGTGGTATGCTCTGTGGGGCAAATTGACACTGTGGCATGCCAAACCATTTGGGTGAGTGCTTTGGTGCAATTTAAAAGTATGGAAAGTGCTGTGGGTACTGTATGGTGCTGTGTTAAGTCCTTAAGGTGCAATGCGGGTGCAGAAGAAGGGAATAAAAAAAAGAAATAAATGTTTTTAATAACATTTTTATTACATATATAAAAAGTTGAATATAATATGAAAATATTTGCATATAATATGAAAAAGTTTACTTTTACCTAAAGTTTTACATTGCGGCTTTAGAAAAATTGGGTTGAGGGGGGCCCACTGCTAAAGACTTTGCCCAGGGCCCACTCGGGCCCTGTCTGTGACTGATCTGTAAAAGTAGCTTGCAGGTTCTTGTCAATTGGTTCTTCCTTGGTAAAAAAGTAGAAAATAAATTATTTAAAATATTTGCTTTCTCTCTGTCTCCACTGACCACCTCACCCATTTCAGATAACACAGACCCGACATTATCAGACTTTTACATATTTAAAGAGTTTTTTGGGATTCCGCTTGCACTCCTAAGCAATTATTTTTTCATTCTCCATTTTAGCTAATTTAATTGCCTTTTTATAGGCTTTGTTGGCTTCTTTATATTTTGTAAATGCCTCTGCTGATCCCTCAGCTTTCTTTTTATATATTTCTTGATACCTTACTGGTTAGGCACACTGGTTTTATTTTGCTTCTTTTATATTTGTTTCCAAAGGGTTTGAATTTATATATATATATATTGTGGTATTAGTTTGAAGGTATTCCACTAACCTTACATGTTTGTTGCCCAAAATAGTCCATCCCAGTCAATAAGACCAATGGATGTATTAAACCTGCTAAAGTTGGTCTTTTTAAAATTCAGTTTTTTCATGGGACCCATACCACTTTGCCTTTATGATCTAATCTGAAAGGATACCATGTTATAGTGACTATTCTCAAAATGTTCCCTTACTTGGATGTTAGAGATATGTGCCTCCTTGTTAGTTATTATTAGATCCAGGCACGCTTCCCCTGTGGTCGGTGTCTGTACTAGATGACAAAAAAAATTATCATTCAACAAATTCAGAAACTTATTTATGAACTAATTATTAGTATTAGTTCCATTTTTCCAATCTACTTTTTGGTATTAAAATCCCCCATAAAGGGCACTTTTAGGAAAAGGTAGAATGACTGCTGGTCCATGCTATCCTTCTAAGGGTGTTTGGGTCGGTTCTGATTAGTTGTGTAAAATGTGTTACAATGTTGTACCATATAAATTCTGTTCTCCCTGGCAACTCCTCCTCTTTGCTCCAGGACAAGCTGGATCCAGCACCTTGTTTTTCCCTCCCTCCCTCTCTGTTTTCTTGTTTCATCACAGTGGTAATTTCCTCACCAGCATTGGTTTGGATTAGCTTGGAAGTCCGCCCTATCGGGCTTGGGGAAGCCGTTTCCTGCTGGTGGTCGATGACGTCACCAGGAGACTAGAGCTTGTGTTCATCCATTGGGTCAACCATCTGCTTATGGCTCTGCAGCTGGCGGGTCGTTTAAGGTTATGATAAAGTTAAAATAAAGCTGTAGCCAATCCCTTATCCACTATCAGGTTGCTGTGTGTTTAATTGGGCTTGGTTGGGTTATCGGGTATGTCTGGGTAGGGAGAGAGTAGGTCATGGACTCAGTCATCATATTACACCCCATTTGAGAAGCCTTTTCTATTTGCAGTAATAGCCACGAGTATTCAAGTTAACCAATATTTGGTGGTTTATAACAAATACCTACTAATATGTTCTGGGCAGGTCTACCCCCACTGACTATCTCAACCCACAATGATTCCACATGTTCAATACTGTCATCATATATGTATTCCTGAAATTGGCCAATTATGCCACTTTGACATACAGACAGACCCATCCACTTCTTTTGTTTGACCTTCCTTTTTTAAACACCATGTAGCCCTCCAAATTGATTCCAATCATCCAACCATGTTTCTGTTATACAAACTGAGTCATAGATTTGATTCCTGCTACAAGCTCCAATTCCCCTATTTTATCAGTTAAACTGCTTGTATTTACAAGCATACACTTGATGCCCCTGTCATGTTCCATTTGTGATTTAATTTTGAAGTTGTTTATAGGCTTCTCCCTATAATCTGTACTAACCAGTGTTTACTGGTGCCCCCCTCCCATTTCTAGTTTGGCTTGTGTTGTGTACACTAAATGAGAAAGAGGGAAATTGCAGGCAAACACTCCAAAAATAGGTATGGTCCTCAGAGAACAACATAGGTATGTTCTTTAAAAGGTTAAAATGACAGCAGTCAAAAATGTATTTTAGTACATTTAGTGGGGTATGTTTTATAGAAACATAGAAACATAGAATGTGTCGGCAGATAAGAACCATACGGTCCATCTAGTCCATAACCCAGAATCTCCGAGGCTGCTGTACTGTTTTATTTTTTGTTTTTCCCAGCCCCGGTCACAGCTTTTTTCTTCCTGCCGTGATACTGTCCCGGACACGGAGGTGTAAGCTTTCGCGTGGGTGAAAATGTGAGCCAGCACTTAAAAGGCACTTAAGAGACAGGGGGCTTCCCTGTCACACTAACATTCGGCATCGGCACTTTAATCGGTGCATGCCGCCTTCCTTGCTGTTCTGTTTTTGTTTTTTATTTGCTCTTCGTGTGTGGTCCTGGCTTCTCATGGACCGCTAGCTATTAACTTCGTGAAGAGGACCGCACCACACCACCCCCACTGCCAGCAGCAGATGTGACTGCTCCTGTAGATTGTGAGCTTCTCCATGCAGGTTCCCTGACAGGTAGGGAGGGGGACATGTCATGGACTCATGGATATCTGGACTCTGGATGTACATGTTTATTATGTGGATCTAAGTCCTAGTCCTCTAATGATGATCATTAAAATAAATAAATCTGCTGGAGTGAGTGTGTGCTGGCTCAGTGTGTCTGTGAGTATGTGCTGGTTGAGTGTGTATGCGAGTGAGTGTGTGCTGGCTGAGTGTGTCAGCGAGTGAGTGTGTGCTGGATGAGTGTGTGTGAGTTACTGTGTGCTGGCTGAGTGTGAGTGCGAGTGTTTCTGTTTACTGAGTGTATCTGTGAGTATGTGCTGGCTTAGTGTGTCTGTGAGTGTGTGCTGACTGAATGTGTCTGCGAGTGAGTGTGTGCTGGCTAAATGTGTCTGCGAGTGAGTGAGTGTGTGTTTGCTGAGTGTGTCTGTGAGTGAGTGTGTGTTTGCTGAGTGTGTCTGGAGGAATACAAGTGACCTGATGACAGTCATGGATTACAAGAGGGGAGCAACATGTCTTTTTGCAATATTTGCACACCATTTTAGCACCCCTAGCTGTATACATTTTCAATTTCACTGAGGATATTGCATGTTTGTTTCTAGCGCTAGTTATACAGAAGCAAAGCCATTAGCATTGCTGTTAATATTAATTATTACAAAACAAAATGAATAAGAACAAAATGCTCTATTGTGTAAGCATCTGATGGCTGAAGTTTGTGTGCTATTTTGCATTAGGATGGGGAATCTCTTTTCCTCCAGAGTGCAATAGCGGAGTTTGTGTAAAACCCATGCATATTATTTTATCAGAACTTATGCCCAACGATTAGGGCATAGTATACTGCATCCACACATAACCACATAAAACGTAATTTAATTGTCCCCTTGTGTATATTTTTAAAAAAAACCATCTTGAGTATGTGTTGAATAACATGTATTTAAATACATTGCTCTTATGTCAGTTTATTCTCTCTCTAAAAAAAAGAAAAGAAAAAGGGATTATTTAAACGTATTTTATTTTTCAAACTCTTCTGTTGGCTGGTGTGTGCGTGAGACAGCAAGTGTGTGTGTGTGTTGGTGAGACAGCAAGTGTGTGTGTGAGTGAGACAGCAAGGGTGTGTGTGTGGATGAGACAGCAAGTGTGTGTGTGTGAGAGAGACAGCGAGTGTGTGTGTGCGTGTGAGAGAGAGCAAGTGTGTGTGTGTGAGAGAGCGAGTGTGTGTGTGTGTGTGTGAGAGAGATAGCGAGTGTGTGTGTGTGTATAAGTGATAATTTGCAAGTAATATTAGCCTGAGCACAGAGAGATTCTGCCACAAATTTTCAATTTCTGCCAATCATACAGCAGAGCAGTGACATCACATTATGCTGTCAATGACTTCACTAAGTCTCTGCATGTTATTAGGAGGAGACACATTAACTATGTCTGCTTTAATAATATACACAATAATCTCTACTTTTGTCATTCAATGCCACCTTGGACTATAAATAATTTTAACAAATACAATAAAGTGAGCATGTGCGCTAGTGACCAACACTTGAGAAAAAAGAGCATTACCCTTTTCTATGAGACGAAATGCTCAGATATTATGCAAAGGGAAAAACAAAACCAATAATAGTGTAGTATATCAGTGCAATAGTATAATAGTGCAAAGTGCATAAATGGTACACTCACATTTACATGAGCAATACCCTGCTCAAGATAAATAGCGTGGGTGAGCTCAGATAAGAGCAAGTAGATCTTGTAGACCAGCTCCAGAGGCAGCCCAGATATCCAGATCACATGGGAAGGAGAAGGCAGGATTGCACAAGTAAGTATTTTAATATAAGCAATAAAACCAACAAACAATAAGATCTTACATTTAAAAATGTATTAAAAGTCCCAGATGCTTGTCCATAAAACCAATAGTGTTGTCTGTGCACTCCTCTCCTCTCACACAACGAGTTTCCCCTCTTGTTGAGGTTTTTTCAAGTGTCAATTATAAATAATTTTAATATACTTGTCTCCGCTGTTGCTACTTCATGGAAGGACGCATGTCTACTCACTAGGCCCTAGGTTTCAAACTGTGGCCCTCCAACTGTTTGTGAACAGCAACTAACAAGACTCAGCAATTATTAAAGGCTGTTGAGGAATCATACAAAGAACGCCTTGGTGGTGACCACTCAATTAATAAACACCTATCATTTATGAGGACATTTTGGTGATCGTGGCTCTTATTTGATACCCGCACTTCCGACACCCCTGTCTGTACATTTTATTGAGCTTTCTCGGCCGAAGCACCAAACGGAAGGCGGGATCTACCATTAGCGCTATGTCCTTACTCTCGATAATCGCATCGGAGTCCGCTTGTTCTTTTTTTTTTTTAATCATACCAAGAGCCACAGCTGGACACTTAGGCATGAACCATAGCTAAGGTTGTCAGCCAAACAGCAGGCCAGTAAAAAACAGGCTGAAGGCCAACGTTAAATCTATGGAGTCAATAGCATGGCCGGTATTCTTCTTAAGAAAATGTAGCAACCCTAACTGAAGCATTGTGCCAGTCCTTAGGCTGGTAGCCACCTGTATTGCTTTGTATCTCGAGTCCAGTGGCAAGTCAGTATTCCACTTGTCAGCTGGGTCCAGTTCCATTCCCCACTGATTTGTAGTCTGAGCCCATGTCATTCTAGTGAGAGAAGAGAATATTAAAATGACGTTTTCCTCCAATTAAACATTATTCAGTAAGACGTTAATTCCATTGCAGGCAGATTTGAGGAAGTAAAAGCATTCATTTCTGCAACATTTATCATCCACTTAGAATGAGAGTGAAATGCTTCAGGTAACTTTATGGATATATTCATCTTAACAGGAACATTTATTTTATTTGTTTGGGAAGATTTCACATCATATTTTCCATTTCATAAACCTGTGCTCTAAGAATCAATTTGAATTTAAGATCTATGTGATTTGGTTAATTTCAAATATGTTATGGGTAATGACAGTTCATTTCAACATTATTTGGTCCTTAGACACACAAGCATAACACATAACTCAGATATTTTTACTAAGTTATAGTGACATCATTCCTGGTGATGTCATAAAATATACAAATTAGTTCACACTATGAACTTCAAAGATCGGGCATATTAGCCAAATCGAAGGGATTTGGGTAATATGTGGCTACTCAAAATGCCACAATTCAGATACGAGGCGCTAAAGCGAAATCACAAACGGTCAAGGCATTCTGAACAATCTCACCAATATACACCAATCAGAACCACAATGGTTAAATTCCAAGGAGAAAGGTGCAGCGTCATAAGGAACAACAGAAAACAGAAAAGGGAGGAGACTAATTGTTACCGATATAGCCAAACATTTAATATACAGTGGATATAAAAAGTCTACACACCCCTGTTAAAATGTCAGGTTTCTGTGCTGTAAAAAAAATGAGACAAAGATAAATCATTTCAGAACTTTTTCCACCTTTAATGTGACCTATAAACTGTACAACTCAATTGAAAAACAAACTACAATCTTTTAGGTAGAGGGAAGAAAAGATATAAAAATAAAATAATGTGGTTGCATAAGTGTGCACACCCTTAAACTAATACTTTGTTGAAGCACCTTTTGATTTTATTACAGCACTCAGTCTTTTTGGGTATGAGTTTATCAGCATGGCACATTTTGACTTGGCAAGATTTGCCCACTCTTCTTTGCAAAAACACTCCAAATCTGTCAGATTGCGAGGGCATCTCCAGTGCACAGCCCTCTTCAGATCACCCCACAGATTTTCAATCGGATTCAGGTCTGGGCTCTGGCTGGGCCATTCCAAAACTTTAATCTTCTTCTGGTGAAGCCATTCCTTTGTTGATTTGGGTGTATGCTTTGGGTCGTTGTCAGGCTGAAAGATGAAGTTCCTCTTTATGTTCAGCTTTCTAGCAGAAGCCTGATGGTTTTGTGCCAATATTGACTGGTATTTGGAACTGTTCATAATTCCCTCTATCTTAACTAAGGCCCCAGTTCCAGCTGAAGAAAAACAGCCCCAAAGCATGATGCTGCCAACACCACGCTTCACTGTGGGTATGGTGTTCTTTTGGTGATGTGCAGTGTTGTTTTTGTGCCAAACATATCTTTTGGAATTATGGCCAAAAAGTTCAACCTTGGTTTCATCAGACCATAACACCTTTTCCCACATGCTTTTGGGAGACTTCCGATGTGTTTTTGCAAAATGTAGCCTGTCTTGGATGTTTTTCTTCGTAAGAAAAGGTTTTCGTCTTGCCACTCTACCCCATAGCCCAGACATATGAAGAATACAGGAGATTGTTGTCACATGTACCACACAGCCAGTACTTGCCAGATATTCCTGCAGCTCCTTTAATGTTGCTGTAGGCCTCTTGGTAGCCGCCCAGACCAGTTTTCTTCTCGTCTTTTCATCAATTTTGGAGGGAGCTCCAGTTCTTGGTAATGTCACTGTTGTGCCATATTTTCTCCACTTGATGATGACTGTCTTCACTGTGTTCCATGGTATATCTAATGCCTTGGAAATTATTTTGTACATTTCTCCTGACTGATACCTTTTAACAATGAGATCCCTCTGATGCTTTGGAAGCTCTCTGTGGACCATGGCTTTTGCTCTGGGTTGCAACTAAGAACATTTCAGGAAAGACCAACTAGAGCAGCTGAACTTTAATCAGAGGCACTTTAAATGATGGCAGGTGTATGCTGACTCCTATTTAACATGATTTGGAATGTGATTGCTTAATTCTGAACACAGCTACATCCCCAGTTATAAGAGGGTGTGCACACTTATGCAACCACATTATTTTATTTTTATATTTTGTCTTCCCTCTATCTAAAAGATTTCAGTTTGTTTTTCAATTGAGTTGTACAGTTTATAGGTCACATAAAGGTGGAAAAAGTTCTGAAATGATTTATCTTGGTCTCATTTTTTTACAGCACAGAAACCTGACATTTTAACAGGGGTGTGTAGACTTTTTATATCCACTGTATATTAAATGTTTGGCTATATCGGTAACAATTAGTCTCCTCCCTTTTCTGTTTTCTGTTGTTCCTTATGACGCTGCACCTTTCTCCTTGGAATTTAACCATTGTGGTTCTGATTGGTGTATATTGGCTCACAACCAAGTGAGTTGTAACCTACTGGGGAATGGATATAAAATCTTGGTTAAACCATCTAAACTATTACTGTATTTGCTCAAATATAAGATGACCCTGAATATAAGACGACCACCCAAACTTTGGATATTCTTTTAGGAAAAAAATTAAAAACCTGAATATAAGACTACCCTATAGGAAAATTTACATGTGTATATATTTACATGTAAATTGCTTTTTCATATTTAATAAAATTTATGATAGAAATGCATTTCTTGTTTTTATTTCCTTTTATTTTCCCATCTACCCCCAGATGTAGCCAATGCATCTCCCCAACAGCCATCTGCCCACCAGACTTACCCAATGCTGCCCCTAGCCCCCCCCCAGACTTCACGAGTGCTGTCTCCCACTCCCTACCCAGCCTTAGCCAATGCTGCCTCCCCTAGACTTGCCCAGTGCTGCCTCTTCCTCTCTCCCTCCCCCAGACTTGCCCAATGCTGCCCCTTCCTCCCTCCCTCCCCTAGACTTGCCAATGTTGCCTCTTCCCCCTCCCTCCTTCCCTCCATCCCTCCGCCAGACTTTCCAATGCTGCCTCTTCCCCCTCCCTCCACCAGACTTGCCAATGCTGCCTCTTACCCCTCCCTCCCTCAGACTTGCCAATGCTGCCTGTTCCCCCCTCCCATTTTAGTGGAATAACTACTGTGGCTGCCCTCTTCCTTGCCGGCTCTCCTCTCCCCACAGCCAACCTCTACAATGGATTTTCTCTTTGATCATAACCCATTGAGCAGGAAGCTATTATTACCAGTGGCAGATGCTCCATATGTGCTAGGTGTGCGCTGCACACCTAACACGGAGCACCCACCCTGTGCATTTCTGAGCAGGAAGCTATTATTACCAGTGGCAGATGCTCCATATGTGCTAGGTGTGCGCTGCACACCTAACACGGAGCACCCACCCTGTGCATTTCTGGGGGTTTGTGTGCTCCGAGCAGAGAGTACACAAACCTGAGAAATACATTCAAAAGACGACGCTGTGTTGAATTCGGAAACACAGTCACTCGCTCTGTTGCCAATTCAACATGCACAAAAAGAATATGAATTTTCATATACTTTTCGTGCTTGTTGAATTGGCAACAGAGTGAGTGACTCTGTTGCCGAATTCAACGCAGCGTCGTCTTTCGGATATAACGACGTCTCTCGGGTATTTCTGGGGGTTTGTGTGCTGGCTGTTCTCAGCACACAAACCTCCGGAAATACCCAAGAGACTTCGTGCCTCCGAGTGACAGGCGTGCTCCGGGCTGGCAGCACGCCTGTCACTCAGGGGCACGATACGCCCCTGATTATTACTATATAAACAGTATGGAAAATTTGCTTATTTAAACATCACAACAAATTTTGTTTTAATAATTTACAATAGCAGTCTATATAAGCTGACAAATTAGAAAACTGAAACGTATGGTCTTGAGTCTTGACATCCTACAAGGCAAATTGCCAAGAGCTACAGAAAGGGACCAAAGGAATGTGTCTCCTTTTATTTAAACACAATTCTAATTTCTAATTAGCTAGGTATATTTAACAATGTGTAGTTTAGCATACCACTAGTTCTATTTCTTGTGAGCACAATATTATCTATACTTATTTATGTCACTAAGATCCATTCATATTTTGAGAGTGGTTTACCTTTTTTATATATAAACACAACCACTGTCTAGAACTTGTCTTGCTTGCACTGGTTTAATGGACTTCAGGTATAATACAGCTTAATTAATGTATGTTGACCTCACAATCCTTTATATAGAGAGACCAGCGAGCAGGACCAGAATGAGAATAAAAACCAGCCCTGGTAATAAACTGTATTCTAGCCACATAGCAGTGCACATTACATCTGCCCATGTCCTTATTGACTTCTTCATAAAAGGGAAAACATGCATTTTAAAGCCCAGTATATTATTTAAAGATACGACTGATAAAAAAAAAAGCACATAGTGATCCATTTATAAAGAGCAAATTATGTTGCAAAGTTGTAAAAGTGGAGCAGTCAACAAGAATAGTCCATTGGGTGATACAGTGATTAGTCTACATTTAGAACTTTGCTCCACAATAGCTCTTCAGAATAAAGAATATCCAAAGAACTTACTTACTTATTTCTCAAACACAAAACAGTAGTTGATAAACAGTGCAAATAAAGTTTTAGAGGTTAAAAAAATGCAACATGTTTAATTCAAATTACTTAAATCATGTATCAGTTCTAATAAAGTTTTTGAGATAAAATGGATGGCATCTTCATCTTGATCTTCATTACCATCAGTGCAAGAGACATTTTAAAATAAAAATGCAAGTAAACAGTGGAATTGCGACCATTTCAATTCCCCAGTTTTTAACTGGAGAATAAAAAAAAGAATACAAATTTAATTAAAATATGTAAATAAATAAATAAACCCCTGGACCCCAATTATAATCATGGGGATCCAGGGCAAGGTACTGGTCTTCTCTGGGAGCCGACCAAATGACTACCAAAAGCTGTAATGTATATTGGGAGCCAGCGCTAGTATCTCTGAATCCACCTTCTATCAAAACAGGTCTGGGAGCCGTCCAAATGGCTCCTAGCACCCGTTATGCAGTTGGTGTATCAGAGCAAGTAGGTCTAACCCTCCCCCTTACAATAAATGGGGCTAGGAGTTGGGTAAATGCTTTAACCCTCCTGTTATACACATTGGGGGTAGGGCTACGGTCAGCCAGCCACAGGCATGGCAAAGTCCAGTTATCAACACATAGTCTGCCAGCAGGGCCGGCCTTAAGGGTGTGCGTCCTGTGCGAGCGCACAGGGCACAACATCCCAGGGGGTGCCCGCCTGGAAAAAAAAAAAGTTTGCCGATAGATGCACTGGATTGGGGAGATCAAAAGATCCCCCCCCCCCTCACCTGCCCTCTGCTCGGCAAGCTCTGCTGGATCCGGGGAGTGGGCAGCTCTCCATGAAGCAGACGCTGCTCTGCTTCACAGGGTGGGGGCAGAGCTACACCTCTCAGCCGGTGAGCTCTGCCCCCTCCCTGGATCCACTTTTGCAGGCAGAGGAAGGGGAGGGGGGAGAGAGACAGAACAGAGGAAGGGGTGGGGTGAGAGAGACAGAACAGAGGAAGGGAGGGGGAGAGAGAGAGAACAGAGAAATGGTGGGGGGGAGAGAACAGATGGAGGGGGGAAAGAGAGAGAGAAGAGAGGAAGGGGGGGAGAGAGAGAACAGGTATCGGGGAGTTGGAGAGAGACAGACATGGAAAGGAAGAGGAAAGGGACAAACATGGGAAGGGAGAGAGACACATATATGAGGGGAGGAAAGAGACGGGGGGAGGAAAGAGACAGGGGGCGGGAGGAAAGAGACAGGGGGGAGGAAAGAGACGGGGGTGCCACGGGGGAGGCTTGCACAGGGCGCAGGAACACTTAAGGACAACCCTGTCTGCCAGTTACAGGTGTGGCAAAGTACAACTTAGTTTATCAACAAAGCCAGTTGGGACTACAGTTCCTATAGCACTCAGCCAGCCAAGGGGCTTCCATGATGCTGGTTGTGCATCACATGAAGAGTAATCGTACCCTAACTTATATCCAGCATATTTTTGAAGAAAAAGTGGCAACTCTAAATGGTACAAGATAGATAAAAAGACAGGCAGCCCACAGCACACATGTAGCTATCTGTCATAAGTAAATGCATCCAGTATAGGAATAGACAGAGTATACACCTTGGTTACAACAGCCAGCTGATACCTGGGGTGCACAGCAAGCTAAGAAATTCCAAGTTACAGACTTAAATACAACATATGAGGATGAGCAATAGATTGACAGATTAGCTATACATTTTCTGCTCAGAAGCAGTTATGTCAAACCTCCTGGTCAAGCAATGTGTTTGTGATGTAAAAGTCCTTGTCACCATTTAAGATTTTTTTATATTTTTTACTATGTGGATGGGGCACATTATTGCTGCACAATATTAGTTATAATAGTCACATAAGATAATCTGCTAATAACGCCTATCATTTTTGGTTCATGGGAATGCATCAAATGCAGACTATGAGAACCACTAACAAGGGAAATGCCGCTATGCTTATTTTTGTTTTATGTTGTAGGAAATATAATTTCCTTTCCTTTTTTAGGCCTTTATTCACCTTGCTGGCTTCTGCCTTAAGAAAAAAACTGTAAGTCATTTTATAGCTCATTCAGTTGATGGTCTGTACTGTATCCTCAAGCACCACAGCCAGGTGTGGACTGCTTTGTAATGCTGATGGGTAAGTAGTCTCAAGTGCCAGACCATTTAGAATATTGCCATCAGGCTTATATTCTTACCTGCTTATTTTGCAAATTGTTCTTAAACATAGCATTATATAAATGGAAGTATGATTGCTCAAATTGCAAACTACAAACGCACATCTGCCACTAGGTATACGACTAAGGATTAAAATAGCCTATCACAAAGAAAGTTGACTTACATATGCGTAAATGGCTTATCTGGAGATATCTTCTCAAGGTAGCTATACAAAAAGCTGGTTTCTGAAACAAAGGTCATCAAAATGCTAGAGAAAGATGCTGCACAAGGTCAGAGTGCCCTCTAGTGGAAATTACTGGAAGCAATGTTTTCTGATCAGAAATCTCAACCAAACAAAATGAAAATGTTGTACAAATATTTCTAGTTTTCTAAGAACAAATAAACATTGCTTGTTACTAGATGGCAAGAATGAGATTAAATAAATGTGTCATGTCCTGACATGTAAAATGCAAGAATTCTTCCCCCCTCACCTTTACATCTTTCTGCCATTGAACTAATCAAAAATAGGTTTGAGCTGGCATTAGAGCACATTAGTAGGGTTATATCCTGGTGACTAGAGAAGAGATATGCACTCGCATCCAGTGCGGTATTTACAGCGAGGCATCTTAGGCGGATGCATAGGGCGGCAAATTTTGGGGGGCAGCAGCGCCCCCCAGCACTGAAAAAAAACCTAAGGAAAAAATGCGACAATCGGGCTGCCATAGCGTTGTTTTCTTTGGGGGGGGGGGGGTGCGGAGTGATAAAGGGGCATGTGACCCGACGTGCTGACGTCGGATGCGCGCCTGGTCAAGTGACCTATCCACACTCACCACGGGAGCTGAACAGGCAGCATGGTGGGACACCATGCTGCCTGCCACTAGCCACCACGGATCAGATCAGGGTGAGGGGGCATATAATGGGGGTAATGGCGGCATGTAATGGGGGTGATGCAGGCATGTAATGGGGGTGATGGGGTTTATGGAGGCATATGATGGGGGCATGTGATGGAGGCATATAATGGGGATTATGGTGTTAATGGAGGTATGTAATGGGGGTGATGGAGGAATGTGATGGGGGTGGTGTGGGTTATGGGGCATGTCGTGCGTGTGCAGTGTGGGTAGGGGGGTGCCTGAATTTTGTCTGCCTAGGGCAGCACAAAACCAAGATAAAACACTGCTCGCATCCCTTGTCATTGCACCCACAGCACCTGATTGCTCCCATTTAACTTGCCACAGCACCCATTCCACTCACTGGTCTTGTTCCAGCACCGATTGCACTCACAGGACTTGCACAAGAACCCAGGTTTCACTCACAGGACTTGCCCCAGCACCCAGATTTCACCAAAGAGTGCAAAGAAGACATGTCTGGGGAAAAGAAGATGGCAACCCTAACATTAACCAATCCAGCTCCTCTATGGTAAAACTTTCAAGTCGCATGTCCATGTGAGCTGCGCAAATGATGGGACCCATTTGGACAAAAGGGTCCCAGCACTTGTGCACCAGGAAAAGTTAATCAAGCTGGAAAGTTAATCAACCTGGAAAACATTTAAAAAGGAGCTATTCAGTCAACTTGCAGGTTCCCCTCTTTAGTGAATAGATTACATTACTTCTGCTTTCATGTGTTCTGCTGAAGTGAACTTTCTTGTTTATTTAATACATAATTCCCAGTGTGAGGAATGGTCTGGATTCTTGTACAGATAGCCAGCACTGAAACAGTAAGGATTAAGTAACAACCATTACTAACAGCGACCTTTAGTGCACTCTATACAGCTTTTCGACTCTACAACAAAGTTTTTATCATGTCTATGAACATAATGATGATTTCTAAGCAGTAAAATTATTTTTTAACCCTTACTATTCTTAAAGAGCTGAAAGCTTGATCCATCAAGGCAGACAGTGTAATATATTATAAATCTCTATTCTATTTATGGACCAATTAATGGTGTTATTTACCACTTACACAGGGTGTAAATTATATTCTACAAATTAGATATTAGATTAATATTTACCTTTTGCATGTGTCCACTATGTGGTATGGTTTCCTATGCTGGAGAGTGTAACACAGAGCTTGCACTTCAATGGATACAATAGCAGGTTGGAGAGTGTAATGCAGATCTTGCACTTCATAGGATATAGTAACAGGCTGGAGAGTGTAACACAAAGATTCCACTTAACTGTAGGTTGTAGCAGGCAGGAGACGGTAGAACAATGCCAGTAAATATACCACTAAGAGAAGTCAGGAATCACCAGGGTCATCAATGCCAAATCGGGTATTTAGACAAAAACACAAAAACCAAAGTCAATGATGCCAAATCGGGTAGTTTGTGAAGCCGGGTAAAATATGCCAAAATGGGTAGTCAGAAAAGCCAGGATGTGCCATATGTGACAGTTCATACCTAATCCTGCATATATTACAATTTATTTTTTACACAAGAATTCCACTAAAATTTAAGTGTAAGTGGTTTTACCTGTATGGCAGACAGAGTGAAATTCAAACACTGTACAAAAAATAAAAATGTGTGATGTTAATATCCTTGTGTCCATTTTAATATGTTGACCTGGATTTTTTGACAATGCCTTTCTTGGAGACAAATTGTACAGGCATGCCCAGGTTTAAGGACCTTCATTTTAAGGACACCTCGTGAGTAACGAGTATTGTTGCAGTGCAACCATTCTTGTTTATGGACGCTTGTGTTTCTAACTTAATAAAGCAGAGACATCTGTAGCGATACTATGCTACAGTACAGAATAGTACAGTGCTTCTAGTGCCACCACTACAGGCCCGGATGAGGTCAATCCTGTCTATTAATATATTCGTACTGTAGACTGCATAAAATAAGTAGAAAAAGTAATTAAAAAAACATAGCGCTTCACTTTAAACACATTTTCGCTTTCACTCTGGACCCATTGTGTATCTTAATGTGAGGTATACCTGTAGTTCACAATTCACAGAGCAATGGCCATATTATTCTAAGATTACTAATATACCCAGCACATGCAAAATATGTAGATAATTATATAAAAAAAAGGATATCATAAACAAAACAAAAATCTGTTTATGTCCTGATTTTTGAAATACCAGAGTTCATTCTGCAGTGACATCTAGTGGTGGAAGTGTTTCATGACAGACTAAGGTCCTGTTCTGACAATATGCAGTTGGGTCAACTCGAGGGGGGTTAGGGTTAACTGTGTAGAGTACAGCTAACCCGAACCCTAACCCCCCTGGAGTAAGGTATGTACCTGGGTAGACAAAACGAAAATAGTTAATCCTAATTCTTACCCTCACTGTAACTCTAAGCCAACTTTTCGCTCACATTTCATACCTTTGGAGGTGGAAAGCATCATGGGAAGAGTAGTTGTCAGCATCTCAGATACCATTTCAAATCTGTGATCTCATGCTCGGTTCACTTCATGGTAAGAACTGCATTCCTGGACATATTGTCAGAATAGCCCCTTTTTTCAAAGTGGTTTACTGGGATTTCCGATATACAATGCATCGATAATTATCAAATCATAAAACTATTAGAAACAGTTGCACAACTTCAAAATAAAAAAATAACGTCTTTGTACTTATTTCATCCAAGACATAGACCTATTCATTAACTTCCCATATTGCCCGGTACAAATCTACAATATTATTATCACTCAAAATTGAAATATGCTACAGGCACAGATATTGGGTTGTTAACTTTTCCCCGGATCATTTAATGCCATGAATATAATAAGAGAATTCAGCACATACACAGATCAGCCATAACATTATGACCACAGACAGATGGCAAGCTGGCAGGGGCAGTATGATGCTTTGGACAATGTTCTGCTGGGAAACCTTGGGTCCTGCAATTCATATGGATGTTACTTTGACACGTACCAGCTGTCTAAGCATTGTTGAACACCATGTGGTGTTGGCCTCATTCAGTAGGACAACGTGCCCTGCCACAGCAATAATGGTTTGAGGAGCACAACAAGTTCAAGGTGTTGACGTGACCTCTCAATCCAATCTAGCACCTGTGGGATGTGCTACACAAACAAGTCTGATCCATGGTGGAACCCATCTCGCAACTTAAAGAACTTTAAGGATCTGCTGCTAATGTATTTGTGCCAGGTACCATAGAACACCTTCAGAGGTCGAGTGGAGTCCATGCCTTGATGAATCAGGACTGTTTTGGCAGCAAAAGGGGAGCCACAATTATAAGGCAGGTGGTCATAATGTTATGGCGTATCAGTGTATATAGAGCAGATGATATTAGATTCCAAGGCAGCAATCCAATACAGTGCTGGTTAGTCATGACCCTGCAGATGCTCAGTCAACCATAAAGTTATGAATCATGGGATATGTAGATTCCAAACACCTGCAGTGCCAACGTTAGCCATTACTGCTTTAGTACATTCATTTGATTTGGGTTTGCATGCTTTATTGAAAACTGAAACAAAGTGAAGGGTTATGCCCTGCATTGGAAGAAAACTGCACATATCAGGAAATATTACTTTACTGACAGGTCAGTGGATGCAGTGTAGGAGTTTAAGCATGCATGGGATAGGCACAAGGCTATCCTAGATATGCGACTGAGCCAGTGACTAATCAAAGTAACAGACCTCATGGGCTGAATGGTTCTTATCTGCCGACACATTCTATGTTTTCTCCAAGCAACTCCTCTTGAGGACATTGAACTTGCTATTACCTACAGTCAAGTCTCTTATAAAATAACAATTTTACATGAAATATTCACACACGTTCATGAAAAATCAAGACTGCCCCGTGTAAAGTTGGACAGTTGGGAGGTATGTAATAGGTGCACACGGAAAGAGCGCCAAATGTAATGCCCAGCTTTTTTTTTTAGGGTATATGAAACCCTTGTATAAAAAAAAATTCCCCCAATCCATTCACAATTACCATTATAAATATGACACTGCAATTGTTCTTCTTGTTTTGTTTGTTTTAGTTCCCGGCACTGTACATGAGCTTGTAAGTAACCACCAATGTTTTCCACCCATGATGGTTCAAATGTATCCAGCAGTTAAGGAAGGTGAACTAACAAATGTTCAATTAATGGCTGCCAAGTGCCCTGTTCAATTTGTGCTTTGGAGCAGAGATGACCTGTGTATACCATCTGTCACATAAACATAACAGGGGGGGAAAAAAAGTTTAAAAAACGAGAGCGATAAGTTTGCTTTTAAACAAGATTTTATTATTTTTCTAGTGGACTGGTGCGTTCAGTGAATCATTGCATAGGAAGCAAATAACATATAGCAATTTGAGTCAGCCATCAAGAAAACATAAACCCAAATTTGGCACAAGTATGACATTGTGATCACATCACTAGATCTGTCTGAAATATCAGTAAATGGGTTGTACACGGTATTGCTTTGCAACATTATTATTTAACGCAATGTGTTCAGAACTGTAGCATATAGAAATTGTATACTGCTAAGGTAAAATGCACAGACAATGAACATTTGGGATCAAAGTCATGTCGCACCTAAAGAGGGCATTGAAAAACAAAAATGAATACACCAAGAGGGTTATCTATAAACACGGTGCAGAGCACTGTGCAGAGCAAAGAGTCAGAAATTCACAGAAAAGGTGCAATAACGGAGGTGTAATTTGTAAGTCTGTATATATTCTGACATTGTGGAAATTATGATTGCATCTCCACCAAAATGGATATGATCCATAGGCCCATATCTGTGCTAGCTTCTTTTAAAAGTGTGGTTTGGTGCACGACCACTTTTCATCTCCATTAGCACATGCATTGGTTTTATACACATCCCTCTAAGTATTGTAACAAAAGCAGATAAAATACAATGTTTTGAAAATATAATGACATATATAGTTCGTTTTGCTTTTCCAAATACGCTATACTTTGCTGCAACTATTTAGTTACAGTAAATTAAGTAAAGTAAATTATTATGAATGTTAAAATAAAAATCTATTTATCTGCAGTGAATGCCGAAAGTCAGTGGGGTTTAGCGTTCTACTGTATAGATAAATTCAAGTTCACCTCAATAAGAACAGATTACTGTTGTTTTGAGCAATCACTACTGGATGGAAAGATGCTGGAGTCTATGCACTAAAAAGTGATCTATGCTGAACTGACAAGAGAACTGCAAAAATCAGACGGTGTTGGAAATATAACCAAGTTGGAGAATTTCCAAACTCTTTAGTGAATAGCCTAAGATTCACATCTATAATTTTCTTTTACAAATAACATTCCTTGATATCGCCGATCATCAAATAAAGAAAAATGTATTCAATGTATTAGCTAACCACTCCTCCGGTTCAATGCAAGCATGCCTATTCTCTTGAGTTAATATCAGTTATCTGCAAGGACATTTTTGGAAAGGTTATGCTAACTTTCCACAGACGCATTACGAAAACATACTCAGACTTTTCAGATTAATGTGGACCTTGATACAGATTAAATTCCTGCTTAATCACAGAAGTAGAGCGGTTTATGCTGCCACGATATTTGCAGAATCTTTTTTTTAAAAATGTAAATTTTAAAACCATGGGTTTACGCTCTAAGATTTTGTTTTTGTTATTATTACTTTTTTATTATAAGGTTGGTTTTTTTTTTTTCAAAATTGAAATTAAACATTTTCATCTATTTACAATCTCCAAACAATCAACATGGCACAGAGGAAGGTCAAACCAACATGTCCTCATATTCTTTCTCGTCGGAAGCGTGGATGTATAGAATGCAGAAAGACCATGAGGGAGCCGTGCCACAGAGCCAATGCCAGAAGAGGTTTACAGGAGTGGCGAAACACTGTCATTCCAGCTGAGTGGATAGCTTTTCCCATGGCTGTTTGTACATCATAATAAATGCAGTGCACACAGCTGGTGAGTCTACGTCAAGGATTTCTAACCCTGCACTCCTCCTCAGTGATCTGCACTTCTCATGATGCATAGTCACTGTCAAAATTGGCTTTGGGATGAAGACCCCCCACTCTCTTAATCCATCACTACTGGAAAGGACAGTCTAACTTCCACTGGTGACTTGCTAAATCACTTTTAAAAACTAGAGTCCATGTCTTACTTTTGGGATAAAGGATTCTAACAAATGGCAGCAAGCAAAAGATAATATGAATGCAAGATAAATGAATTATGTAAAGTAGCTTCCATCTAGAAAAAATGTACTTAAAACCCCAGGATGGATTGACCTAAGTTATAGCAATGCTTTGTACCTTGTACCAGGATTCAGTCCTTAATGGTGAATTATCTGACTTTTTTTTTTACCTATTAACTATAGGTATCGCAATGTGTTCACCAAATAACATAGTGAAATCAGAACATTTTTCAAAATAATGCTATTGATCCAAACTTTTTTCCCCTCACTTTGATTACACAGGTTTATTTTTTTTTTTTTTTAAACGTAGTTGTAATTACCCCATATCAATACCAAATCCAATAAAAGGTTTACTTTCAGTGCATGAATTAAAAAAAAGACTCATTACATGTTTTAGCCCTTTCCTTAGCAAAAGAGCATGCCTCAATTAAATTGTATACATTTAGCTTGATATTCAATATATAAGCAGTAATTGGTGACAACCTATAAACTTCCCCTCATATATCTATCTTCTGTCTGCTTCTACATTGCTAAAAGCAGGCTTCCCGTATTCAATTAGCAGAAGACACTGAGGTATCTTAGCATTGGTACAAAGTCAACTGAATATCCAATTTAGCTTGCTTTGACCTTGGGTGTGTTGAGGTCCATAGTTTTTTTTTTTGCACTGTATTCTGCCTAAAACCACCCCTAAATCATTTAATTAAGTAGTAACTTACCAAAGTCAATTTTACAATGGTAGAAATCAAAATGTGTTTTTATAAAATGTTGTTGAACAATTTTCCCTTTAACAGAAGATATTTTTTTTTGCTATGGGCTGTATTGGAACTTTTCTTTCAGTTACACACATATCAGCTTGATCCAAGCAATTATTATGCCAACTTTACACAATATGTACTGATTGCTTAACAAAGTTACACAAATATAACAGACAATGTCAGTAGCATCAATGACAGGCACAAGGTCATACAGATTTCTCACATCAGACATGTGAAACATGCTGTTCTTTGGGAAAACTACATTCAATTTTCAAGTATAACTTCTATATACATATGTACTTACTCTATAAAGACACAAATTATTGAAAAAAAAAACAATGGCTTAGATTGTATTGGTGAATTCCAGTGACTGTTTACTTTTTGCAAATGTATACATCCTTAATTACAAAAAATGCATTTCCTTTTTAGATTTTGTATACAGTTACTAGATTTTGGCAAATGCCTGAAACTTGCATATTGAAATAATGTAAGAAATGTCCCCAACGTCACTGATAAGATTTGTTGAGTGAGAATCTAATTCTAGGCCATAGGCCTCTCAAGCCTACTAGTAGTTTAGTAGCTTTGTGCAATGTAAATACCAAAATGGCTATTACAAAGCATGTCCATGTTCAAAGCACTTCTAATTTCTCTTCTCCACGTGCTTTTTACCATAACCTTTTCTGTTCCAAACAGGGCAAGTTTTGTATTTATTGCTTATTTCCTGGCTTTGTTTTGTTGTTTGGGCTACAGTTGACATCCTTAAGTAAAAGTTCACAGTCTGTCAGTACATTACAGGGCACGTATTTCCTCATCTGTTCCACAATTTTTTGATAAGCTGCTTTTTCTTGTTCCAAAGATCGGATTAGGTTTCTCATTTTGTTTTCTCTGGAGACACTGTTTTCCACGCTGGATTCCAGGCTGTGTATCTTAGTGTGAGATACCTAGTATGGGGGGCAAAGCAAGCAAAGAAACATGCTGAGACATGACAGAAATAAATGCACGGATATTAACATTCAAGAAAAAAATGGAATTGAGGCAAATGTTGGGGATGTCAAAGGTGTGATCCTGCTATGAAGAAACAGATGCTTAGCACTGAAATGTGAGTTGTTTTTAATTCCAACCACAAGTGAGAAAGCTTATACCTTTTTAAGTCAAAAAATTGCCACGTATGGTTGGAATTAAAAAATCTTACATTTGAGAGATGAGCATTTGTTTCTTTATTCATTGCGTTAGGACCTGGGTGAGATTTGCTCTGAAAGTGACGCCTACTGTCTACCTTTATTTGTTTGGTATAGATGTGACCCTGGCTTCCGTTTTCCCAGTGATAATTTATATAAGAAATATTTTGAGAGGCAATTTACTAAATCTGAACTGAAGACTGACATCTATCGGACCAGCAACTGTGTAATTGACACGAGTGACTTGATTGACACAACACAAAGCTATGATGGAGAGAGCTGGTCACTTGACTGGCTCTCAGATGCAAAGGAAAGTGAAATATCTATCAAATGGTGCACCATGAAAAAGTCAGTTTTAGTGAGGCAGAAGTGATTTGTGGGTTTCGCCAGTCTTTAAATACTTAATAGGGAACTTAGGGAAACAAATAATATTTTAATATCAAACAAACAGGGCTTGTATGCTCTAAGTTTGTAGTAATACAAATATTGAACATGTCCATAGATAAGGTGTCTACTCTTGAATTACACTACTTTTCAAAAGTTTGGAGTCACTCAGAAATGTCTTTGTTTTCCATTAAAAAAAATACATGAAATGAGTTGGATAATTAATAGGAAATATAAAATAAAGACATTAAGTTAAGTCTCCAAAAAATCATCTCAAAAGAAAGTCCTATCTTTGATAAAATAATAAAGTGCGGATTATTTAGAAAGCGTGCACTTCTGTTTAAATGCACCACAGCTAAAGTCGTAAAAATAGCTTTTCTCCCAAATGAACATCAAAACCAAAAAAAAAAAACATTGTCACGAAGGAGTTAATCAGCCCAACAGTTTGCAACTTTATACTATATAAAGCTACACTACCGTTTCTTTTTTGAAATGAAAGCAAATTTGTCCATTAAAATAACATAATGGATCATAAATACAGTGTAGACATTATTATAGTTGTAAACGACTATTGTAGGTTGGATTGAGATCTGGGGAATTTGGAGGCCACGTCAACACCTAGAACTCATTGTTGTGTTCCTCAAAGCATTACTGAACCATTATTACTTTGTGGCAGGGTGCATTATCCTGCTTAAAGAGGCCAATGCCATCAGGGAATACCGTTTCCATAAAAAGGTGTACACTGCAACAATGCTAAGGTAAGTGGTAAACCAAAGTAACATCCACATGAATAGCAGGGCCCAAGGTTTCCCAGCAGAACATTACCCAAAGCATCACGCTGCCTCGGCTGTCTTATCACTGGTCATTATGTTATGGCTGATCGGTGTATATATAGGAGAGTATACATCTGAAAATTGTTGTGCTGGTTAAAGAATAAATAAAACCTATCTTCTCTAGACTCTAAATAATTTCTAACTTTGTCAACGTCTTGACTGTATGTCCAATTCACTTTGCAAGTCATTTGATTAATGTTTTCATGCAAAACAAGAACATTTCTTAGTGACCCCAAACTTTTGAATGGTAGTGTGTTTTTATCTATGAATAGCTGTGGATATTTTACCTGCAGTTTTTCCAGCAAGTCCATGTTCTGTCTCTTCAGTTGACTGTTGGCCTTCTCAAGCTTCTGGAATGCTTCTACGTCATCACAGGAATTGGAAGCTTCCAGCATCTCATCATTAAGGACATGGTACTCCACTTCATAAGCATGGAGCTGCTTAGAAATGTCCATCTCAAACACCTGAAAGTAAATGCACAAGATTTATTTTCTAATGCCATCATATCCTCTTAAAATCAATACTCCTACATTTTCTCACAAAAAAAGTATGCAATTCCTGTGAGTCTGCGCCTTAATATGCACAACCACATGCAGGTAGGTTACTTTAACACAAGCCAAAAAGAGAGCAGAAATGGCACTCCTGAGGCTAGATGCAGTAGAAAAACTTTTAATAAAGTAAACTTTGTGCAGTCTCAATAAATACAGTAGCGTGCAGGGGTGATACAAAGTAAATCAACCATAGGTTTAACACGTTTCACGCTCCTGATGCGTAGGTGTTTTTAACAGCCAATTAAGAGATCCTTTAGCACTTCCGTACTCTGCAATTAGCTCACAGCAACAATAACAGAGGTGACAAAGGGTGAGAGGTTATTTATCAAGTCAATACTGGTGCAAAGTATTTCTCCATGATCAGGGCCGCTTTAAGACCCTGGTGGGCCCTGGGCAAAGTCTTTAGCAGTGCCCCCTTCCCCCCCCCCCCCCCCCACCTTATAATATTATATGCACCTATTACCTATTTTCATATCACATTCAACTATTTTTATATGTAATAAAAATGTTAATGGAAAAATTGCATTTCTTGTTTCTATTCCCTTTTTCTGCACCTAATGGACTTAAAACAACACCATACAGTACTGACAGCACTTGCCATGCACCTATATTGCACCCACAGCACATGGCTTGCACTCATAGTGCACCCACACAATTTGGCATGCCACCCTGTCAATTTGCCCCACAGAACATACCACAGTGTCATTTTGTCCCATAGAACTGCCCCTGCAGAACAAGCCACAGTGTCACTTTCCCCCATAGTACATGTTTAACCCACACAGAACATGCCACAGCATCACTTTGCCAATTAAAATAAACCACTGTCATTTACCAATCACTTTGCCACAGTCACTTTGTCATTATCATATGCAACAGTCAGGTTGCCTATAAAACATGCCACAGCTTGCCCATTAATATGCCAGTGTTATTCTGCCATCTATATGCCACAGCCAATTTGCCCATTAATATGCCACAGCCAATTTGCCCATTAATATGCCAGTATTATTTTGTCATTAATATGCCAATATTAATTTGCCATTAATACAAGAAACAAGGGAGCGCAGATATATGGAAGAGAAAAAAAACAACAATATCTCATAGCATAATACAATTTGGTGTAACAAGAGGTGTTGGCAGGCGTATATATGCACTCACAAACAATCTTCTTATAGAAGGCCCATGAACAGATAAAACAATTCCTCACGTTCATGACTGGATAAATCTTCTTTAATAACTCTATAAAAAATAATTAAAAAGCCAATGGCGCAGCATCCGAATAAAGTGCAGATTGAGATAAATGAAGACACTTACAGATTTACAGGCACAAAACAATATGGGAGAGTCACTGTAGAAGTCCTACTCCCATAACTCCGAGGCAGCTGCCGTGATGCATGGTATAAAGGATCTCAACGCGTTTCGCTGGTAATAACCAGCTTCCTCAGGAGAAGATAAAGTGTCCAGGTGCTTCACGAAATAGCAGAATCAAATGCTGCGATTTGATTTTGCGGGTATTTGTTGATGCACCTGGACACTTTATCTTCCCCTGAGGAAGCTGGTTATTTCCAGCGAAATGCATTGAGATCCTTTATAACATCCATCACGGTATCTGCCTCGGAGTTGTGGAAGAAGGACTTCTACATTGACTTTGGCTTTTTAATTCTTTTTTCTAGATTTATTAAAGAAGATTTATCCAGTCATGAACATGAGGAATTGTTTTATCGTGTTGATGCACCTTCTTTAAGAAGATTGTTTGTGAGTGCATATATACACCTGCTAATACCTCTTGTTACACCATACTGTATTATGCTATGAGATATTGTTTTTTTCTCTTCCATGTATCTACTAGAGGAGTACTTTTTGGGAAGCTTCGCCATTACTGGGGAGTATTATTTGTTCTAATTTATACGGGGAGGGTGATCTCATTATTGGTGTTTATTTTGCCATTAATAAGCACAGCCAATTTTCCCAATAATATGCCAGTATTATTTTGTCATTAATAAGCCACAGTCAATTTGCTCAATAACATGCCATTATTATTTTGCCCATTAATAAGCCAAAGCCAATTTGCTCAATAATATGCCAGTATTATTTTGCCCATTAATAAACCATAGGCAATTTGACCAATAATATGCCAATATTATTTTTGCCATTAATAAGCCACATCCAATGTGCCCAATATTATGCCAGTATTATTTTGCCCATTAATAAGCCACATCTGATTTTCCCAGTTATATGCCAGTATTATTTTGCCAATTAATAAGCCACATCAAATTTTCCCAATATTATGCCAGTATTATTTTGCCCATTAATAAGCCACATGCACATGCCAGGATTTTGCCCATCAATATGCCAGGATTTTGCCCCTCAATATGCCAGGATTTAGCCACTTAATATGCCAGGATTTTTCCCCTCAATATGCCACGATTTTGCCCCTCAATATGCCATGATTTTGCCCCTCAATATGCCAGGATTTAGCCACTTAATATGCCAGGATTTTGCCCTCCAATATGCCAGGATTTTGCCCCCCAATATGCCAGGTTTTTTCAACTCTATGCCAGGATTTTGTCCCCAAATATGCCAGGATTTTGCCCCCCAATATGCCAGGTTTTTCCAACTCTATGCCAGGATTTTGCTCCTCAATATGCCAGGATTTAGCCTCTCAATATGCCAGGATTTGCCACTCTATGCCAGGATTTTGCCCCTCAATATGCCAGGATTTTGCCCCTCAATATGCCAGGATTTTGCCCTTCTCTTTATTGAGGCCACGCGGCCTCAATAAAGTAAAAAAAAACAAAAAACCGTGACGACCGGAGTTTCCTTTCTCCATGCAGGAGGGAAGATGCACGAAGAAGATGACCAGAGACAGAGCAACAAGGAGGTAAATACTAACCACCTCCTTGGTGCTCCCTGTCGCCATCCATCTCCTCCGTGCGGTCTTCTTCCCTGCTGCACGGAGGAGGGAAACAACGCCACCGGATATGACTTGCTGTCAAATCCGGTGGCAATGACAGGAAGTTTTTTTTTCTCGGACCACATCTAGTGGATGCGTCTGCCGAAAGAAAAAAAAAAGTAAAAAAATATTCGGACGGGGCCCCCTAGAGCTCAGGTGCCCCTGGGCAATCGCCACAATGCCCATGCGGAAAGACGGCACTGCATGATTATCTCAGAAATATTCCATATACTGCCATCATCCCTTTTATCATTCTAAACATGTAGAAATTACATTGAACTCACTATTGCCCAGTGCACTGTAACAGTGTGTAAAAAAGTCAGCACAGACACATCAAGAATACAAGCAGGAATATGACATCTTTTATCTGCTTTCTGTTTTCAAAGCAGTCCTTCTTGTAAATATACAGATTTATAAAAAATTATTTAAAAATTGAATATTTACAAAGAATGGTAGAAAACAGAAAACCACAACACACAACTTAGCAAAGTACTTTGTTTGTATTGTTCTATTAAATAATTTCCAAATAAAATACCTACCTAATCTTTCAAATAAACAGAACTTAAGTTTTTGCTAACAGTTGTCATAAAAAAAATCTAAAATAATTGTCAAAAAACTCAAATATGATTTTCCAACTGTAAATAAGATTTCAAAATAAATAAACATTCAATTCAGGAACTGCAGTAGATTATGACATATGTGTCGGAATGTGACTGTGTCTGCTGGTTGGAAAAAGTCCATGTGGCTGTTCCTGGAGTCTTTTTTGTAAAATTTGATAGATTAACTGCCAAAACCAGCTTTCAAGATATTGCACTTGCTATGGTTTAAGTAATTTTTACACTTTGTTCTCCATTTCTAGTCAGTCTGTTCAGTGTTTTCTTATCTTGTCTCCCAGTGGACGATATACCTCTCAACTCTCTACCAATCCGTTATGCCAATGAGTGTGTCAGGCACGGCTCTTATCCAACACTATTATATACATGCAAGTAAGCTACAACAATAAACTGTTTAGAATGTTCTATCACTCTACACTATATGACATCATAATACACATTACAATAATTACAAAATAAAATAAAAGAGAAGGACTTTCCACACCCTTTAAAGAATATAATGTGTAATATACCTGTGTTATAATTCTTTCCATCGTAGCATTCGTCATATCAGGTATATTGATCTTCAGGAAATCCACTATGCTTTCAAAGCTATCGCAGGCCATTATAAGTTCTTCATTGTCACTGAGGAGACTAAGAGCTACTTTGAAGATGACTTCAGTTCCTTGTACAAAAATTATATCTGGAGCGAAAAACAATTTAACAATAATACAAGTGAAAGAATATAATTGGTTTACCATCTGGAAGTGTGCTTAATGTTTCTTTTTCCACGAGATACATATTTTCCCTGATAAAGTAATCAATGGAGTACTTAGTCAATATCAAACAATGTCAGTCTAAGGAACGGAACTACATTTGGCAGGACAAAGAAAATGATTTAAGGAAGAACTGCATTTTTTTTTTCCAATCTCTTTCCTTGTCTACGTTCCTTGCACTGAGTATTTTAATAAGCTTCTAACATATGAGACTGGGAGTTTTGTATGAATTAGTATTGAGCAAGAGGCATCCAGGTTTTTTTCTGGAGTGGACCACATGATCTCAAATGCATTTATGTATTGTGTCTTCTTATATTTACTATTAATAGAAGCAAAAGTTAAAAACATGGAACCATCTCCTCTGCGTAAACCCGATGTGCATCTTTACATTTACTGAGTTCTGTAGAGCCGATATGGATTCTGGTGCATTGATAAAAACACATAAATAAAGATTTTGATATAGGAGGTGATAGAAAAAGAAAAAGTAACAACATTTATGTTTAAATAGTGTAGGCACTTTAAACAGAAATGCTTTAATGAATGTGCTAATGATAGTGCTTCCATTGTACTATCAGGAGGAGGACATTTTGGGTCAGGTGGTTCATATATCCATTCATCTGACCCAAGATCTAAACAACATGTCTGCCCCATGATACAGCTATACAAGCAAAGACAGCTCCATAAGGTGCTTTATTTGTATTTTCTATGAAAGCATTACTGATTAAACTACCTCCATTTTTTTTTGACAGTTGTCCTTTAAGGACAAACCTGTAGCATACACTTGCTTTATATGAAAGGAAGTCAAATGTATTGATCTCCTCTTCTTATCATTTGATCTATCCCAAATACCTTAAATACATTATATTATTTTATTTTATTATCTGTATATTGTTAGTAATAAAAATCCCTAGGCTAAAAATGTAACGATAAACACACAAAAACACACATGTTAAATAGGGTTGCCATCGATCCTTCAAAAAAACACCGGTCTTGGGACTGTCTCCATAGACTTAACATTGGCCTGATGCCATTTTTTTTTTACCAGTCTTTGCTTGTGTTTTTTGCTCATGAATGCGGGAATATTAATTTTCAGGCATAATCTGAATGTGAAGTCATTGTGAAATGCAAGTACATTACAATGTCAACAATGTCTGATTTGGTCACTTACCAAAAACTCTTGCAACAAAACCAAGAGGAAACTGTGAGGCAAACAGTGTTAAAAACCAGGGTGCTGCATACAGACTGGGGCTGATTTCATTTTCTTCCAGATGATTATAGAGATCTCTGTGGTAATCATGGAGAAGCCGGGAAAGCTGGTACATCTGAATCTGGAAAAAGAAAAAATGTGTTCAAAGAGTTGGATTATGCCTCACATAGAACATAAACAGGGCCATAAATTAGGACTAGGGTCTCTCTTTACAGCACGAGTGCAGATGTACAGTAGTGTGGATGACTTTATACTTGCTGCATATCTCAGAGCCCCCAATTACATTAAATTGTCTACAGCAATATGGTTGCATGTACAGCAAATGCGTACTGTGCCTTCAATCTGCAAACTGATCAAGCCATTTTTGTTTGCTCAAGAGCTGCTAGTTATTGTTCTTGGTAAGTTGCCTACTGTTGAGATATACCCATGAAGATGGCATCCTTTTAAAATGCCAAGGGTAGACCTCAATATGGATCAATTGAACCAGTTCTGCCCAAATGGCTCAGAATGGTCTACAAATGTAACCCCATGTATGGAGGGCATTTGGGTAACTCAAAAATATGCAAATATTGTATCTATCACAAGCCTAGTAAAGACACTGTGTCGTACACCCAGTACTGATCATTTGTTTTGAACCCCCCAAAGATCTCTTTATAAAAGTAAAAACTTTAAATGATAAAATAAAGGTTAAAAGTAGACTGATAATGTATGTGAGTATAGGTGAGTGTTAATTATAACAAGACTTGCTTACTTGTAGTGATATCATATCAGGCCTGTACTGCTTGCGGAAGCTAAGGTCATACATAAGAAATTTCAACATTTCAAATGCTTGTTGTTCACTCATGTGCAGGAGAAGTACCCCAGCGACAAAGCTTATTCCCTGGCAATAGCCAACTTCTTGGTCTAGCAGTGAATATGCTTTGAGAAGATTATACAGTGATAACTGCCCCGCTCCCAACTGTGTGGAGAAGTAGGGGTGAGTTGGGAAAGTCCTCCCTAGGGAAAAACAAACACATTGCATCTTAAGCTCATAGCACCATATGTCGTACACCTGTCTTATTCCCACTACGTGATACAGAAAGAAATACTACCACAAGTGAATATAGTGAAATAATAAATTAAAAAAATACTTCTCCTATTGTACTGCAGTTCTAAGTTAAGTGATCCTCGGGCATTCCGAATTTCAAAACACACCAAAGTACAGGAGAAAAGAGAACATATATATAGTACAAGCAAAGTGTCAACTGGTATTGTTTGGTTGTCACACTCACAAACTTAGGAAGATATCAGGCTCATCAAATTGATGTAAAAAAAAAATATATATATAAAAGACCAATTGCGCAGTATTTCATAATAAAATGGCAATTTAAAAACTGAATACACGTACAACAGACAAAAGCACATAAAGTGCAAGTCCCGATAGATCGTCCATCTCCGTTCCTGCTGCCATCAGGATAAGGTAATCGGGTACTGGAACTCCGAAAAAGCTGAACTCTCAGCGCGTTTCGCCGGCTCTGATGTTGGCTTCCTCGGGAGAAATAATCTTTGCTTGAAAGTGCTGTTTATATCATCAGTTTGATGAGCCTGATATCTTCCTAGTTTGTGAGTGTGACAACTACATTATTCCCACTATGTTAATATGATTCCAAATAATAACTGGAGCTTTATATGAATGACTATAGGTCATTTTGGGGTTTTTCTTATACAACCACAAACAAGCACTCCTCTCCATGGCAGCTTAGAGAGCCTTCTTTCTGTGATTGGTGTGTTGGCACATGAATCTTGCCAATCATACCTCATGACTAATAAATGCAGATGAGATCAGCATTGCCTCCAAGCTCGAGACGAGTTTGGCATGTTATTTCCCTAATCACATCAGTTTAATTTACCTTAAAAGACCTAATAGTTTGCTGGACTATTAATGTTTTTCCAGAAAATATTATTTTACATAGAAGTATCATCAGTACACAATATACCTAGATCAACAAGGATCGCATGTTGTTGGGCTGTAAGCTGTTTCAGAAGTTCACTATATGACACATCTGACGGCTGCTGCTTATTGGAAAGTCGATGCCGTAGACGATATTGCACAGAAAGGAATTGCCAAACCTCTCCCCTTTTGCCTTTTGGAACACCTGGGACACAAACAATGGAAAGACAAATAATTAAACCCAAACGAAGGACATCATTTCCAGGTACAATTAATTTTGGTGTGGTCCTAGAAATGGAAATTAACTAACATTTATTTATGTATAACACAAGACAAGTAAACATCAATTTAATATCATGTCATTTGCATTTCCTGCTGTGGCTCTTTTCATTTATGGTAACATAGAAGTGATAATTATAGTGCACTTTATAGTTAATATAATTTGACAAGCCAAGGGACACACATCTGTTTAAAAAAGCAGAGTTGGTCGAAGTTCTGATTTCTACAGATACAGAAGTTTTTTTGTTTTGTTAAAAATTAGAGACAGCTGTAAGTGGTCCAGGCTGTTTGTCTGAAGATGCAGAGAGGTTGTTAAGGTCAATGATGTTCCTCTATTGCTTATTCTGGTACTAGGAGCTCTATACACTGTTCTACTCGAAACATGTTTGCACAATTGTAGCACTGCATGCCAAGTGACGTCATCGTTGACACTTATTTGAGCCCTCTAATCACTCTAATGTCCTGATGAGAATAAACTAATGGGAGTCACCTGTTTTTTTATACAAAAAATATATAAATAATATTATTATGAGTCAAAATACAGTATGCTTACACCATTTGCTGTGCATATATTTGTATAAGTTTTTTGTACTTTGATCAAATATAAAGTATCTGTTTGAAAGGTTGTGTATTGAGCATAATTAGGGGTGTGCACCAGCATTGTTCATATTTACAAGACTTTGTGAAGGGCAATTTGATGAAGTGACCTTGTATGGACCTTGTCCCTATCCCTGCACTAGTTACTAGAACTTGTCTACATGGGCAATATAGCTAAAGAGAAACTATACCCATATTAAAATTGGAATCAAACAGAAGTCTTTTTATTGTTACAAATGAGTTGTTTAAATAGTAGGCAGTGCAGCAGCTTCAGTGGCAAACAAGGTCATGTTAACAGTGCCATGGCATGAATAGGTAGGGTAACTGCACAGGTACAGGACTAGCATTGACTGGTGGTCCCACAGGGTACTGAAGGAAGGCTGTGGTGTAATGGTTAAACGGTCAGACTCACAAGGCAAGAACCACTAGTTTGTATGTGGCTACGGGCGGACGTTTGTGGAACTGTAGCAATATGCATGTGAACCCCGTCAAATGCGCCTCACACAACCAATCACTGTGGGGCAGAAACCACTCCAGCTACCGATGAGTTCTGCGTATCATATGCCGACACATTAGTACACAGCTATAGCTCCATGACATGATAGTTTGGAAGCCGTAATTAGACTTCCAAAAACTTTGCACACTAGAAGTACTATTCAGACACAAGTGGACTCCTGCTTCATTAAAGCAGAAATGTAGGGTTTAATACCTATTAAAATGTAAGAGTTAATATCTCCCTAACTCAGGGCTCGACAAACCCCGGGCGCCAGGTCGCCATGGCGACCTGGAAATTAAGCCTGGCGCCCGGGTGCCGTTCCCTACATGACCCCCTTGCTGCTGCCGTTCGTGTGTTAGTGGATTTTTGCAGCGCGAGGGGGAGAAGTCTGTGCGGATCGCACAGACGGCAAGCTCCGCCCCCTCGCGCAGCGCGTGTGAGTACTGGGTGTCGTCACTTGACAACCCAGCACTCATCCGAAAGAGCAAGGAAGATCGGCTTCAGCACGAATGTTCCCCAGCCCTGCAATGAGGTAAGGCAGCAGGGAAGGAACATTCGTGCTGCAGCCGATCTTCACTGCTATTTCGGATGAGTGCTGGGTTGTCAAGTGACGACACCCAGCACTCACAACTTAAGACAGGGGGGGGGGGGGGGGGGGTCAACTTTTGTATGTGTGAGGTGTATATGTGTATATGTGAGGTGTATATGTGAAGGGGGGGGGGGGTATATGTGAGGTGTATATGTGAAGGGGGGGGGGGTGTATATGTGAGGTGTATATGTGAAGTGGGGGGGTGTATATGTGAGGTGTATATGTGAAGTGGGGGGGGGGTGTATATGTGAAGTGGGGGGGTGTATATGTGAAGTGGGTTGGTGTGTGTGTGTGTGTATATGTGAAGTGTGGTGTGTGTGTGTATATGTGAAGTGTGGTGTGTGTGTGTGTGTATGTATATGTGAAGTGGGTTGGTGTGTGTTTGGTGTATATGTGATGTGGGTTGGTGTGTGTTTGGTGTATATGTGAAGTGGGTTGGTGTGTGTTTGGTGTATATGTGAAGTGGGTTGGTGTGTGTGTTTATGAATTGCGTGTATGTTTGCGTGATTGTCTGGCTCCTAAAAATTTTTGCTGGCTCCTAGAATCAAATTAAATTTGTCAAGCCCTGCCCTAACTTACTGTAAAATGTGTTCCTCTATATTTAAAGAGTAGAACACTTTGTGGCCTGTAGGGAGCCATTTTCTCTTCATCACTGTGCATTAAAGTACTATCAGGGCATCAAAGTACTTAAACCAATCTAATCATTTCATGGCATTAACTGTAAACAAAATATGCATTAAGAAAATCGCACACTGAGATGAAGGATTGTTTTCATTGACTGTGCACAATTCCTGATATAAATGCACATCTTTAATGTGTCCCTAACTTGTTCCTTGCTTACGCTCCCATCACTCCAATGGTTAACATGTGTCTCCTTGTGCTGTAGTACAAGTAAAGTTTGTTTAATATTAATGGCTTTACCTTGATCATTTTACAAGTAAATTAGTAAGAAAACTGAGAGCAAAAAGCAAGAAGTGATTGGCAGAACCTTCTTTAAGAGTGGCATAAATCTCCTCCATATCAAAACGGATTTTTGTTCTGCAGTTTAACTTCTTATCCCAGAGATTTGTGACTTCTTTTTGGCACGTCCCTACTTCATCATAATCCAGCTTCACCTTCCTGGATTGTAGCTCATCTCTGCTGGCTACAAATAAATTGAATTAACAATTAAAATATGCCTTTATTTCAAGATTAAATGCAAAAACCACACCACAATATTTACAAAGACACATATAGCTTTCCAGGTGCATAGGTCATAATTTATAGAAAAAGAGAAACACTTGAGTTAGATGTTCTCTAATAAGCTCCTTCTTAATGTATGTTGTGATCTGTTCCATATCTTTGTTTGCTAGGATACCGCACTAATTGTAACAGGACACTATTACACAATGTGGGTTACTACACACCCTAGAACATGAAGAAATGAAAAATTGGATATACTAGGGCAGGGGCATCCAGGCTTTTATGAAGTGTGATCAGAAATGCATTTGTCGCATTTATATGTATTTTTTTTTTATTACAGCAACACTGAAGAACACCTGTTAGACAAAATATGTTTGTTCATACAGTGGACTTCAAAATGAGTTTAAGAACAGTTTAAATCAATTTAAATAATTAAAAAAAAATACACATTTTTAGGTCTAATGATATATATATATATATATATATATATATATATATATATATATATATATATATATGTATTTGTGTCAATTGGGACATACCCACTGGATGCTAAGGCCCAAAAAAATATCATAATCAAGTGAATTGAATGAAAAACATACATTGAATATACAAAAGGAAAGATACTGTACTCGAGGTCAGTTAGCCAAATGTCTGACAATCTGTTCCCACTGATTAAACATACAAGCCGTAGAGGAGTGCTAACGCTAAAATAAAGTAATCATTAGTGATCGTGTCCCCAGTTCCAACCCAATGTACATGTTAATGAGATACACCATGCCTTTGACTTTTTTTTACCATATGCAGTAATATTTCAGTAATATCTACACAAATTAAAGTACATAAATTTACTTTACATTTATAGCATGGGTTTTCTAAGCAAATTAATTTATGCAGGTTTCTTTTTAGCATTTAAATGCATGCAGGCATTCCTTTTAAATATCTTGCAAAGGTTCCTACTCTATCTCTCTTCTTTGCTTTTGCTTAGTTTCTAGAGAATCAGTGCTGATGTACAGGGGCATCAGATCATGAGCACATGAAGTAACACCTTCATTTGGTGGCCATTAGCGGTCGTCCTGTTTTGCTTTGATTGTTTGACAGCAGTTATTGCATCTATGTTTACAAGATGAGTATTGCCAAATTTACTAAAAAAAAAAAACCTGCAACAAATAAATGCATATACATTTTTAAAGTGTCACCTATTATGCATTGATTTTTACCTGCTGTTGGTTTTTTGGGCTTGTCGCTAATTTGACTGTTTTACGTAGAAATCTGTAGAACTACTATTTATCTGGCTCCTAATATAACTCGTTTAACATTTAAATTGGTATTAAAATATTGTAAAGTGTCAAGAGTTATAAAAAAAAAAGTGCAAATGACATAACCCTCATAATATCTTTATAATATATTTAGCATTTTGTGAAACAGTTTACTTAACCTTCTAGGAAAAAAACACAACTATAAAAAATAGAACAGAACTCTCCGCATCGCACAAAAGAGATGTAACATTATATCAGTTACAAATTTGTTTTTAGAAATATATTCAACAAGTAAAATTGAAAAATATGAAACAAGTCAGCGTTCATAAATCAAAGTTACAGTTACATATATTTGAAAAAGTATACAAGCTCACCAGTAAGTGGAACCAGTTTCCAAATGTTATAGGATTAAAAAAATGAAAAAGATATGCATTTGGATCTTGTAGACACAATTATACAGTGAAAGTAACTAAAAAAAGAAACATTAATATTATATGGAATCTTAAAACTATTGTATCAACCCAAGCACTTAAACACATTTCCCAGCATGCATCTTATCTTCTGTTCCTGACTGGGCAGCAAACCACACAAGCAAAAACAACTTTGTTTATTATTCAAGAGATACCATATGATACAATGATATGCATTTCTACATTGAATAATCTGTATGATAAAAAAAGAAGTAAAATGAGAGTACAAAGCCTTTACGTGTTTGTAAGTAAAAGTAGCTATTTTACAAAAAGTTACTAAGGTGAAGCATCACTTACAAAGATTTAGATTTATTATCGTTTTATAGCTATGTCACATGTTTCGGAGTTGAAAAAATGGTGCTTTGGTTCAGATACATTAGCAAAAAAAATCTTCAAAACTGCATGTGCATAGGTGAGAGCTTTTGACAAGTTAAGGAATTCTGCCAAATTTCTGCAGGTTGTTTTTTGCTGCATTAAAATAAGATATAAGCGAAACACTTTTGTATTAAGGTTCCATAGAATAATATAATAACTAACGATTTGTTTAACTAGAATGAAAGCTCCAATTAACTATAATTATTTGCCATCTCCACTAGGACCTGACAAATCCCAAGAAACATTTTTATATCGCATCTAAAAAAAAAAAAAGATTTGTCTTAAAGGGGCAGTTCCTAGCTTGTGCATGGATTTAATATATGTCAAATCACTTATTATTACGTAAAACAGTTCACCTGTAGTTTTATACTGGAAAATAATTTTAGAGTGACATTATTAAGAGGAAGTACAGCCGTTTTTATGCACCCCTCAGAGATAGTGCCATTATTAGACATTACTGTGGAATCAACCTCTCTCTGTTGAATTCTGCTGTTTAACTGCTTAGAATGCAGAGGGAGGTAGTTTATGCCAGCTAAGAAGGAGGTCTTGGGAAGACAGGCAGGACTGTTGCTATAGTATTAGTATTACAATTGATATGCAATAATTGGGAGATATGAATTGAAGAAAACCTGATCACTCAGATCTGCTTCTTTTTATTTCCTTTACACTGCTGCACTCATCTAAAAATAGTTATTTCACATACTCCAAGTGCAGCTTTCTCTTTAATACTCAAATTCTCCTGAGTTAAACAAGAAAGCTATCATATTTATATATTGTCTACATGGAAGATACCACAGATAGACTTTTGTGAGGATGACATTTTATGACACTGCCCCTGAAGCTGATCCTAAATATTCTATCTGACCGTTAAATTGACTCATCTCCCCACTGAAAAAAAGCACTAACACATAACAAGAGTTATCAACAGTTTGACAGACCTTCAAGTTTTGAATTCTCCTTCTCCATCCTGAGTAACAAGATCTGTTGGTGGATCGCTTTCCTCCACAATCTTTGGAGGTCTTCAGAATTTCGCTTCTCATCTGTATCCACTGAATTATTTTCTTCCTGAACAGTAGAGGCTAGGGGGTCCTCTTCCATTGTAGTGGGAAGAGGTGATAATGGCAGCAAATCATTCCCATCTAACGGATCTGTAACAGAGGAGACAAGGCATATCATATATTAACTCCCTGGAGCAAAATACCACTCTTCAGTGTTTATACGGTGAATGAATACACCGTGACCGAAACAGACTTCCCAAATTGTAAGTTGTCAGTATAAACTAAAATGTTTTTTTAACGGATATATTTAGATCCCTTTTTTCTTTGTATTACTTGGTTTACTCTACTAAACTGTAACCTCCCATTGTAGCAATCCTAAAATAAATGCTCACTGTATCCATCATTTACATTCAGTGGAAATCATCACAGACACCGTGGATTAATTGTGTGTGTGTGTCACCTGAATCAATACACTTATGGCATCTGAATTTGGAAGAATTATATTTACCCATGTTGAATTGACAAATTACTGATTTTCTTATATTACCTCACAAAATGAATAATGATTTGCCTCTAGCCTAAGATTATGCATGGTATGGGGGCCTCCACATGGTAATTTTTGAACACTGATGTAGAGAATAAGAGAATAGCGTCACATGGGACTATAAACCAAAAGATAAGTGCGGGTGAGATCGAGATAACATCACACCAACTCAACCATACATTGCTCAAGGACAAAGTCAGTGAGTTCCTCCTGCTAGAAGGCCAACGTTGGCCATGCAAAGCCCACCTTTTTGGTTGTATCTAAACTAGAAATAGAATTGTACCAAAGAAAAGTAATGAATACAGAAAAGAGTGAAAACATCATGCAATGTGATGAGTACACATTGTACACAGTTTAATCACTGTATGTAAACAAGCCAAGGTTTCAGTAACAACCAGTATGAACTGGTAGAGGTCATGGATATTAATGAAATAGTCGTCCTTTGCCAAATGCACTGAGAATGAAGGAACTCATTGAACCTGTGCGGTGGTACATGACTGAGGAATAAAAGATTATGCTTAGTTTAGTTAATTCATATTGGTGAATGAACCAAGGTGGCACAAAATGGAAAAAATCGGGGGTATTACAGGTTGAACATGGGCCAGAAAAAGCCCCAATTACATTTCAGTTGAATGCCCTGGAGACAGCAATATTTATAATTATTTAACTTTATTTGTCTTGCATGCATGGTGTTTGCAACAAATGTTTTGTCAGGTAAAGTAATGTTAAACAAATGCTCTGTCCCGTTTTCTTCCATACAGGGATTTAGTTAAAGTTTCACTAATAGTTGAGTGAATAGGTTTTATGACAAAAGGGTTATTAATTATTGGGCAATATTATGGTGTGGAAACTAGTTATTTATTTTAGTAATGAGGAAGCACGTGTCTGTATATGAAAATGCCTGTACTAATTTGCTGAACATTCCAGCAAATAAACAGTGACACAGCAACTTGTCCCTGCAGCTTTGTTTACAAATATGGAACTATATTTTTCTCCAAATAATCCTAGGGCTGCACACACACACTAGGGAGCTGGTACTATAATAAATAGAGGTAATTGACAGGGATCTGAGATTACTACTCTTATTAAACATTGGAAGGTGCACGTTAAATAGGTGATGTATTTTGCATTTAACTAAAATATGTATTTAAACATTGTAAAACATCCCATCATAGGGATATTATTACTAGATCACAATGTAGGAGTTTTACCATTTTAAATCTCATTACCATATTACAGGGCTCGACAAATCCCAAGCGTCAGGTCTCTGTGGCAAACCGTAAATGAGAAGTGGCGCCTGGATTATTATTTTTTTTATTGGTGTAGCGCAGGGAGAGGGGTCAAAGTCAATGCTGGCTGCAGAAACTGTCAGCCCCGCCCCCTCTCACATTGCGCATTAATGGCAGTGTCAGGTGTCATCTGTAGGACAACATTTGAAGATGGCTTGTGTCTGCATGTGAAAGTCTCTCTGTATGTCACAATGTGCCTGTCTGCATGTGACTGTCTCTAGCTGCATCTGCCTGTCTACATATCTCTGTGTATAAATGTGTGTGTACACAATGGTCTGCTTGATTAAATGTGCTGCTGTCTGGCTGCTAAATTGTTTAGTTGGCTAGTAAAACTAAATTAAATTTGTCAAGCCCTGCCATATTATGAAGTGTCATTGAGTGGTTTATTAGGTCTATGTTGATTGCAGTACTTTCCTGCATAAGCTTGTGCTAGCAGAAGCAACACCGTATAGAAGTAATAAATGTATGTCACTTCTGCTGAAAACTGTGCACTTTACCATATAGATGGCACTACAGTACAGTGTCTTGGCTAATGTAAACACTTCCAAACAAGGTCAAAGTTACTAGCCAGCTACATCTAATATTTTTAGCATTGATCACTTATAAAAAGTGTTAAGTGTTAAAAGTCTAATGAGTAATGTATATTGATTTTACACACCTAAGCAAATCTTATTCTATGATGGGAAATAGCGTACCATCAATCTAGGAAAAAACCCTACAGAACTCTTTAAAAAGGAGAATATTACATTATATTTTTATATATATATATATATATATATATATATATATATATATATATATATATATATATATATATATATAGTCTTTATTGAAAGCAAGGATAGGTGCAATCTATATTTCAGAGTACAAACATTCTACAGATAAGTGCACAAGACAAACAAAGGTCAAACAATAAAAAAGTAAAGGGCTTAAAACAAAACACATATCATTACTCAATCCACTTCTATTTTACCAGACCAATTCATTTGGATCAATAGTATTTCAAAGGGAGGAGGAGCAATATCAAAAGGCATCATGATTCAATACATCGCATGGGGAAACGCTACCAGTTGACAGACCAAGCTGAGCTTATTTAACCCGGTCTAGTTTTACTTCCAGTAAGTCCTTATATTGATAGAAGATGATGTGCAGTTGTCAAATTAAATAGGAAGTAATGCTAAAATTGAAAAATTAACAACATCTTCTGACATTTATTTTTACATCGTCTTTCATGACTTCTTTAGACCATATCATTGACCAAGTATTGAAGAAAAGCTCACACATATAGCACTAGGTCTCTTACCACTTGCAGAGTCTGTTTGTGGGCACAGCCCATGGAAGTTCTTGCCAACGTGTGTGTCTGACTCTTCATTTTGACAAGAACTATTCTAATGGGCTGTTTTATGGAGAGTCTGACAGACCATTAGGGAGTATGTTCATTGGGGACAGACTATGGCCTGCAGCACAAATTCCAGAAAACAAATCTGCTAGTGCCCAGGCCTCCAATCATCTATTTCTGCACTACATCTACCATTCTAAAAATTGCCTGTCATTCTAGAAATCTGGTGGAGAATTATGGGGTTTGTAGTTCTGCAGCAGCTTTCGGTCTGCAGTTGGACACCGTTAGTGCTCGGTTTTTCCCATTCTTAATTATCGAAATCCTAGATAAAACATTAAATAAATATAATCTATAGAATGGTTAAATCTGCAAATCTATAAACAATTTTAAAATAGTTCAATACTTCCTCTATTATATGTATGATAAACACACTCCCATAATCAGTTTACAAGTTAGCAGATTGAACGCTTACTTCTAAAAAAAATAAGCACATTTCAATGCAGTGCAATGCCCTACATATGGTTCTATAGTAAGAGGAAGCATCAGACCCACATTTCATTGACACCTACAGCAGCTTAGTCAGGGATTTAAACTACAAGTGACAAGCAGCCAAACATTATTGCCTAAAGCTGCAGTCCTGTTATATAACTATCTCACTTTAATTATCTAAGGGAACCCTATCTGTTTAGATTGACAGCACATTCAATGTAAACATTGTGTTTGTACTAGAAACCAGGCACTGCATGCTAGAACAAATGCAACACATTGTGAGCTGTTGCCTTTGGTGGATTTTAATATTTAAGGGAATGCGCCAGAGTTAGAAATAATTCTACAAAAACAATTTTAAAAAAGTAAAGATTTACTTTACTGGGAAACTTGTTTTGGATTGCACTCTAATATAAGCATCTGCAACAATGTAATCAAGCTTGTTAAACACTATTGTCTCAGGTTATACTGTAACTACAGCAAATTCCCACTCCGTTAATGCTAATAAGGCTTTTACATACACTTAACTCTTTTCCTGACCCTACAGTCACACAACGTTTCAACCACCTAATATAAAAATAAATCCAGCTGTAATCTGTGTCAAGCAGTACACTAATATGACTGACTTTTTATTCAGGAGGGAAAATAAATGGAGGGCTTGATTCAATTAAGCTATAGGCCGCAGAGAAGAACAAACAGTGTCAAATAGTGCTTTTTATAATTATATAGTTGGAAATGCCCTTTTAATACGAATTTTCTGGAAATATCTGTTTTGCTAAACGGTATTTACGTACAAATAACAAATAAGAAAAGATATCAACAACAATCTATGCTCCAAAAACCTATATTCACTCTCTGTCTAAAATATTTAAAATGGATGCTGTAAAGGCAACAAATGTTAGAACATACAACAGAAGGTAAACAACAAATAAAAAAAAATGCAAACAACAACTGTCTTTTAGAGCACTGAGACCCACCTTTGCGTTGCATATCTGATGGAGATTTGGTCATTGGTGAAGCAACCCTGAGAAATATCCGTTGCCTCCACGAAACTCTACGAGGAGTAACAGGGGCACCGCTTGCATTTAAAGAGTCATTACTGCATGTAGAGAGAGTTCGCTTTCTCCCTTCATGTTCACTGCTAACATAAAAAAGGAATAAAATAATTAAAACAAGATTAGTAAATAATCAGAGAATATACTGATAAGTTTTATTAAGCGATGAATGCGCACAATTAGTTATTTGTTTGAATTTAAAGTTCCATTAAACAAAAGCATAATTTTAGAACAGAATAATACAGCTTTGATTAAAGGCTTTGATTTGGGATTACCATTTAGAAATTTTGAGTTTCCAATGCAGCATAAGTGATCTAGAAGTTACTGGAATAGATGTTAAGAATTTTTGCAGCACCAAACAAACACTAAAACACTTAAAGCAACAGTTGCATATGCAAGCACCCTGCCTTTTATATCACAGCTAAAAATTGATCTTTCTGCAGTGTTTTCTCATCAATCTAAAAAAATCCCCTTTAACATTCTTCTGCATCAACACAAAAGAAAACAACTGAAGACAATCAGTGACCAGTGTAGGCAGGAATAATTTTAGAAATAAGCCCGTCATTTAAGAGTATTTTGTAAGTATTTCCTTACTTTTCCAAGCCGGGAACAAGCACACTATATTGAATTTCCCAGAACAAGACACTGGTTGCTATTTATAGTAAATATCTTTACATCACTTCACTGTACTGATATGAATGAGGTGTAGAGTAATTCCGGTTCTGAGTAACAAGCAATCATAAAGTTTGGTTCTCACGGTCTCGCCTATGCTCACTAGACACATGGGGTCACCATAAGTAGCAGAAATACAAATTGTTAGCTTTTAGCAAACACGGCAATTTTCTTGAGCGGCCTCTCTGCAGGCGAGCAAGACATCCACCCATGCTGCCTTTGTCACTCCCGTGTGGCTTCTTCGGTCAGAGCTTCTGGGGTCACGTGACCTGCTGGTGCTCAGATTTTAGACCACGCAGGGAGCACAAGAGGCAGCATGTTAGAATGTCTGGGAACTTGGGCAGTGCACAGATGCCCTGCTGTGTGCCACTAGACACCTGGGAGCTATGGATGCTGGCTGGTATATGTCCTGGGTCTGCAATATGGGTGCTGGGGTGAGTCCTGGGTCTGCATTGTAGGCGAAGGGGCATGTCCTGGAGTGCTGGGGTAAGTCCTGGGTCTACAATGTGGGCAATGGGGCATGTCCTGAATGACCAATGTGGGTTTTGGGTCTGCAATGTAGGTGATGGAGCATGTCCATGTGTAAGTCCTGGGACTGCTAAATTGGTGATGTGGCATGTCCTGGGTGTGCAATGTGGGTTTTGGGGCAAGTCCATGGGTGCTGGGGTATGGCCTGGTTCTGCAAAGTGGGTGCTGGCGCATGTCTTGGATCTACAATGTGGGTGAAGGGGGTGCCTAAATTTAGTTGTACCTAGGGCAGGACAAAATCAAAATACACCGCTGACCCTCATTAAGGGTAGAATGCATCCAAACTTCACATTGATCCTGCAATATTATAGTTCACGGTATCAGCACACAAACCATTGTTTTTTTCTGTGTTTTCCGATAGTGCTTGGAATTTCTTCAACATAGATGACATATTCCGTGTTATATGTGTATATATCAGATGTCTTGCAATATTCTAAATTATATACTAAGTTGTACCTGACATGGGTGAATGTGATAGATAAACTGTCTTGGAAAACTGATTGATATAGACTAACATATTAATATAGTAATTTCGGTTGAAAAAAGACACAAGTCCATCAAGTTCAACCCTTCAACCTATCATTCCCGCTTTCGATCCAAAAGAAGGCAAAATCCCATAAGGATGCATCTTTAAATTTTGCCTCCTAGGGGGGAAAATTCCTTCTTGACTCCAAAGGGCAATCAGATTTCTCCTTGGATAGAGAAGCTCTATTATTAATGTTTATTCTATTATTAATAGCCCTGTATTTCTCATAATGCATAACGTTACATTTGTCTATATTGAACCTCATCTGCCACTTAATTGCCCAGTCCCCCACCCTGTCCAAATCTTCCTGTAAAGAACAAACAGCAAGGCCAGTCTGTAATTTTGTGTCATCAGCAAACACATGACTCTCAACACAACTTGAGAGATCATTAATAAACAAATTAAAAAGAAGAGGGCCTAAAACAGACCCCCGAGGTACTCCACTTAATACCCTTGTCTAGTTTGAGGATTTTCCATTTACAACAACAAAACTGCCACACCTAGGTCTATATTTCTACTGAATTCTTCATAGAATGTTATTAAGTTTGTTTGACAAACTGAAAGAAAACATGAGAGATGTGAAATGGATAATGTACATGTTTTTATTAATGGAGTTTAGCACAATTAAGGACTGAATGGGGAATACATTTGTAACTTTGTCTGATTAATCATATATTATATTTTCCATAACTATGTATCACCACTAATCATCTATTTCAAATGTGTGTTTATCTTACCAACAATAATAAAGATGGCTCCTCTTTTATTAAGAATGCAAAACAAAAATATATTTTGAAATACTAGACAGAATGGCCATAACGGGAAGATTATTTTGGTGCAAAAGCACTTGAGAATGAAGGTATGAAGACTCCGAAGGCCATTTTATTTACACTTCACCACAAATACGTCTAATGACCTTCAGACTTCCAAGGACATTGCATTACCTTTACATAGTTTTTAACTGTTAACTTTTTCCATTCATAACATGGCCAAGTCACATTTGTATTGCACTGAAATCTCTATGATATTATCACATCTCCTTCTAAAATAAAATCCCTAAACAATTGCCATATTTGCTCAAATATATGATGACCCTGCTTATAAGACGATCCCCCAAACTTTGGGTATTAGTTTAGGAAACAAAGAAAAAAAAATGTACAGGAAAAAAGTTTTACTAGTAAATATTAATTCACATGTAAACAGTTATCAGGTTTCATAAAAATGAAATTTCTTTTCATTTACCAGTGCACCCACAGACTTGCTAGTCTGCTCCCAGACTTGTCAATGCTTCACCTGACTTGCCAATGCATCCTAAAACTTGCCAATCTGCCCCTCAGGTTTGCCAATGCATCCCCAGATTTTCCAGTCTATCCCCAGGTTTGCCAACTTGCCAATGCGTCCTCAGACTTACCAATGCGCCTCCCAGGACTGCTAAGGCACACAGAGACTTCCCTGGTGTCTATTGGGGGCAGCTGGAGGATGTCCTGTGTGCTGTTTGGTGCGCACAGACATCCTCCGATTCTGCCAGCACTTCTGAGAACGATGGGAGGTGACTTGACCCCAGAGATCGGTCACAGAAACCCCGGCATAACTGTGGGGCAGCCTCAGAGGGTGTCTGTGTGCACCGCAGAGACATCCACCGGCTGTCTGAGAGGAGGCACTTGGTCCTCTGCAGTTCTTTGGGGGACCTCTATCTTAGTCTTATAATCAGATCTCTACCTGGGAGGCATAACCATTTAAATTGTTTTGTTTTTTTCAAAGTATAGCATCCCCACAGCCCCAGAGGGGGCATTACGAATTAATTGGGGCTTGGAGGCACATTGCCCCAAAGCCCTCAGGGGCATTACTATTTAATTGAGGTTTGTGTGTATAGCACCTCAAAGCCCTAGGGGGGACATTAATTTCCCCCCAGTGGGATCATTGTTTCTTGTATTTGGGGCCACTGGGCACAGTGCCGTCATGTTGCCCGGGGAGGAAGTGTTTTATTTTTTAGGTACTGAAAAGTGGGTTGAAAACCTTTGACACATAAAAGTGTAAGGATGTAAAAAAGGCGGAATTGCCATTATACATAAGACACCGATGATTGCGCTTCTTTTTTTCTTCTTTTTTACATAAACCAATTTTGTTTTTCAGAAAGAAATATAAGCAGGAAAAAAATACCACTAACCTAACTATGTGTGGATGGTTAAATGTGCCCAATAACTGCAGTAATCTGGTGTTGGCAGGTTTCAAACCACTAGATTGTGAACAAAGCTATTTTTAACTCTAACAAAAGCTACATGTCCAGTACAGCTGTTCTGTTTTCCCAAAAATCTTTCCATATCGTTGGTGAAAAAAAACTGATCTGTGGCAATATTTCATTATCAAACAAAATGGCAGTGGCTATGTGCCCTGAAGAGGGCACATAGCCACTGTGTTTTAGAAGATCATTTGCCTACTGATGGCTGTCAGTGAAGAATTAAAACAGGTCCTCATGTCCACGCAGGTTGTAGGGAGGCACAATACGAACAATAGAACTTCCTCGCCCGACATAAACAACATAACCATGCACGGAAACATTCCTGGTGTTCAACAGACTCTTTCCGAAACAGAGTACAAACAATATACTAGAGACATCAAAAACATTCTAAGAAGATTAAAGTGTTCTTAATATCTTCAGAGGTAAATGGAACACTATCAAAAACTGGTCTGTAACAATTAGCCATTAGCCTGGTGAAATATATTTATTTTTATATGTTTTCAATACTTTAGTAAACTCCACTAGAATAGTTGTGACCAAGTAAACTTTATTGATAAAAGTAACTCAACCAAAAGTGGATGAGACCTACATATTAAGTTCTAGAGACATTCATTTATTTCTAAGTCTACCTGCAGATTGTACAAAAGAAAGTTTATTGTGGTTATAACATACATGGCCATTCTAAATGAAGCCCTGCTGTATTTGGAAAAAATCATAATTCCCTTTTTCAATAGAATTCTAACCATCCAGATGGTTATAATTGCATTATGTTGTTTAAATATGCTGTCATAGCCAAGTATTTTGAAGCACAAAAGTTAAACAGTGTAATCTATTTAATTAATACATGCATAATTAGCTTGCAACAAGTCCGTTATTAGTGCCCTTATTTAGATGAACATACACTGGTGAAATGTTCACTCCTGACAGATAAAGTGATACAACCAATGAGTAAGGAGATATTAAAAAAAAATTCTCACTATTCAGGATGAACATTGTACCATTTACAAACCAATTAAGGTCAAATTAAATAGTCCGCAAGCAGACAATATTATGAGCAGACTGTGTTAATATGTTTGGGTAAGCCAGCTGTACCCAACCACAATACAGTATAGAGGAGTGCTCACCTCTTGGGGTTATCATATTCAGACTGTGGGAAAAGTCTCCCTGAACTCTGGTAAAAGTTTTTCAGGAAAGAAGGGGCAGAGAAAGATGAGGGCAAACTGGAGGACGAAGACTCGCTCTCAGTACGAATGCGTCGGGGAATTGTAAGAGGGCTGGGTATTGGCAATGACAGAAAACAATAATATTACAAGAAACATATGTTGTAGCATTAGTAACAAATCCAGGAGACCACGGGCTGCTGTAAACATCAGAAAATGTGTTATTTATACTAATATTTAGCATTAGGATACTTGGGCATTTTTTGTGATCCTCCATAAGAAGAGACCTTCAAAGGGACAATGATACTTAAACAGTCTTTATACTGTGAATGTAGAGAACAAAAAATGTTCAAAATGATCTATATATTACTAACTTTGTAAGCAAATGCCTAAATGAACAGAAAATGTGTCTACTGCATCCTCTGTTTATGACATCTCTTGTGACTTGGTATGCAAATCACACATTGAAAGTAGTTAATTATCACACAATGCCACTGATGATGTCATAAACAGGAGACACGACAGACATGTAATACACAGTTACTCTATACTTTTTCATTTGCTTGCAATTTTCAATGTATAAATCATTTTTGATAATTGTACGGTTCTCCGATACACAAAAGGGTTAATAATAAAAAATAAAAAAACAATATGCAAAAACACTCAAAACGTTTAAAGAGGATTGGGAATTGCTATTAATAAACCTCTAATTGTCACAGTATGTAAATTAGGCTAACAAGTCAAACATGACTTTGAGGAGACTTGTCAGTATAACTTTCAACACATATGTTGACAGGAAATGAAGGTAAAAACTCCACAATATTTTGCTCTGCTAAATGTCCTTTGTTTGGGAACATCTGATAAAGAACTAAGTGCTAAGCTCTTTTTTAAACAGTCGGGGTCCTACTGTTTCCTGTTGATGGAGAATGTAGTACGCAGTGCATTTAAAATATTCAAGTTCTCTAATTAAGGGCCAGGGAAGTCACTGTGTAAAATGTATTCTGTTCTGTGTGTGCTTATACTGACTTAAATGTGTTGCAGACTGTCACACCAACTTTAAGACATGGGAATAACAGCTGGTATGTGCCCAGTGCCAGAGGTGCTTAACAATACACTACTTACCTCTCTGACACAAAACTGGGCAGACCCAAAAAATTGCTTTAAACAACAAAAGCAGTGGCTAATATAAAAGCATACTTAAATGAAATGAAAGTACAAAAGTCAGCAAAAAAATAAGTTATGTTTAATTGAAAGAACGAATTAAATGGAAATACTTGTGCTCTTTTTCCTCTCTATAGCTTTATCAGTGGGCTGACATGTTGTTTAGAATCTTGGGTCAGATCTTCCATGATTCAGATGAAGGAAGATCTGACTCAAGATTCCAAGCAGCATATACACCCCCTTAATAATAGGTTAAATCATGTACTTAATATTTATGATTTCATTAAAACATTTCCATATAAAATTAAACATAAAACTTAATGTTTTGCCAACAGTTGTCCTTCAATCCTAATAATTTTAAAATCAGGGATTTTTCACCAACTGAATATCCTGCTATTTGCAGACAATGTTGGGGTGGACTAGAGTAAGTGAATCTAACCATTTGTACTGTATCATAATACATAATATTTCTGGTTTACTTTTTGTTTGTTTTTTGCAACTACTTATTTGTAAAGATTCTAATAGACTGTGTACATTAACTGTGATTTATTTGTTACACACATATTTGTAGATTTGTTTGGTTTAATGTTCCAATAGACATGTATTTTAAAATAATAAAACATATGCACTTTCATACTTTTTTTTCCCACTAACACCCCAATCTTTGTGCAGACATGCTTTGTTTTAGGAATGTAAAGCATTCAAACTCAATGAAAATGTCAGACATTCCAGAATGTTTTGGTTTTTTTTGTTTTGTTTTCTTGTATTTTCATTGTTCGATTATGAATATGTTGTGATATTCATTATTTGCAACAGGAAAAAAACAGTAAACACAGGATAAAAGGATTAATAGGACAAAGAAAATTCTATATTAAAAAAAAAACATTCTTTCAGTTAATTTTTACTCCCATCATAGGAAAATAATCAAACTGACCTGCTTTGTACCCCATCGCAAGCTATAGAATTCTGCCTCTGAAGAGGTGACCTGGAGTTTGGTGACTTGGTATCTGGTAATGTTACTCTTCTCTTGGCATTAGAAGGTGGGTGACTGAAAGTATGAGCCCGTCTGCGAAGCTGAGGAGAGTCTGGATCTTCCTCTTGAAATGACTGCCAAGTCGATGACACAGGAGACGATGGTGGTGTGGCTGGTGGAGAGTCCCCTGGGGAGCCGTCCTGTGATGATAAAGAAATGAGGAACGTCCAATATTCCAGTAGTCCTAGAACTTCTCCAAAATGCTGGCACTAAACCTTTCATTTAGCTGCCATAGAAACAACAGGACTAGACAAGTGTATTTAATTTGTGGAACATACTAGGAAGTGAGCACTTTCAAAGTGATAATAGTAGAAAATAAATCAAACATCTGACTAATCCTACCCTTTTACTATTTGAGCAAAATACTTGTGCAATTTTGTGCTGGATTATAATGCCTTTATCGCTGACTTTTTTTTTTCTCTTTAGCTGGTTTCCTGGACACAAGTTTCCTGTGTTGTCAGTATGATATCCTGGAAAACAGTCTATTATTATAGTAGCTGGTAACTTAGATCGACCAGAAGTAGGAAAAACAATATGACAAATGCTGCTGTTCATTTAGTATAGTAATGAATTAAGCATTGGTGATCTGCTCTTCGTATTACATGCAAAACAGGAAACACTACACAAAAACTGTGAAGAGGGGAAGTGGAAACATTTTACATAAATGTCACAAACTAGGTATTATTTCACTCCTACTAGCTACTCAGACGAGCATATTGTTTATAATGTTAGTTCATCCTCTAATCTGCTTGCATGTGGGTATTGTGATACACAGCAGTCACATGATACCTGTTGTCTATGTTTCCAAAACGTTACTAGCAGCAGTGCTCTTAGTAATAAAGGCCTGTAAAAAGTATGTCTCCCCCTTAGGTCTTTTGTCCAATGCCTCCGTCACCATCACCTTGCAGCTCTCAACTCGCGAAAGGAAAAAAATTGCACTTAGTAATTTAATGTAACAGAATTTAAAAATTTTTTAATGTTTAACAAGTCTTTTTTTTTTGCATCTTAAAATAATATATATTTTAATTTCAGGTGTTTTTTTTTTCCAGGAAAATAATTAAAGTTGTTTTGTGATTTTATAGCCTCAATTTACCAGGTATTGTTGCCACATACCTTGTCGGACACAAAACTATTGCAACGGTCAAAACTATCCATGCTGCCCAACCGACCTCTCATTCTGTTTGCGCCCTGTGGACACAGATTTCAATTCATTATTCCAGTGTACGCACATTGTAAATACACAATTTCACAACTGTAGTAATCAATTATAATAATTTAACTACTGATAATGTAAAACCCCCATGAATCTTTGTCAACATATACATTTTATATAGGTATACTGAATTGTAAATGTTAATTACTCATACATTGTAGATTATGCTATTCTCTGCCAGACATCCCATTAACCTTCCTCAGTGCTTTATCATTGTCTTCTACAAATTTAGAAAGCTTTGCATGGATATCGGTCTGTCCCAAAACAACCAAAAAGTTTAAAGAAATTAGCAGTAAGGGTTAAGTCTTTAGTCTGCAACAAGATAATTCTGATAATAACATGCAGGCAGTGTTTTTGGCACCTTGCTGGCAATCCTACCCTTGAAAAGATATTTTCCAGAGAGCTGGTCAAGGATTTCTTGGCCTTGTTCTTCAGGACATCGAGTTTGAATCTACCACTGGGAGCTGAGTTCTCTGGAATAGCGTTGCTTGCTAGATTCTATAAAGAAGCAAAATAGATTAACTCTAACTCAGCGGGAGTCTTTTCATCTTTAACTCCAACAATTTGCAGGAGAAAAGGGTCCACTTAGTTATCCTATGTGTAGAAAACAATTCAAACAAAATGATGTTCTCCTACAATAGTTGAAATGTTTTAGAATAACAATGATACATACTGATGATGTTAGACCTTTTGTACTGATTGGGATTGAGCTTCTTCCAATTTATTTTATAAAACTCAATATGTTCATGTTATATATTGAAGCATAAAAAGGGACGCTATTTGTACATTAGATTTTTGGACAGCTTAAAATAGAATCTAGAAAACATCTAAACACACATTAATAGTCATGCTGGAAAGTAGTCACAATTCTGATAGAGTCCCTTTATGTCCTTGCTGAGGGAACAAAGACTTTAAATATGGCCTCTGTACACACTGCTTTGCAGATTATTCCATGATATAAGGTGTTACACCACCATTTTAATGACATAAGTTCCACAAAGATACATAGAGAAAGATCTGGCATTAAGTTTAAAACCCTGATCTACACTATATGGACAAAACTAAACCTGACCATTACTAAATATCATTCCCTGGAACCCGAGGATCATCATTCAGAGGGGAAAAACATCCTAAGGGCCACAGCACCTTTAAATAACTGGATCATTTCAACAATCAATAATATCATAGTCAGTATATATTCGAATAATAATACAGTATACACATACACTATATGGACAAAAGCATTGGGATGCCTGGCCTTTGCAGCTATAACAGCTTTCACTCTTCTGGAAAGGTGTTCCATAAGATTGTGGAGTGTTTCTGTGGGAATTTTTGCCCATTCATCCAGTAGCGCATTTGTGAGTTCAGGCACTGATGTTGGATGAGAAAGCTTGGCTTGTAATCTACATTTCAGTTCATCCCAAAGGTGTTTGATGAGGTTGAGGTCAGGGCTCTGTGTGGGTCAGTCAAGTTCTTCAACACCAAACTCACCCAACCATGCCTTTATGGACCTTGCTTTGCACACTGGGGCACAGTCATGCTGAAATAGAAAAGGGCCTTCCCACAGAGTTTGAAGCATAGCATTGCCCAAAATGTCTTGTTATGCTGAAGCATTAAGATTTCCCTTCACCATTATCTCTCCTCCACCAAACTTTACAGTTGGCACAATGCAGTCAGGAAGGTAATGTTCTCCTGACATCTGGAAAATTCACACACGCCCATCAGACTACCAAACAGTGAAGACTCCACAGAACCCGTTTCCAACTGCTCAACGTTTCAGTTTACTTACTGCAAAGGTGGCATCCCATCACAGTACCATGCTTGAATTAGAGCTCTTCAGAACTACTAATTTTGTTCACAAATGTTTGTAAATGCAGACAGCATGGCTAGGTTCTTAACTGTATACATCTGTGGCAATAGGTCAGCTTGAAACACCTGAATTCACTAATTAAGTGCTGTGTCCCAACACTTTTGTCCAAATAATGTAAGTTACCCAGATTTGAATAACACATTTTATTCTTTGCATATTTGAAGCAAAGCCATAATTAGGGATTTAGAGCTTAATAACAAATGTGGAATATTAATATTTAAACTAATTGCACAATAAAGTAAAGAGCAGTTTCTGAATTTACTAAAATCCAGTATCACTGGCAGCTGTCGGCACCAAAATTGTTCATGGTGGACATTTACTGGATTCTCTATTAGACAATTCAATGATTCTCTATCGACCTTAACAGATCTTGTCACAAATACCGTTGTGCTTGTATGGACACAGCCTCTCACTGATCACTGGGCATCATTATTTACTGCATTTAACAAAAAAAAAAGGGAAAAGGGAATTTAAAGTATAGTTTTGAAGTTACTTCTATCTAATGTTTTATCCTTAATTTTTACAGCCATTATCACTTAACCTCTTAGTGACAAGACATTTTGACCTTGACTTTCCCTTAGTGACTAGGGATGGTTTTATATTTCTGGGGTGTTTGTGTTTAGCTGTAATTTTTTCTTTCTCACATACTGTACCCACACAAATTATAGGTTGTTTTTATCATCATAAGAAGGGCTTTCATTAGATACCATTATGTTCATCTTGTATCTTATAATTTACTACACAAAAAAAAACATAAAATAGGAAGAAAAAAAAAAAGAAAAAAAAAAACTTTTTCTAACTTTGACCTAAAAAATAATTTACACAAATACAATCATTAAAAAAGATCCTGTCTAAATAGTTTCTAAATGTTGTCCCGAGTTCAGAAATATGCTTGTTTCCATGTTTTTCTGCATTTTTTTGCGAGATATGGGGCAAAAACCCAAAGTAGTGTTTTTTTGTTTTTTCCTATATTGACCTTTTGACCCCAACCCGAAATTTAACCCTAACCATAAATATAACCCCTACTCTAACCCTTATGCTAACCCTTAATATATTTTAATTTAATTTTAACCCTATCCCTTATGCTAACCCTAATTTAATTGTAACCCTAACAGCTATTCTAACCCTAACCCTAGATTTAAGCTAATTAAGTCATTTTTTTTTGTCATTGCAATGTTGCTCTAGGGGCAGTCAAGCAACAGATTCAGAGCATCGGAAGTGATTTTTTTCACTTCCGAAGCTCTACCCACAAGATAGCACAGCCATATTGCAGAAGCATGCTGCTCCTCAAATATGGTGCCCACAATCGCTCCATGGAGTGATCGTGGGTGCCCCAGAACCGGAATATCGGTGATGCTAATTGCCTCGATGTCGAGGCAATAGAGCAGCACCATCAGAGTGCTTTTCGCGATTGTTGATCGCAGAAAACGCTCTTTCCACCGCAGGACGTGTCAGGCATGTCCATTGTCGCGAAGGGATTAAATACTGTTGTATTAATTGTTTCTATTGTGAGTGTAGAAAATTCTGAAAATGATCTATATGAATTCATGAATTAGGAGAAACATATGTTTTAAATGCATCTAGGGTATCTCCTGTTAAGATCACCTAGTGGTTTGATATGCAAATTACATTTCTTACTGAAAGTAGTTCATCTGCATAACAAGACACAGGTGATGTCATAATCAGGAGCTACAAAAGACCAATTTAAAACATATTTTTCTATAATTCTATGCATTTGCATGTAATTCTGCTAACCCAGTATATAGATAATTATTTATCTTTTTATTCTTTACATTTACAGCATAACAAATGTTAAAGTGATGTGTTTAACATACTAATTTTATTTTGTACATTTATTTAGAAAATTGAATTGTGTATTTGTTATTGTGTAATAACGTCTATGGAAATATTTAGCATATTACTTTAGTTTATCTAGTATAATAAATCTTTTCTTGTCGGCAGGAATGACTAATGTATCCCTTTATTTTTAAATGTTATGTTCTGTTTTATTTGACACTTCAAAACACAGACGTGTCTGACAAACACATTTAAATTGCATGGTAATTTGTTATTTGTTTTGTGTTATATTCTGTGCACTTTTAAGTAGGAAGATGTTCCAAAGACATCTAAAAAACAAAGTCATTTATCTCAATTCAAAGACGCATAGGAACAAATCTATAAAAAACTATATGCATTCATATTTTCTCTTAATCCGCACCAGAGAATCAAGTTCACTCAGTGCACCGGCGTTTACAGTAAGCTTAGTATTTGCTCATTACTATCTACCTTTACCCAGGAGGACCATGGGGTAGAAGGGTAGGTTGCTGAAACACCATGGTGTTTCATGCTGCATCATTGTTGTCATGACAGGCCTACTATTATACTTTAACTCTGCAAGCATGTAGCCACATTAAGATGTAAAGTGAAGATCCACGCAGATCTGATGACATCACGGCACATGAAGTCAGGCTTATTCCTGCTGCCAAGCCATCAGCATCAAGAGGAACTAAGATTGAATGGGACAAGAGCCTCAAGGCAAGAATGAGCCTGGTACACGAAAAATAACAACAAGACGGATGAGGAGACTTACGGAAAAGACAGTGGTTGGGAAAAGATCAAATACCACGTGAATAAAAAGGATGTGTGAACAAACTGTGCAAATAACATCAATAATACTTGCTATAAACTTGAACGCAGCCCCCTAGTGAACTCTCCCAAGTAGTAAGTATACAGATAAAACTGGGGGGGTGATCAAGATTTTTAAATTCAGTTTGCAGACCCCACCAATATTACAGGTTTTATCTCACGTCAGCAGAGATGGATCGGTGCCATATTTGTTGGTTGGTCTGGATAGCTGAAAGTCAATAAGTGAAACATGAGCTGGATGTAAATTACTCACTGGCTGCATTTCTCCTATATGAAGGTGTGTCTTTTGCTTCGTCTCACAGAGCTGTCTCAAATGTAGAATGACAAGTTCATTTTCTTCCTGGTCATTGACTGCCTTCATTTTCTGATCAACACAAACACAAATACCAACAGTTAGGTACATGAACATACTGCAGATCAAGATTTCCCAACACAAAGACACATTACTCTAGGTAAGGTCTACTTGAAATTGACTCGTCGAAAGAACCTGTAGAACATAGAAATCATGTTCTTCATCATTCTATGGAATAAAGTTAACTATTCCCTTAACACTTATTTCAATTGAACGTTGGACATTTCCATGCCTTGATACATGTTGTACTCTTATGTAAACAACTTGATGTATTACTACATGGCTTCAGCATTACATTGGTTGCCACGAGTCTAGAGATCCTTTCCTAATAGCAAAGATAATTAGACGATGCATTTTAGGTGTGATCAGAAGATTACAGTGATATAGAGCTCTCCAGCAATTCTTTCTTACAGTAAAATTACTAAGATAATAATTATAACTGTCCTAAAATGCATGACACCAATATGAAATAAAGGGTCACCTTAAACTACAAAGGTTGTGTTCAAACGCTCAGATATTATTATTCTCATTATTAGAAAACATTGTGTGATGCTAGATGTAACTTACATGGAAGAGGGAAAATATCAAAATCATAGTGAAGTAAACCCAGGATTACAGATCTCTATTTGTAAATACCCAATACTTGCACTGTATAAGAATATCTGAAGCATTTTTGTTAAAAAAAATACTTAAACTCTGTAAAAAACGAATAAACACATAAAAATCAATAGCGCAGTAATTATAAACCCTCCACTTTATGACCCTCATAAAGTGAACAATTCAAATATTAATATTGCACAAGCATAAGTGTGCAAAAACAACTTTACTTCCTCATTTCTGCCAGGCAGGATAGAATATATAATCCAACTTTTCTGTTTCGGGAAGAGGGTAAGATGTGCAAAACCCTCTCTCCATTCACAATCACACCCTGTGTAATAGTTATTGTACCTCTTCCACTGCACCCTTATATTAAGCACTAGAGCACATGTGGTTGAGTTTACTGGGGAAATACAAGCTTATATTTATACTGAATTGATCAAAACTTTGTATTTTGTTTATGAAAAAAAAAAAGTAACATCTTGGTCTACCTTAATCATTACCTGGACACGTTCAAAAATATCTGCTTGCTCATTATCTGAAAGTAATGATAGCTGTCTCTGTATAACAAGCTTGGCTCTTGGTGGATAAAGGCCTAGAAAAAATAAGATGTAAAATATGTAATATCTGAAAACTACATCTACACATAAAAATCTTCAGTATGTCTCCAAAGCAAAACTAAGAAAAAAATATCTAACTGGAAACAAAAGTGCAGAATGTAGAATTAAGGAACTTTTATACAGTCAACTTAGAGGATCAAAAATGATGAAATATGATCTATACATTCTTTTAGCAATACTGCATACAATAAGAGAAATATATGTTTTCAATGTGTCTGTGGGGACCTCACCTGTGGGCCGTGGCTTGATATGCACATTAACTCATTTTCAATGGGAAATGGTTATTTTGCATATTAAGCCACAAGGTGATATAAGCAGGACACCACACACACACACACACACACACACACACACACACACACTAAAAACATATATTTCTCTTATTTTATGCATTTGTTGCAATTTTGCTAACACAATGTATCATTTGTCATAATTTTTATTCTCTATATACACATCCAATGTTTTCGTTGACAGTCCCTTTGATGGAACAGTCAACTTTTTTTAAGTGAAAATGGACCAATATTAAAAGGACCAAAAAAAATGTAAGGTTAATTGGAAATTCTATCAATTTTATACTGATCCATTATACACAGGGTGTGGCCCTCACAAAAGATGGGGTTGTGAAACAAACCGTGATTGATACTCCAATAAAACAAGTTAGACTAGTAAAATAAAGAACTGTTAATAACGGCTAAAATTTCCATTCATACTCACATTACCAGAAGTAGAACATACTCATGTGTTAATGTTTTACAAAGTGCAAATAAAAATTTATTAACTTTGGGTTAACTGGCTGGGTTAAGTAGTTTTCAGATACAAATGCAAAAGAGAACACAATTCCAACATTTAAAAAAAAAATACTTTTTTTCATTTTCTTTTAATTGTGTTTTGTCTAAAAACTAGTATTGATTCAGTAGGGAATAAACAAAGCCATAAGGAATTTCCTTCCTCTAGTATATTCTTATTCGTGTGGTTTGTGAAGGTTATGCCGAATTGGTATGTAGACAAGCTCCAGTAACAAGTATCTATCTGCATTTTCACCTGGCAGATTACAGGAAGCATATCTCCTAGTACTTAGCTTCTCTCCTCTTGAAGGTTAAGCTGGTCATTTCACTCATTGATAGTCACAGCAAGTTCCTGTACAGCTCTGACATCAGAGTGGTAGCAGTTAAAAGTGCTCAGGGATACACCATGCACATTTTTTGAGATCCTGATGTTCTAGTTATTTATTTATTGTAGCACAACAGAAGCAAAAGTTAAAAACATAGTGCCACTTCTCCTTTGGAAATCCAGTGTGTATATTTACTTGCAGCTAGGCTGAACTTGCTGAGGCACCCACTGATCTGTACAGAGGCTTGTTGTCTGCCTCGGTCAGTTTTCTGATGTATTATGACTTTGTTTTCTCTTAATCACTAGAAGGGGACTTAGTTGGGGCCCTGTCTACGACTTGTAATTAGGAGGGTCACCACTGTCAGCGATCAGATCAGTCTGCATGCTTCACAGCGAACCAAAGAGACTGCCAGATGGAGTATAAAATGGAATGGATTTTGTGCTGTAATTATCTATTATAATGCCCTCCCACTGACCCGATTTTCATTCTCCACTGTAAAGGTGTAAGTTTGAGTGACAGCACTGCCGTGCATATGTGGTAGTGCTGACTCTCAACCTTTGAAGTCCCGCCTCCCAGCATCCCAGATCACCGAGCAAAACTGTTGAGAGATATGGTTGAGGCACACATGAAAAAAAAAACAAATGTTTACTGGTTCTTTAAGTAAACTTGAAATATCCTGCTGTAGCCCAGCAATTTGTTTGCATTCCTTTTAGCCTTTAAGCCCAAAGATCAAGAACTTGTGTTTTTAATTACATCATTGGTCTCGGAGTGCTTCTTGTAATTAATGGTAACCTCTGTAAAAATAAATATCGGACAGTGTATTATTTGCTCTGTAATGCACCATTGCCCCAGAGAAAACAGAACATGCATCTGAGCTAAGACATTCCAAAGATCATCCAAAAATGATACATTACAGGAAATACAATTAGGAAAAACTAACGTGATATTCCCTGGCAGTGATAGCTAATCTTAAAACTGCAAATGTCTGGGAACTGCATATCCCACGATGCTCAGTGAGAAAAACAACTGACCTTTTGACTAGGCATCATGGGATGCATAGTTCCCAAACATCTACATGGCCAAGGTCAGCTATAAACCAACCACAAACGAGAGCAGTACTTAATCAACACATGGGTCATACCTTCAATCCGTTCACAGAGTTTGTGTAGCGCATGCATAGGACAGGCCTCACACAGCTTGACTTGAGTCTTGGCATTCTGGAGTGCAGCGGCAGTGCTGAATGCTTGCTTGAGAGTGAGCATGACTTCATCAACCTTGAAGACAAGGGGTGCTTTTTATTATGGCTTCCATGGAAAAAAAGCATATACTATGGTTAATGATGGCTTCCGCTCACTGTGTATCTGATCGAATCTTCCCGTTAAAATGAAAGAGCATCATTATTCACCCACGAGAAATAACATGCAGTTTTATACATTAGAGAATAATAGCAATGCTACTACATAAAACCCAAATAGGCAGACCAAAGAATACATTTTCAAAAATATGACCTCAAAATTCTATCATTCTATTTCTTCATATATTTTATAAGCAAATATATTTTATCAGGTTTATATTATTATTTCCTTACTATATTTTTATATGTATAAAGTTGTTTGTTTGTATGCCTAACTTAATTAATTTTAGTCCCTGCCAAGACATTGCCATTTAGTGCTGCGGAAAGCAAAGTCCTTAAATAAACTCTAAGATGACCTCAATAATATAAATTACTTTTGTCCTGTACATGTAATCAACCAATCTCTCCAGAGGCAAAGTGTACTCTCCAGAAAATTAATTGACTGCAGGTCACAATGTCACTGTGTATCCAGAAATATCATTTTTTCATGGCCAATAAATTAACGATCACTCTTGTGAGATTTTTTTGTGATTTGGCCTTGCTCTGCACAGTGTTTCTCAACTGTGTTATGACAAATAGGACCAACAGAGTTTTTGTATAGTGTTCTTAATCAAATAGACCTCTTGCATTGTAAAATAGATTACATTGTACAGCAAGTGAACAACACAGGAAATCAAATCAACCAATCATTTTACAATTACATGCACAGTCTAAATTACCACATTCCTCACACTGCCACAGAGGCTGATAGATCTCATTGTTTGTTCTGTAGTATACCGTATTTGCTTGAATGTAAGACAAGATTTTCTTCAGCCCCTGGAAGTGTCAGGCAGCACTGGAGGATGTCTGCGCAGACATCCACCAGCTGCCTCCACTTGCCACCAGGGAGATTGGGACAGCATTGGGTAAGTCTGGGGGAGGAGGGAGACAGCTAAGTCTGGGGAAGGAAGTTTTGGCTAAGTCTGGGGAAGGGAGGAGGAGGCAGCATTGACTAAGTCTGGGGAAGGGAGAGGGGAGGCAGCATTGACTAAGTCTGGGGAAGGGACAGGGGAGGCAGCATTGACTAAGTCTGGTGGGCAGATGGCTGAGGGGGTAATGCATTGGCTCCATATGGGCGCAGTTGGGCAAAAAAAAGGAAATAAAAACAAGAAATGCATTTTTTCTATCATCATTTTTTTTAAACATGAAAAAGCAATTTACATGTGAATATATACAAGTAAAACAATTTTCCTACAGGGTAGTCTTATATTTAGGGTTTAAACTTTTTTCCCTAAAGGAATATCCAAAATTTGGGAGATCGTCTTATAATAAGGGTCGTCTTTTATACAAGCAAATACAGTAAAATCTACGCACCATTTTTTTTTATTTTAAGCAGTAAGGGATAATACAGCCAAAAATGATGTGCAGCAGTAGAATTAAGAATTTGTCCAACCTTATTAAAACTACTTGTGTAAATAAACCAAAATAATTTCAATAAGCCTATTTTGATAATATGTCTAATTTGTTAAATTTTCTACTATTTGTATGTATATAATTAGACTAATGTACAGCTCTACAGAACAGGAGTGCGCTTTAGAAGTAAATTATAATAGCACTTCATAATTACGAGCTATTAACCTGTGATGTACTTAAATCTTTTCTGCTCTTGGGCCTAGCAACTAAGCCTATGGTACAGTATTATTTTGCAATTACTTACCAATGCTTCTGAAGCACATTGAAACACGTAGCAAATGTACTGGTTAATGCCGGGTTCTACACATTCACGGCAGACAAAACCGAAGTGATCAATGTGTTTAATACCCTGGAAAATTAGAAGAAAGACAATATAGCACTGTGTTTTGTAGAAATATAATCGGTTGCAAGTACTGCATAACGTTGACACATTTTTCTTTTCAGCATTTATTTCATTTTTAAATCTTGCATTGGCATATTTTTACCGTATAAAAAAGTATTATTATTTAAGTGGGATCTGCATCGTACCCATTCATAAGATTATTTGGTGGTTCTGTTTACACCCTGTAGGGTATATATATAGTGCACTACTATACAATCAATGATACCGAGGACATCAAAAATCCTTTAATCAACATGCCACAGAGCAACTGAATCCTGACCGTATAGATTATTGTTAGGAAATAACTGTGTCACTCATGGAATGAACTTCATTCATTAACCTTTATTTGTCATGCATTGATTTCATGCAAATTGTTTAATTTAGCTTTTGTTAGATAAATACCTTAAAGCTTCTTACTATAATCTGGTAATTTAATGGAAGAGCCTAAACCCATAATCCAGTCACCTACTGCTGTTTATATCTATTTTTTTTTTATCTGTATGCTTTTACATTTTCAACCTATTTCCACTTATGATCACAGTGAGGTGAATAGGTATGCTCAAATATATTATTTTTAAACTCAGACCTAAAAAAAAAAATATTTTTCGCTTCTCCCAGAATTCACTTGTGCTTCTAATATAGAAGCACAAGTGAAATTTTAGTTGTCCCTAGTATGAGGATAAACTGGTGAGGACACCTTGATAAAGGCCTCTAGCCGAAACATTGGTGTCCTCCATTTTTTTTGCGCAGTGTGTCCTCCCTTGCTTTATTCCTGTCTGCATTTTTTGTATTAAGTGGGTATTTATTCATTATTTTCTTTTTTCAGTTTATTTGTTTGCTTATTCTTGTGTAATTGTTTGTAAAAATTCCTTTTTGTCTTAAAGTTAGTCATTTCTTTATTAATTTTGTCTTATATATATTCGTTTATTATTTATTACATATTTAATATTTATAAAAATATTTTTGGCATTATACCCTCTACTTGTTTATCTATTTTTTATGTTGTGCTCCCCCAATTTTTGTTCTCTGTGTACTTTTGATAGTACACGCCAGTTTATCCTCTGACCGACTAGAGCAGAGAGAGAACCTCTTTTGCATGGGATCAGCAGGGAAGACCTTAACTAGGTCCCCCTGCTAAGCAAAAACGAGGGTCTCTCTCTGCGCTAGCAGCGAGAGATCCTCGCTTTCAGCTGTCAGAGCGGGACAACCAGGAACTGTGAGACACAGCAGATAGTAAACCGGTATGTATCTATTAAGATTTTTATTTATTTATTTAGAAAGTGTTTTACCAGGAAAAATACATTGAGATTTCTCTCGTTTTCAAGTATGTCCTGGGGACCCAGTCCAGAATGGAGTTACACAGAGTTACACATTTAACAGTAGATTCAAAAATACATACATAAATACATACATACATACATACATATATTAAGATACATGTTGGGTTTAGTTAAATGTTCCGGGACATGTTTTGTTAAACAATGTTTAATGTTCCTTTAACTAAAGCTGAAGTGGCTTAAAAGCATGGCGTTTAAAGGGTTTTTCTAAAAAAAAAAAAAAAAACAATTACTATTTGTTACAAAACAAAAACCCAAGTACCCAAATAAAACTAAACACACACAAAAACCATAATTAAATAATCACATACCTGAGAACATGATGATATATCTTTAAAGTTCTTTTCAAGAACCACAGTTTTGGAATCTGGACTTATGAGATTAATTTCAAATCGTCCAACCTGAACAAGGGATATCGCACAGAAGTTAATTAAATGTCAGTACTTCTAAAGTGAGAAAATAGCAAGATAACAGGTTTTAACATACAGTGCAAGAGTATGTATTTATTGGAAGCTCTCAACGTTTCGTGAATAAACCCCTTTTTACCTTTCACCTGTTCTGAAGTCAGTGTAAGCTAGTGTTAAACCGCTTTAGCATTTTACTGCTTGAGAACCAGATGGATAATGAATCCACTGACTGACCTTAATAACATCATAACAGGCCCTGCACTTACAAGAAGTGGAGATCCTAGCTGAATATTCAGCACTTACCAGAGGTTTTGTGTCTGACAGCAAAGTGCCAATAATTCTATGTAGAAACACACACAAAAAACCAGAAACAATAGCGTCTGCAGGGGACTCCTCCAATCCCCAAAATACAAAGACTGGAAACAGACACCCGACCAATGTGCAAAAACAAGATGGATGTCTCTTCAGAGACACAGTTTGACTTACAGGGAAAAAGAGGGGATGGAGAAAAATATATAGTGTACCAATGTATGATCCTAAAATCAAAATCCAATTTATTAGAAAAACTCCTCACAAACAGTTAACTGAAAAGCTGTTTGGATTTTCTTAAAGAGAAAGCACTTTGCAGAATCCGCACTTTTCACAGCATTTTATTCAGTACAACAGCACCAGCACTTTCCTGTTTGGGCAGCAACCAGGTAACATTGTTTACACAATACACTGTTTGCACTTGAGCTGGTTCTCGGTGCGCATTCTGTTTGTGAGGGTTTTTTCTAATAAGTTGTATTTTGATTTTTGGATCATACAGTGTTACACTATGTATATTCTCCCCATACTCTCTTTTTCCCTATACATCCACCCGTCCACTTGGTTTTGTACATCAGTCGAGAGTGTCTATTTCCAGTCTTTTTATGATGTATACACCCTTTAATGCCTGGAATAGAAACTCTGAGACTTGCATTATCCAGCTATCTCAATGCTGATTTTGATAATATACCGTAATTTGTAATGTGTATATTATTATAATAAAAATAACCAGTTAACCTTTTTCAGTGTAATACTGTACAGGGGAGGTTTTTTTTTTTTCTACATGTCACAGTTTCATACATATCTCATATTTACAGTAATGGTTAGGGCCATTACATGATGAAAAGTTATAATCTTCCACTCTTTGGATAGAGTAAGTTTCTAACACTTACAGTTCACTAAAGTTTTAAAGGGGATAGCACCCCCTGACATGATAAGGCTGTAAGAAGCATTACCACAAATAAATTGTGGTTTACAGTGTGATAAAGAGAAATCTTCTATTCTGAGATAATGTATTATACAAAGACAAACACAGTGTAACAAAAATGATCTACACATTGCTACATTGCTATAGCAGAATTAGAAGCAAATGCCTAAATGACGAGAAAAATGTATTTTAAATTTGCCTGTGATGTTTCCTGTCTATGAAACCACCAGTGCTTTTTTTTTTTTTACCAAAACCTTGATAACATGTAGGTAGAGGTCATTCTTTGTGATAAGGCATTGCCTTACAGCCAGCTATATTGCATTGACCCCTTCCTGACATTATGATGGGATAACCCGTCAGTGAAACCGAGGCAGTGTTTCTGAACAGAGTCTGCCGCTCCGGAGGTCATGTGATTACAGTGATGGCCAATCACAGTGATCACATGCATAACATTTTCAAGCATTTACTTTTTCTTCAAGTCACTCTCTGAACCTCTCACACTGATTGTAAAGTACAGAGATTGACCGATCAGTAAAAAAAAAGTTACAGCATCTGTTCCTTTAAAAATTTGCTGTAGGTCTGATGGCTCTGACTAGTACATTGTACCGCTCTGATTTTTTTATTTATTTTTTTTTGTCTTGGTTTTTCTTTTTATTATGTTAGTTAGCTAGTTGGGAAACTGCTTGGTATAAGTTGGTTAATGTGAACGAATTGTGTGCACTAACCTTATAAATCTACATTTAATAGTCAATTGTACATTTTACACACACACACACACACACACACACACACACACACACACACACATATATGTTATTTATAAATACACTAAATATCCTTTTGAAAATAACACATAACTTGTATGGGTGAGTTAGGAAAATTACATTTAAACAACCACATATTGCTCCGGTCTTTGAAATGTTAAACTCTCTGGTGCTTAAGGGGTTAACACAAAGGGCATCAGTCTATGTCATCAAATCCAGTTCAGTGTGTTATCTCACCAGTAGATCACACAGTATGAAGTTCCTAAAAATCATGCTCTCTTTGGGAACCTCTGAACACTGTTTGCAGGGGATCTCTCCTAATCTTACTACTGGAGTCCGTGGACTATTCTTTCATCTATAATTAAACAGAGCTTTGTAAATTATTTAATCACAAAGATGTGTTTAATTATAAATTATGTATGATCTTACATTTAAAAAGAAAACCATTTGAAACCAGCACACTTTTCTATTTCATACTGCTGATTGTAACATGGTGTAATTTGACATCAATAATGTAATTTTTTTTATAATACAGTGTTTTACCAGGATCTAGATATTCAGGAATTCACTAAAAGTGAACTTCAAAAATTACAATTAATAGCATTTTAGTGAAAATCCCAGACTGAAATGTAATACCATGGTCCAGTAAATTGTTTTTGCCCCATCCCCCTAGACCAAATGTTGCCAGCCCTAAGTTGCTACGGGTAAGCATCAGATGATGGCTATTACATTGCAGGCTCTCACAGGGTTACTATACTGACAGACACAGCTGCCCTTTCCTCTATATTACACAGACATTGCTATGTTTGTACAACAGACCTAGCATTATGTTTGCTACTGATCTGTTTTGCTGAGATGTGCCTACTGCAGTTTGGATTTTGGCTATATCTTGATATGTGAAGTGGACAGGTTGAAGCAATGTAGTGAAGCAAGGTCACTGCTAGGGCACTTTTATGCTGGCTCACTAACATAACACTACACCGAGGCCTGAGCACCAAAGTGCAAATCCCTCAAATGAACTCTATAGCTGTTAGCTGTATGCACACCCCAGGGATGCATGATTTGAAAAGTACCATGTATTTGTTTTCTCTATCTATAACAATAGACTTATTGTGTGCATACATGGGTTCCATGTTGTTTTTACATCTACGATGTGATTGCACAGTTTAGCCGTTCACAAAAATAAATACACAAAATAAAGACAAATAAATAATACAGGAGTATAAAATATATTAATGCTCAGCATGAAAGTGCTAGTTAGATGTTTAATGATTTGAGTATGTCACCAATTACATCATGTAACACATTCGCAGGCAGGAGGATAACATACATCTGAGAGGCGCTGACCTCAGGCCTGTAGCCGGGAGTTGGACACTGCCGAGTATGACACAGAAATCTTTGGTGCTTCAATGTCCATGGAACGTAATGTCCATCAAGATTGGCTAGTGATGGGAGTTGTGGTCCACAGTGACCCTGAAAATAAACTACAGTGTCTGAACATTTACACTAGCAAGCCTAAAGTAGCCAGGGAGGGTTGCAGGGGCCAGACTGCTCGCAGTAGGGATTTTAAAGGCTTTAATTTACACAAGCTTGTTTTGAAGCTTTTTTTTTCTTTTCTGAGAAATGAAAGTGGATAGGCTCAGACAGATCTGCTGGAAGTCTGCCATGCCCTCCAAGGATAGCAGGCATTAGGAAAAGGGCCGTGACATGCCAGCTCTTCATTTAGCTAGCATGTTAACATGGACTCATCTTATCAGAGCTGTCTTGCATATAGAGAGGTGGATTATCTCTCTCTAGGGTGTATTCTCTAAATATGAAAAACACAAAAGGCTTTTACAGTAGTGGAAAGCTTTACTCACTAAAAGAAGCAGTAGCAGTACAGGCCCACATTAGACAGAACTACTCCCTTTATGGCAATTATGCCATATGGAAGATCATGGATGGAAGTTCAAGGGTGATACAGAAGATCCCTATTATACAGCACTAAAGAACTAATACATGCTCTATCACTTCTGTTTCAAGAGAGACATGGATCATTATGCTCAATTTAGAGAGAAACTTATATTATTGTGGGGTCTTCACTCACCAGTTTTGGATTAATGTCTTCACTGGGTAGAAAAAAAGTCAAAGTAATCTTAAGGAACTTATGTCTACAGCTGCTTACCTATTCATCTTGATGAATTGGCAGTGATTTATGTCCCATTACATTAAGGAACGATACCACAATTGCCCATTATTACATGGTTGGTTTTATTTTGTGTTTATTTATTAAATAACTTGTATAAATGTATGTATAGACTTTACGAATAGTGAAAGACGAAAGTCAGGGCATTCTGCTTGCATCATAAAAAAAAGCAAGTTTTTCTAGTATTCAATGAAGGCGACTTCAAGATGGGGGTCTGAGTTGGACTTTGTTGAGAGGGGGAGGGTGAGAAGAAGGGCAAATTTATTTTAGTGGTTAGCTCAAGGTGGTCAAGTTGTGAGGTCGAATTTTATTTTTACACCAAGTCAAATTTGACCATCTTGAGATTAATTTGAATTTTAGTAAATAAAACCATAAAAGCACAATCAAATAAATATCCTAAAGACATTTTAAAACATCAGCTTTCAAAGTCAGTGTTAAAACCTTTACAAGAAAAGCAGAATACAGGTTATGAAATAAGTTATAAAAAATAGAAAACAAATAAACTGCACCTAGCAATGCTAATTCATCCCAAATGACGGAAAAATAACGGCAGTAGAAAATGGTAGAAGATGCTATTGCATTACAAATTAAAGTGGAGCACCTTAGAGTATGAAAACAATATCAAGAAAAAGCAGACATGAGCAGCATAGCAATTAAAAGGCTAATGTTACAGAAAGTCTAGATAACCATAAATCCCGGGTTACTCTGTAGTGGGAGAACAAGACATAAAATAAGAATTCCCCTTATTCTTAACTGTATTACCAATAATATTAGCAATATAAGCATTATTATGTTAGGAATAAATTGCCCATATTATAATAGTTAGTTTAGAGTTGGGAAAATAATGATTCTGAGATCATGTATTTATTTTCATTACCACTTTGAAAATGTTGATGAACAATGAACACATCAGAAGTAATATATTAGTACTCCTTGCATGCAGATTGCAGTAGGTGGCACTACAAATCAGAAAACCAGAAGGTTTACATACCTGAAACAACATTGTTCTGTTCTTTTCAGAGTCCGAGGGTTGCACATGGCTTGGTGCACTTGCATGTCTCCTTCTTGGTGGTATTTTTCCATCATGGACTTTTTTTTGGATGGTGACACTACTACAACGAGAACGAAACTCCTGCTGGTCTTCAAAGTCTTCTAGAATCTTCTCAGGAAAGGACACCCTTGGACAAGCCAGATTGCTCTGGCTACCGACTGTAAACATGCCAGAATGGCTTCCTGAGGAGGTGATGCCATTATCTTCTGTGTCCTGCTCTTGAAATGGGTTCTCGGATGGGGAGAAAGGAAGATCTGTCTCCGTCAAAGCAAAATCACTGCTGGAATCTGAGTTGCGTTGTTCACTCAGTAATTTCAAGCGTTGGCGCTCATGCTGGCTGAATTTCTCAATACAGTCATCAACAAGCGTAGACGCGACCTTTACGTGGGCAATTACCACTTTCCCGCAATATAAAACTTCAAACTTTTGGGAATTATAAAAGGCGTCTTCACTGTCTTTGTTGGGCTTAGAATCTTCTTTTAGGGCAACTTTGGAGACTTGTCGGATGCTACTTATTACGGTGGAAACCTGTATGGAAGAAATGAATGAGAAAAAAAGCTTAAAATATAGTGTATACCAATGTTAAGAACCAAAATATTTATTTTCATTAACAAAGAAAATAAACACAATAAGTAAGGTAAAAGTGTTTTTTTTTTTCCTCCTCTAAATAATATAATCACCATTGTAACTCAATTTCAAATTGAGCCAATACAATTTCAGCATGTGAAATCTGGATAGAAGGAAGAAGGAACAAGAAGTACCCTGTTTTTTAAACTAATGTACAATGACATTTTTGGCTGAAGTCTACATTCCACAACTTTACAGCAATCACTGTGGTTTTTCCAACAGTTATTGTACATATTTATTGGACAGTCCTAGTTATACGGTTCCAATAAAAAAAATAGACGGTGCATACCATGGGGGAGCCGGTAAGTTCCATGACCATCTCGATCATTGAAACATTATTTTCCGCAACTCAGACCTTTTTGGGTGGAGTATTTTATATAGAGATATGTGACAGCCTCAATAAAAAGTACCAAAATGACATTATTACCAATAATATAATACTATTTGTATGGTTAACAGACTGTGTGCATCCTGTAAGACGTTATGATGGTCATCATCTATCTCAAGCCCAAACCTTGAGTTAGTGTGGTCAGTAGTATATATCTACTTGTGATGCATTAAAGGTTGAGTATTTCTTATCCAAAATGCCTGGGACCAGAAGTATTTTGGATAACAGATCATTTTCACCAATAAGATGTATTAAAGTCTCTCAGCACTTATGGAATACAGTACTGCAGGGCTCGACAAACCCCGGGCGCCAGGTCGCCATGGCGACTAGGAAATTGTACCTGGCGCCCGGGTAGGATCAGCAGCACACGGTGCTCCACCGTCCTGAGGTTAGTTAAAAAATAAAATAAAAAAAGTACTATTCTTTCGCAGCGCGAGGGTAAGCAGAGTGTGCGCTTCCTGCTCCGCCCCCTCGCACTTTTGTGTTGGATCGGCGGGTGTCACGTGACAACCCACCGATCAGCAGTAGCGTGCAGACGGTCTGTGCCTGTGTGACAGGCATGGACCAAGCTGCAGTAGAAATCCCCATCCTGTGCAATAAGGTAAAACAGCAGGGAGGGGGGAGTCATTCTTTTTTTTTTTCTTCTCTTTTCTTTAAAAAAAAAACAACAACCTGATACCTTGTGTGTGTGTGTGTGTGTGTGTGTGTGTGTGTGTGTGGGTGTGTGTGTGTGTGTGTGTGTGTGGATGTGAGTGACTGTCTCGATGTGTGTGGATCTGACTGACTGTCTTTGTATGAATGTGATTGTCTGTGTGTGTGTGTGTGTGTGTGTGTGTGTGTGTGTATTTATGTATGTATGGTTTCGTGAATGTGCCGTTGTCTGGCTCCTAGATTTTTTTTCTGGCTCCTAAAAGTAAATTAAATCTGTCAAGCCCTGCAGTAGTATCAAATAAAATACTGTATAGAGCAAATAAATCACCTTGCTGTGATATGAAGCATCATTGAGAACCTTCCCTTGGCACATCAAGACTGTACAAGTGCCAATGTGTTACCCCTTATGGGTATGGGGGAATCTGAGCATGCATGGAAAGGCTATAGCACAGCTTAAGGTTGCTGGACACTGAATAAACTGTTGTGCAGATGCATTCATGTGTGGAATTTGCAATTTGTGGCAAAATCCTAGAAAAATGTTTGGATAACAGATTTCTGGATAAGGGATACTCAGGGAATTGCTTTTTATCCATAACTTCCAGCATTAATTAGCAAAAAAAATTAGCAAACTCCTCTCAAACAGCCAATAGACAGCTCCTTAGCTACATAGTGTCATCCTACATAACACCCATAATCCTTACCCTCACAGTGTCAAGGCAACAAAGCTGGCAGATAACTGTGATAGGGGTTGTTCATAGAAGAAATACAAAACCAGACACTCAGTACGGAGCAATCCTGTCACTCAAAGGCATGATGTATCTCGTGTAATTTCCGTATACTTTTCGTGCAGGTCGAATTGCCAACTAGAGTTGAGTGAGTGACTCTGTTTCCAAATTCGCAGCTGCCGTCTGTCTCCCGGATATATTTCTGGGGTTTGTGTGCTCTCTGTTCGGAGCACACAGACCCCAGAAATACACAGAGCGGCTGCTCAGTGCTAGGTGTCCCTCCCCCCAAAGAGAAGTTTATTCATGATTTCACCTAGTTTTTTTAAATCTTTTTTTAAATGCCATTTATGTAAAGCACCATTAAAAAAATATCTATTATAAAAAAAAAATACAATTTTGTGAAGCTGCTGCTTTGATGAGACAGTTTGGCAACCATTGTTCACTCCTAGTGGTGAGTCTGTATGTCAATCATGTAAGATGGGAGGGAGGAAATTATCTGTGAATGGGAATGCGAATGCTAATGTGAACAGTTAAAAAGAATAATTGTGAATTAGGAATGACTGAACTATTTAAATGGAGCAGGATTGAATGGTCTCATGAAACACTAGGACGTATGACAATACAGTAGGAGGGAGCAGGGAGACTATTGCGAGAGAAGTTGTTGGTACTGTAGTCAAAGAAGGATCACACAACATACTGAAAAAGTATAGGTAGCTTTTTGTTCCACCACATTACACCAAGAAAAATGGCATTATGAGGGGAACACTTTTACACATAAAAACCAACCAGATTTCACCATAATCATCAAATCACAGATTTGGCCATTTTTTTAATTATTAGAGTTGTGTTACAAATATTTTGCCTCAAGGAATGTCTTTTCCTTTTTATTTATTGTTACAATTCAGAAAAAATATGTTGAGATATTGTTGGGTTATCTTGGCTTATTATGGTTAATCAAGAATTAAGCAGCCAGCTGCTGTTTCAGGATAGATTCAGGAAGGCAGACAAACATCTCACAAACATTGCAGTTAAGAATAGTAACACAGTGATTCTGTGTTAAATATAAGTAAAGTAAGGTGAAATGTGGTCATGAGCAAGTCCATTTTAAAAATCTGAGACGCCCCTCAAAAACCAAGTAGCTAGATGCCCAAATCTGCCAAGATGGAATCCAAGCTAGAAACATAGAATGTGTCGGCAGATAAGAACCATCCGGTCCATCTAGTCTGCCCAATTTTCTAAATACTTTTATTAGTCCCCAGTTCCCTATATTATAGCTAGGATAGCCTTGTGTCTATCCCACACATGCTTAAAATCCTTGACTTTGTTTACCTCTACCGCTTCTGCTGGAAGGCGATTCCATGCATCCACTACTCAGTAAAGTAATACTTCCTGATATTACTTTTAAATTGTTGCCCTTCTAATTTTAGACTTTGTCCTTTAGTTGTGCTCCAAGGACAATAAAGCCAGCAAAATACTACTATCAGAAACAAGGGTAACATACTGCCTCGTAAAATCATCATCTGTAGAACTGCACGCCTGATTAAATTACAAAAACCATAACAAGAATCTGAGGCTGTACCTGCTTCCGGTTTTTCACCTTCATCCATTTCACTTTGACTCTTTCAAACTGTGCTTTCAGCATCATCCCAATGAAACCGGACACCCCTGGGCCGCTATTTACTCTGTGCAGATATTCTCTTTGAATTGCTCTGCTACAAGGTCTAGGATTGTTTCCTTTGTAAGAGTCTTATCAAACTGAAGATAACACGTAGTCTACAGAATGCATTCTATGAATACCTGATTGTCCACCCCAATCCATATACGGCTGGATATGGGAAGCCACCTAAAAACATGCTGACTATTAGAGAAAAATGTACAGAGAACAACCCACACTTCGGGGATTTTATCAATAACTGGCAATATAACATCAGAAATAAAGATATACATGTACATCACCTGTATATTATCTCAGGTGTCAGAAAAGTGATACTGGTCACTCTAACATCACAGGGATTCCAGTTTTATTTAAAAGGTGCTGTTGCATGCATTATGTTATTAAAAACAACTTAATGTCAATTGTAATGGTTTATATTCTTGTTGATTATGCTCTAGTGCTGCGGTAAAGGGACAGAAACAAAAATATTTCTAGTAAATGTAATTAAGAAAATAAACTCACATACACACATACATATATATGTTGGGGTCTTATTTATATTCACTATCTATATAAATCTACAAAAATATCCCCGCTCCTCCTATTTTACTGACCACTTTTAGGGGCGTAGCTATTAAAAAAAAATAATACACATTTATTTAATTTGTAAAAATATTTTAACTCTTTGCTACTTGAATACATGGCTTAGAAACAAAAGACATTTGGGAGTGAATATTCCTTCTGCTAGTTTGTTTGCACTTGCTACAAGTTAGAGCTATTCTCATGTAAAGAATAAGAATTGGTTTAAAAAAAAAACACTCACACGTGCAAAAATCACAATATATTAGCACAACTGAATAATATGTACTCTGAATAAAAATAAAAAGTAGATGCACAAAATGGAAAAAAATAACCAGTTCATCCATACGCTTGTGTGAATTTTCTGCTCTAACTGCATTGGTTTGGTACAAGACCACTAGAATGCTGTTGTAGAAGGTAAGTACTGTGTTTATGATACATATTTATTGTGTTTAATTTATTGATATATTTTGTTCCATACTATGTAATGCGTAAACTACATTCACTTCAATCACCAAATAATTGCAGACAGTTTTAGAAGTCCATGATGGCACACATGATTTATTCATTATGTTACTGTAGAGTTATTGCACCCGAGTGCCCAATTTTTGCAGACCTCAAAGTGCCAACACACTATACACACACACACACACACACTCTTATACTTATACACACACACACTTATACTTGCAAACACTTATACTAACGCTCACACGTATACTCATACTCCCACACACACACACACACACAGACACTCATTCTCACACACACTTACACTTATACTCATACACACACACACAGCCAGGTTCACCTCTCACTGCTTGTCTGCTCTGTCCGAGAGGAGCCAGCATCAGTGGGTAAAAGACGGGCACCGGTGATCATCTGCTTCTTCTCCCGGTAATCGGGCGCATGCGCGCTATGTGAAGAAGCGTTCAAGTCAAACAGTTAATTGCTTTCTGACATGTACGCTTCTACAGATAGTGTGCAAGCGCCTGATTATCTGGAGAAGAAGCAGATGACTGGCGGCGCCCATCTACACTGACGGAGCAGACCAGCGGTGAGAGCTGGACCTGGCCACGTGCCACAACTGAGGACTTGGCATGCCAGTTGTTGGCACGCATGCCATAGGTTCGCCACCGTTGCTATAGGGTCTACCCAATAAAGAGAGCATTTCAGGAACTGACATGGGGATTTCAAACTTTGTAGGCCAAAAGTAGTCAAGTTGGAAAAATTCTCCAATGCAGCCGGCCTTATGTTTGAAATTCCTTTCGCAACTCCCTGCAGGACTCTCTTTATTGAGTACCCTTTTGAATACCCTTTTATCGCCACAGATTACATCTTGGTGGTTAGAATTATTTTATGTTCATTTTTATGTTCCATTAAGTTTTCTTTGGGTTTTAACACTGACAGGACATGTTTATACTGATACCTGCCATCTTAAGACTTAAAGGCAGCCCATTATTTTTATCATGGAAAACTTAAAAATGAAAACAGATCTAATTATGCACTTGTGTAGAAGTACAAAGATTACCACCCTGATACATTACTTAAATTGTGCAGCAAAAAAACCCAATTTGGACTCTTGGGTTGCTTGTAATCTGCCCTTGCACAAAAATCTCTCACCTGCTTGATTCTTCCTCCTTCTCATTCAGGCCCAGCATGGAACACTTGCATGCACCCATTCATGTAAAATGCATGGGGAGAAGTACCATTATGCAAACATAAGCAAAGTGGTAGGATGTATCCACTGTGCAGATAGATGTTCAGTGATAAAATATAAAATAGCCAATGAAATAAAAAAAAGTTGTTAAAACATTATCTAGAAGTATTAGACACATGTGACCAGAATTCTCTATTAACCCTTTAATGTGATAGCTATCAGGACAGGAGCATGCTGGTGCGTTGATAGTAGACAAAGCATAATATATGGTAAATTAAGGGCAATTTATCCGTTTTATCTGCTCTAGAGCCTTCTTTCCCACGCTATTCTTCACATATCCTTTTCCTTTATTTATTTTGTTAACCAAATGGTTTTTTTCTATGCAAGTCAAGTATGTTAATCAAATACATGATATTGTGTATAGATTGTTATCTCCTGAAATAAATCTGAATGCGTGGAAAGCACAATCACTATTTGGCACATTGGCTTAGACCCAGCTGACTTCCTGCAGAGACTTGTAAGCAGGAATCAACAGCAAACTATTTCCAACAAGAAGCAGCATCAGTAATAACACAGTTCGTTGGAAAACTACCCCTGCAGGATGCGGCACGTTCGCCAAGCCTGCCAATCAAATCACAACAGATCACACCACCAATGACCATCAAGCGATATATCGCAGGCTGAATGTGATAAATATTTCACTCCAATAACAGCTGGCAGGACATAGGTGGTACTTCAAGTCTGAAGGCCCCAAAAGAGTGAATTAATGAAGAGCTTTCCAGGTTGTTTGCAGCTCAAAAAACAACTGATTTATTATTCACTTGTGGCGGATGCTCCATACGTGCCAGGTCCTAGCACAGAGCACCCACTCTGTTGCCAATTCAACAAGCACTAAAAGTATACAAATTTTCGGAGTGAGTGACTCTGTTGCCGAGTTCGTAGCAGTCTTGCCTTTCGGATGTAACTTGTGTATTTCCAGGGGGTTTGTGTGCTGGCTGTTCTCAGCACACAAACCCTCGGAAATACACAAGAGACGTCATGCCTCCGAGTGACAGGCGTGCTATGAGTTGGCAGCACGCCTGTCACTCAGGGGCACGATACGCCTCTGTTATTCACTAGTGAAAAGAAATTAGTTAGAAATACATCAGATGGAGTTTGCACAGATTGTGTCCCTTGTTTACCATGCCAGATTCAGAACTATTTTACTGGCAGAGCAGAAAATGGCTATAAAAAGATAGTGAGGAAAGAGGAGCTTAGGTCATTCCAGGAAAGACCCCTTTTTTTAGAAACTTCATTCAAGTAGTAATGAAGCATAGCATACCTTCAGGAACACATGAAACTTGTTTGTGGTTCCATGAAAAGGAAGGCATACTCTCACGGGACAAAATAATTACTATAGCTGAAGGGAACCACACTTCCCATTTATGGTTAGTGTGTGTGTGTGTGTGTGTGTGTGTGTGTGTGTGTGTGTGTGTGTGTGTGTGTGTATGTATGTATATATATATATATATATATATATATATATATATATATATATATATATATACACATATACATACATACATACACACACACACACACACACCACTCCAGAGTAGCAGAAAATCCCACTCACAGGACTTAACAGTATACAAAAGTGTTTTTTGATTCTTCTATACAAAGTTTAAGGCAGTATTACCACCCTTTATCAAGCTCAAGTAGTACTGCCCAAAATGTCATAGTGATGGATCAATAAACACTTTTGGATACACATATACTACAGAGCTATAATAAAAATATATGCTACTCACTAAAGAATAGGACAGTGATGGCGAACATTTTTGGGCCTGAGTGCCCAATTATTGTCCGACACCGATTTCCAGACCTCAAAGTGCCAACACCGCATACACACACACACTTGTACTCATACTCACACTTGTACTCACACACATGTATACTAACACACACACATACTGTCTTTTACACTGATGCCAGCTCCTCTCGGACGGAGCAGACAAGCGGTGAGAGATGACCTTGGCCGCTTGCCACAACTGAGGGCTCGGCGTGCTACCACTGCCCTAGGAGTCCTCTGAGGCCCTCTGTTTCTTACCTCAACTGCCATAGTTCTCTGTCAATGTAAGACTGCTGGAGGATTATAGGACTGTAGTTAAGCAGCTGCTGTATGGTCACAGTTGGACGTCTCTACACTTTTTTTTTTCCAATAAGCTGTCCTTAATGGGATCATTTAGAAAATTGTTATTACCTTTAAACATAAAAAACTAGCTGAGATCTATAATATTGACCATCACAGAGAATGGTTTGCTATAGTGGATTTACACTCTATACTAGAGTGACTCTAGGGTTAAATGTGACCATTCTAATATGCAAGATGCACTACACCTGACTTCATCCACAATCACATGCTGTTTTACTTAAAGTGTCAACTTAAACATTTCTTTTACTGTGAATGCAAAGAATTAAAAACATTATACATGAAGTCAAGTGCATAAAATAAGAGAAATATGTTTTAAATGTGTCTGTCCTGCTTATGACATCCCATCGGGAATGAGTTAATTTATATGTCACAGGTGATGTCATAAACAGGAGACAGACATGTTTCAAACATATTATACTCTTATTGTATGCCTTTGCTTGAAATTCTGCTAGCACAATGAATACAACATTGTTGATAATTTTGCTATTGTCTACATTCAAATTATAAGCAATGGTTTAACTAAATAATCACACGGAAGACCACTTGCACCAACTGTAGGCTTATCAAAACATGAGATCATTGTGAGTTGGCAGAAATGCAAGCTACAATATTAAAACAAATAATAAAATGAACAGTAAATCAGGTAAAGATGACCAGGGGCATGTGGGGAAATATGCGGTAAGCACCACAAGTATTGTAAATACAAAGGAAGTGACACCAACAGGATGGCCACTATTTCCACAGTTGTAAAGCATGTTTGTGATTTTGTTTCTCTATAAAATCAGTTACTAGAACAAAATATGTAAAACTTTTGCTAATTTTCATCTTCTTTCATTTTGGCCCTCTCCCATACTCTCTGAAGCCCTTGTGTTTGTTGCTATAATAGTTGGTGTGTGACATGGGTTAATTAGCTGTGTGCACTACAACGCCACAATATCCATGTTTATTGTGATTATTGTTGCTGCTTGAACACAATTCCTAAATTCCTTTAATGTATTACTTATTAACAGTTTAAACCTCCCAGGACCAGAATATTATATGAACATAGAGATGTGCAGAGCACCAGCCAAACTGTAAGAACTGCAGCAGCTGCCTTTACTCTGTTGAGGATCCAGACCAAAATTGATTACCATAAGTGGCAATGAATGGCTCGGTGCACATTTCCACTCTACTGTTTAGAAAGTGCTCTACCAGTAAGAAATACAACATGCTTTCTCTCATTTAGAAATATGTCATTGAAAGCACTTACAATTCAAAGCTTCTCAGTTACACAGTAATAAGAAGTTATGCATTTCAGTTAAGTGCTGTTGAACAGAGAGGCATGTGTATCTAGCATTTTTTAAGCTTGCAAAAGATCCAATTACTTGAAGCGGTGTGGAGGGCTGGAGCCAGGGTAGCTGTATATGAGGGGCACATCACCCACACATCCTACTTTTTTTAAAAGAACAGCTAGCCATGGAAATAAAAAATGAAATTGAGGCTGCATGAATCAAAATAAAAGCATAGAATAAACTGTTCCCCTGTTCCGTCACACATGCACCCAAGTCTGTGTCACATGCACTGCCCCCTCCACCTCCTATATCACAATGCTCATTAAGTGAACCTACCACCATCACTGGGTTCCTTCAGGGAATCGCCAATTCGAGCAAAAGGAGATTTACTGCCCCTTTAATATACATTAAAGCATTCTGTGATGAGCATCAGAGAAAATGTATTTGTTATCACTGGGTTTGCAAGCCAGATCAGGGTTACTATCCCTTCAAAACACAATGTATGCTTTAAAATATGGACTATGCTTAAAAGCCAATCGAGTTAACAGAGCAACCGATTTTGCTATGTGAAAGCTAGCTGCTGGGATATATCTACTTAAAAGGGACACTAAAGGGTTTTTTCATATATTAGAAGCACAAGTAAAAACTTAGTTGTCCCTAGTATGAGGATGAACTGGCGCGCCAGTTTATCCCCTGACAGACAGCTGCCATGCTTCCATAGGACCTTATCTAGGTCCCCCCTGCTGATCCAATGCAAAAACAAGGGTCTCTCGCTGTGCTAGCCCCCACTCTGATTGGCTGTGCGCGTGGTGACGTTTGTCAAAACGTGACAACCAGGAACTGCTGTGTCTCGCAGTGAGACACAGCAGTTAGTAAACCCGCGTGTATCTATTAAGATACATGTTGCGTTTACTTCATTCTACCATGACTATAACTTTTATGTTTATATTTTAAGCAATGCAAAATATGTATTATAAAGCATTTTGAAAGAACTTTAATATGCATTAACATTTGAAAGAAGCATTTTGGGAACTAGACAGTACCTTTAGGGCAGGGCTTGACAAATCTAATTAGATTTTAGGAGCCAGCCAAAAAATTTAGGAGCCAGACAATCACGCAAGCATACACGCAATTCATAAACACACACGGCTTCTTCACATATATACACACACACACCTACTTTACATATACACATATATCCAAACACCTCACACACCTACTTTACATATACACATATACACAAACACATCACACACCTACTTTACATATACACATATATCCAAACACCTCACACACACCTACTTTACATATACCCATTTATACAAACACCTCACACACCTACTTTACATATACCCATTTATACAAACACCTCACACACCTACTTTACATATACACATATACACAAACACATCACACACCTACTTTACATATACACATATATCCAAACACCTCACACACACCTACTTTACATATACACATATATCCAAACACCTCACACAAACCTACTTTACATATACACATATATCCAAACACCTCACACAAACCTACTTTACATATACCCATATATACAAACACCTCACACACAGCTACTTTACATATTCACATATATACAAACACCTCACACACACCTACTTTACATATACACATATATACAAACACCTCACACACACACCTACTTTACATATACACATATATACAAACACCTCACACACACCTACTTTACACATACACATATATACAAACACCTCACACACACACCTACTTTACATATACACATATATACAAACACCTCACACACACCTACTTTACATATACACATATATACAAACACCTCACACACACACCTACTTTACATATACACATATATACAAACACACACCCACCTCACACAGTCTTTTCTTGATGTGTCCCCCCTCCCTGCTGCTTTACCTCATTGCAGGGGAGGGGGACATCCGTGCTGCAGCATGTCCTCACTCATCGGCCTGCTGAGTGCCCGGATGTCACGTGTCGACACCCGGCACTCAGAAACGCGTTGCGCGAGGGGGCGGAGCTTGCAGTCTGTGCTATACGCACAGACTTTACCCCCTCGCGCTACGAAAAAAGAAAAAAAACATCGGATGGCAGCGGCAAGGGGACAGGGAGGGTAACTTCACCCAGGCGCCAGGTCTCATTTCCTGGTCGCCATGGCGACCTGGCGCCTGGGGTTTGTCGAGCCCTGCTTTAGGGCATGTTGAACTTAGGAGTTTCCTATGCGCTTTAATATATGCAGCTTCAACTCTGATTTTCTATATTTCTTGTCTGTCTTCCCAAACATGACATTTGCAAGCTCCAAGAATGGCAAATCAGTGGCACACATCAGGCCTGGCATACAGAGGCTTCTGCATCTGCCTGCACTGTGGAGATCAGTCTTGAAAGACTCAAGTAAATGTACTCGAAGTGGGCTAATCTTTGAAGAGCAGGGAAAAGTGGATGTAGAGAATTGGTAAAGTCAAAGAGAGGGGGAGCATTGAAAGGAATGTGTGTGGGGTAGGTAGAGCTGAAGTAGAGGATGTTGTTATAGCCATGGATAAAGGGAAGGAGAGAAAAAAGGAGGAAGGTGAATTGGGCACGGAAATGAGGAAAATAACAACCAACGGGTAATAGAGTCAAAGGTTCAGTATTTTGGGTCAAAAGCATTCACCATAACGGATATTTTTATGATTCAGGTTCTCATTTTCAAGCAAACAGGTTTTATGAAATAACATGTTAGTTTGCTCTATTCTTTCTCTTGGTAAAGTTAACCAAATGCATGTAATACCATGGAAAGGTAGACATTAGCTGTGTGATATAAACATACTTAAATATATATATATATATATATATATATATATATATATATATATGTAAAAATAAATAAATGAGGCACACAATTTGGCACTTCTTGATAACGTCATTGGATAGGCAGGTTCATTTTATAATATGTTTAAGGTTTATTTTACAGATGTATTCCTGTACCTTTTGGTCAGCCTGCATAATCCAATTAATTGGCTCTTTTCCAAATTGTGCATTGTCTACATGTTAGCAAGAATACACTTAAATGTTAATGGGGTTTGTCAGCCATCGCAAAAACCAACAAGAAAGGGTGAGTTGTAACAGCTTTTGCCTTACATCTAATTCCATTATTTCTGCATGAAAACACAGAGCATCTAATGGACGTGAAGTAATCGAATTTACTTTATCTTCAAGCTGACACAATGACATTAGCTTATGCAATAAAGATACAAATAGCATCTGCCCCCAAAACAGCAGCTCTCACTAAAGAAATCATACTGTCAGTACAACTGCGAGGGCCCCGACCACTTGCCACTTCCAAAAGCAAGTCTTGATTTTAGCATTTAGCAAAGTAATAATACCCTACAAAACTGATAGGAACTGTGGAAACAGGTTTACTAACAAGAGTGGATCCTGTAATAATGATCTTTTATACGTAAAGAATGTAGATCAGCGATTCCCAACCTTTTTTTTAGATCACACACGCTTCCAGTTTTCATCTAATTTGGTGTGTTCCATATTGGCTCTTAGTTGTCAGTGCTGTTAGATACGCTTTGTTTGCAAGATTGTTATTGGAACAATAAAGTATTATGAATAAACATTCCAACATTTTGCCTATATTACTTGTCACATGACCTCCAGTTTGCAAAGCACTGATCTAGATGATAGAGGAATGAGGGAAATTAGGGAAAGGAGTAATTTTCCATGATAGATTATATTCCAGTACATTAACATTTATGTATATAGCGCCACCAAATTACGTGGCGCAAGGTACAGATCATAGAGGGGAACTACATACTAAGTTAGATGACCAAGAACAGACTGATACATGAGGTAGATAGCCCTGCTCGCAAGCTTATGGACACAAAGTGCAACAGGCACAAAATGTTTATTACTGAACTCCTGTAATATGGTGCTCCGATTTTAAACCAGTTAAACACAAACAGGTCTGTTATTGCTTGGCACATACACAATGTAAAACAGTGGAAGAAAATGTTAAACCGTTTCTGCAGTCAGAGATATAATAATAGTGTGTGAGGCTATTAATAAAATTGTATCAATAACAAAAACAACCTATTTATACTGCTAGTCATTGTTTAAAAGCCTTTATTTCATGCTTTAACTACATAATGGAAGCACCCACTTGTAAGTGGCCTGGTTTCATCAGGAAACTAGGTTGCATTATTTAGTAAATATGTAATGCATCAGATTTGGTTAATTAAATCCCAAAGATTAAATTGAAACCTAGTCTTAAAGCGAGAATATCAATCGGATTCATTGCATACTTTGTGAGGAGCTTACACATTCCATATGGTCTCGTTCAACTAATTATCAATTACAGAATAGCAGACTGTACATTAGGTTAGTAAAGCTATACTCATAACTGCAGAAGTAGAAATAAAAAGGGACTGAACCCAGCTCTTGTACCATATACCAGACATACTCAAACAGTGTGCAACTCTAAACCACATAAAAATAAATCAAATTCAAAAGAAAAAGGTGAAAGAGTGAACTTGGAGAGACTGACAAAAAAAGACCTTATAAGTGTATGAATCCAAATCTAGATCATATATGTTAAAGAACACACATAATTATCCCTATATAGGGCCGTATTTGTCAAGACAAAATAGGTATCAGGAAAAAGTGCTACAATAGTAGTAACCATGGAAACAAATGGAAATGTAGCACTTTTTTTTAAATAGCACTTGTTTTGACTTGATAATTTGGTCCGGTGTAGTATGATTGAGCACATATGTGATATACTCTTCAATGTTTATTGAAAAAAACACATCAGCTAGGGCACAAAACATGTTTAACACAATTCATAAAATACATATACATAAAAATATATATAAATATTCAAACAAAGAGACAAACGGAGGACGACATGATCCTAAATGCAGAATCCAACCCTTAAAGTGCAGTTTGCAGATGTGTAAGTTGGCAGAATGCATAGTTGCCAACAGTGTATTATTCCTGTTTAAGCTAGTGTTAGTCTAGCCAATTGCCCGTACTGATTGCTACAATAACATTTTGATAAGATAGCTGTAAAAATCTGAACGTGCTCAGGAGGCAGCCAAAATATTCTATTTTTATGTCACTTAGCCTCCTACATTTAATTTATGTACACATTTATATGTTCCTTGGAATTATCAAATGGAGATATTAAAAGCAATGTTTGCCATGCTATTTAACCCATGAAACACTGACCTGATATCTCCCAAGATGCATTGTCATAGTTGGCAACATTTCTCCATGTTTCCAGGGACACATATTTGTTCCAAATGATGCAGAAAAGAGCATGCAAAGTGCAGCCCGGCAGTATTTAGAATGCATATACGCACAGACACAATCCAATTAATTAATCAGGGTAGGTTCTATGAAATCTCCACCTCTGATTAATTAATTGGATTGTGTCAATAATACACTGGTTCAAAAAAGCAAAGCGTTATTGATCTGCGAGAAAAGGAACGACACAAGCGCCAGTTTAAAAGTCACAGCAACCTCGAAATGAGATGCAAAAGCAACACATACAAGGATATTTATAAATGAAGTCGCAGTTGGCAAACGTCTTGCCCATGTCATGAGTGCTAATGTGTACAGAACTGCAAGCAATTAACTGCTTAAAAGCAACTCTGAAATTCAAAAGTATTATAGATATCAAAGCCTGCATGAAAATGGACACTCCGAGTATCAAACTAACTGATGCATTTGATAGTGTTTAAATTGTACAATTTTTGGGCATGCAAAGATGTCATATCTTTCAAAGTATCTTACTCTAGCCTTTGTTGTTTGATGAACTGGAAGCTCTTGCATGAGCATCTCTATGGTGGTCCTCGGGCGGCTATACCAGGAGCTATACCATGAGATGCTGGTATGGCCGCTATGGTCACTGTTGGAAGAATTAATAGTGTGTGCAGTTTTGCAAATAGTGACTATTCAGTATCATAGATCTCTTCTGAGTAGCTAAAAAATTATTGATATTAACTATTAATTGCATTAATAAATAAACAGAAATAATTCAAATAGAAAAACAAATTTGAAATAGGAATGTTTCTCTTTCCATTGGGTTTGTCATCTACCTGTTGTTATACTGCCCACATTTAGTAAGTAAAAAATTGCATAATCACAGATTATTGAAATATTGTTTACTGTATTTAAAATTATGTCTGAAGCATAGCTTTAAAAATCCCAGAGCTGAGGTGCCATAGCACCTATAAACTCTACTGCTGTCCCCTTAATTTCTTAAGGTTTTCACATGGAACTCTATGGAAGTACCTTTTCCCTGGCTCCTAAAAAGGAGTAGGCTAGCTTCTCAATTGATCTGTTTGTCTCCTACATATTATCAGTCATGTCTGATGAACCTGTTTTTAATATAGTGGAAGTGACATCACCACAAAAGGCAGCACATTCCCATCCGTCCATTTTTTTGTGAACTTCATTATTACTGAGATCACACTACTACTTGTTCATATATCAGCCTTTAAATCAGCCCCTGAATACATGTGCCTCTTTTCCATGTTCAGCCTTGAAAGAGAAAAAATAGACACTTATAAAAAGCCTTGAGCAGCTTGTGTTATGTCTGTACTTGAACAGGCAGTGTTGAGCAACTGGCATAGTCCTTTTTACCACATTACAAAATTAATGGGCATTTTCCTAGTGTGGGCAGCAATCCCAGATCATATCACAATGCTGTTAGCCTCCAGGGCAATGCAAATCCCATAAAACGAGGCTAAATTTATTATTAGAAAGTGTTAAAATCTCAATTCAAGCACAGTGGTATCATTGTTGTTCACCAAGTTCTTTCTGTTTGGTCATGTTCAAAAAACATACATTGTTATCTCTTGCAGCATGAACTTAGGAGATGGAACAGCATGATTGGAAGACAAGGATTACTAAGGCTCTATCCTACAACATAATGACTATAAACACAACACTGAGTTGGCTTAGTTTAAAAACACACTTTTGAAGTACCTAAAATGTTAAAGGGACACTCCAGACATCAACTATACATGCTGCAAAACCTGTAGAATGTCAAGTATTGAAAAAACTAAAAACAAAAACTGGGAAAAAAAGAAATGCATCATTTACCCAATTTTGTTTATTCAGACTGGAGTGACCCTTTAAAATGTCATCTGTTTGTGTATGCAACATGTATGCAAATCAAGCTTAATTAATAGTATTGACTATAATAGTCAAATCTATAATTATCTGGCAAATTTTTAAGAATGGCTAATAAGTTCTTTTGGTTTGTCTCCTGTTGTCAGCTCAGTTGTCAATTTACCACCCTTTACTTAGTTAGTAGACCCCATCAAAATCCCACAGAAGTCTTATCGTCCACCTCCTTTTTACACTAATTAAGAATTTCTGTAACCCTATAACTACAAGAATGTTGCTGAATCAGCCAATAGCACAGTGTCTGAGTAAGGAGGAAGGGATGGACACTAAATGTGTACCTACTTGTGAAAAACATACATGCATTTGCAGAGCTGCACACTGACTTTGAGAAACAGATGGTGATAAACTATTGCCAACATTAGCTTTCTAAGTAGTGATGTGCATTTCACCAAAAGACTATTTAAATCCCAGTCTTAAGGCTTGGCCTGAACTTTTCTAAGATTTCAACAGACATCTGAATTCCCAGTCTCTATGTCAGACTGTTTAATGTATGTCTTTATTACTTCTGTATAAAAAACTTTTAGCATAACTTTTAATTGAGTAAGAAATAATAAACACACATTAACAATGATCCCAAAATATCACCAGTCTAAAATACCTTAAAATAACTGCCTCAATGATTACAACAGCAGAATGGATCTGTTTATATACATATATGTACATTCTGTGCGTATCCATGTATGCTCTATTCCAGGGCTCGACAAACCCCGGGCGCCAGGTCGCCATGGCGACCAGGAAATCAGACCTGGCGCCCGGGTGCTGTTTGTCACAGGGAGCCCTTGCCGGCTGCCATCCGCTTTACTTTCAGCGCGAGGGGAGAAAGTCTGTGCGGATCACACAGACTGTAAGCTCCGCCCCCTCGCGCAACACGCTGCAGTGCCGATTGTCACGTGACAACACGGCACAGGAACCGAAAGAAGATCGGGCTCCAGCATAAATGTCCCCCTCCCCTGCAATGAGGTAAGCAGCAGGGAGGGAGGACACCATAAGAAATACATTTTTGTTCTTTGGTCTGTGTGTATGTATGAGTGAATGTAACTGGCTATGTATGTATGAGTGAATGTAACTGGCTATGTATGTATGAGTGAATGTAACTGGCTATGTATGTATGAGTGAAGGTAACTGGCTGTGTATGTATGAGTGAATGTAACTGGCTGTGTATGTATGTGTGAATGTAACTGGCTGTGTATGTATGAGTGAATGTAACTGGCTGTGTATGTATGTGTGAATGTAACTGGCTGTGTATGTATGTGTGAATGTAACTGGCTGTGTATGTATGTGTGAATGTAACTGGCTGTGTATGTATGAGTGAAGGTAACTGGCTGTGTATGTATGTGTGAATGTAACTGGCTGTGTATGTATGAGTGAATGTAACTGGCTGTGTATGTATGTGTGAATGTAACTGGCTGTGTATGTATGAGTGAATGTAACTGGCTGTGTATGTATGAGTGAATGTAACTGGCTATGTATGTATGTGTGCATGTAACTGGCTGTGGATGTATGTGTGAGTGAAACTGGCTGTGTATGTATGTGTGCATGTAACTGACTGTTTGTGGTGTGTGTGTGTGAATGTAACTGACTGTATGTGGTGTGTGTGTGTGTGAATGTAACTGACTGTATGTGGTGTGTGTGAATGTAACTGACTGTATGTGGTGTGTGTGTGAATGTAACTGACTGTTTGTGGTGTGTGTGTGTGAATGTAACTGACTGTATGTGTGTGTGTGTGAATGTAACTGACTGTATGTGTGTGTGTGTGAATGTAACTGACTGTATGTGGTGTGTGTGAATGTAACTGACTGTATGTGGTGTGTGTGTGAATGTAACTGACTGTATGTGGTGTGTGTGTGAATGTAACTGACTGTATGTGGCGTGTGTGTGAATGTAACTGACTGTATGTGGCGTGTGTGAATGTAACTGGCTGTGTATGCGACTGTCTCCGTGCGTTTATGATATTGTGATGTGCCGTTGTCTGGCTCCTAAATTTTTTAGCTGGCTCCTAAAACTAAATTAAATTTGTCAAGCCCTGCTCTATTCACAACTAACTTGAACATGTATTAAATGTTGAAATGTGTGTAACATTTTAGTAGAATTGCTCCTCAGGACATACTGAAAAGGAATTTATCTTGCACTGGCACATGCAATGCCCACATAGTCTGGACATCTTCTCTATGCTAGTTTATTAAAGTATGACATTTATTTTATCAGATGCTCAATTTATTCTTTTACATACATATATTGCAAACACTGTATGGCAGCTCCGTAAACCTTTTTTAAGCCATCAAATCAATTTGATTATTAGCTATTTAACATGCCTTAACCAGTGCTGTATTTACCGCGAGGCATCCTAGGCCAGGGCTCGACAAACCCCGGGCGCCAGGTCGCCATGGCGACCAGGAAATCAGACCTGGCGCCCGGGTAACGTGAGCCCCGCGTGGTGCCCTCGGCAATGGGATCTTTTTTTCCCCTTTTCTTTTTTGCAGCAGCGGTGCACGAGGGAGCAGAGTGAGTGCACCTGCTGCACAGACTTCCTGCTCCGCCCCCTCGCGCACCGCGTTATAGCTGATCACCTGGGAGGATAGCAGGGAAGCTGCTCTGTGCCACCGGGCTGAAACGGAAACCGCCCCCCGTCCTCCCTCCATTGAGGTGTAATCAGGGCCGGTGCAAGGATTTTCGTCTACACAGGCGAAGGTGCATTTTGGTGCCCCCCTGCTCTGATCCGCCACGCCTCCCACACCATTAAGCCTCCTTACATTATATATATATATATATATATATATATATATATATATATATATATATATATATATGAATAATGTATAGTTTAGAAAATAAATACATCTAAATATTCAACTCGCATGCTCTAAATGTGTCACACATTGAAACCCTTAAACACAAAGACACCCTTGCAGTCACACACAGAGACACCCTTACCACTTACACACACACAGTTACACCAATTCACACATAACCTGAGACACACTATTTTGCCAATCAATATGCCAGTATTTAGCCCAGGGGTCCTCAAACTTTTTAAACAGGGGGCAGTTCACTGTCCCTCAGACCGTTGGAGGGCCGGACTATAGTAAAAACAAAAACTATGAACAAATTCCTATGCACACTGCATATATCTTATTTTGCAGTGAAGAAACAAAACAGGAACAAATACAATATTTAAAATGAAGTAAAGTTAAATCAACAAACTTACCAGTATTTCAATGGGAATATTATGCCAGTCAGAGCCCAGTAATATTATGCCAGTCAGAGCCCAGGAATATTATGCCATTCAGATGCCCAGGAATATTGTGCCAGTCAGATGCCCAGGAATATTGTGCCATTCAGATGCCCAGGAATATTATGCCAGTCAGATGCCCAGGAATATTGTGCCATTCAGATGCCCAGGAATATTGTGCCAGTCAGATGCCCAGGAATATTATGCCAGTCAGATGCCCAGGAATATTATGCCAGTCAGAGCCCAGGAATATTATGCCATTCAGATGACCAGGGATATTATGCCAGTCAGAGCCCAGGAATATTGTGCCATTCAGATGCCCAGGAATATTGTGCCATTCAGATGCCCAGGAATATTGTGCCATTCAGATGCCCAGGAATATTATGCCAGTCAGAGCCCAGGAATATTATGCCAGTCAGATGCCCAGGAATATTATGCCAGTCAGAGCCCAGGAATATTATGCCAGTCAGATGCCCAGGAATATTATGCCAGTCAGATGCCCAGGAATATTATGCTAGTCAGATGCCCAGGAATATTATGCTAGTCAGATGCCCAGGAATATTGTGCCATTCAGATGCCCAGGAATATTATGCTAGTCAGATGCCCAGGAATATTGTGCCATTCAGATGCCCAGGAATATTGTGCCATTCAGATGCCCAGGAATATTGTGCCATTCAGATGCCCAGGAATATTGTGCCATTCAGATGCTCGTTATACCTCCCTCCTCCCCCTTCCCAAGACACAAGTACTTACCTCCATGCTGCTGTTCAGGTCCGTGGCTGAGAGGGAAGCGCTGTGCGCTCCCCTCAGGCCGTGCACATTCAATAAAGTGTGTTGAAAAAAAAAAGTTTCAACACACTTTATTGAATGCGCGTGGCCTGAGGGGAGCGCACAGCGCTTCCCTCTCAGCCACGGACCTGAACAGCAGCATGGAGGTAAGTAAACGGGCCTGGGGGAGCGGGCGATTTTCCCGCCCCCCCATTGGGGCGCCCTAAGGCAGCCGCCTGTGCTGCCTTACGGTAGCGCCGGCCCTGGGTGTAATGGCAGGGAGGGGGGACATTGATAGGTGAACTTTTTTTTTTTTCTCTTAAAAAACCCCCAAAAACCTACTTTCTTGTGTATGTGTCTGTCTGGATGTGTTTGTGTGTACATGTGTGTCTGCCTGGATGTGTTTGTGTGTAAATATGTGTCTGCCTGGATGTGTTTGTGTGTAAATATGTGTCTGCCTGGATGTGTTTGTGTGTATAAATGTGTCTGGCTGGATGTTTTTGTGTGTATAAATGTGTCTGGCTGGATGTGTTTGTGTGTGTATATATATATATGTGTCTGCCTGGATGCGTTTGTGTGTATATATGTGTCTGCCTGGATGTGTTTGTGTGTAAATATGTGTCTGCCTGGATGTGTTTGTGTGTACATGTGTGTGTGACGGGATGTGTTTGTGTGTGTCTGCCTGGATGTGTTTGTGTGTATAAATGTGTCTGGCTGGATGTGTGTTATGTGTATAAATGTGTCTGCCTGGATGTCTTTGTGTGTGAGTGTATATATATGTGTGTGACTGGATTTGTTTGTGTGTATATATGTGTCTGACTGGATGTGTTTGTGTGTATATATGTGTCTGGATGTGTTTGTGTGTATGTAAGTGACTGACTGGATGTGTTTGTGTGTATATATGTGTGTGACTGGATGTGTTTGTATTTATATATGTGTGTGACTGGATGTGTTTGTGTGTGTATATATATGTGTCTGACTGGATGTGTTTGACTGGATGTGTGTGTGTATATATGTGACTGACTGTGTGTGTGTGTTCGCACTCAGAAGTGGAGGGTGCAAGGAGAGGATTTTCACCCTAGTGAAATAAAGGATCCTGTATGTAAATGGGACAGACTATGTGTCTGTGTGTCTTTATGTGCCGTTGTCTGGCTCCTAGATTTTTTAGCTGGCTCCTAAAACTCAGATAAAATTGTCAAGCCCAGTCCTAGGCGGATCCCTAGGGCGGCAAATTTTGGGGGGCGCCCCCCAGCACTGAAAAGAAAAAAAATGTAAAAAAAACCCCAAAAAAAACGCGGCCCTTTAAAAAAAAAAAAAGACCGCGCTTGCAGGCAGAGACGGAGGTGACAGGGGATCGGAGGATCCCCCCTCACCATCGCTCTGCCTGCCAGGCTGCACGGGGAGCCGAACAGGCAGCAGAGAAACCTCCGTGCTGCATGTTCAGCTCCCCGTGCAGTGTGCCGACACGGAAGTGCCCACATTCACGTGACGGGCGCGCTGACGTCATACGCGCGCCCGGTCACGTGACCTGTCGGCACAATCGCCGGGAAGCCGAACAGGCAGCATGGAGGGAGTGTGATGGGAGTAGGAGTGTGTGACTGAGTGTGATGGGAGTGTGTGTGTGATGGGAGTATGAGCTTGATGTGAGTCTGAATGATGGGGCATGTCTTAGGTGTGTAACGTGGGTGTGCAGCTTTGGTAGGGGGGTGCCCGGATTTTGTCTGCCTAGGGCAGCACAAAATCAAGATACACCACTGGCCTTAACCATACGTTCAGTACAGTAAGAGTCATGTGCAGCTGACACAGATAGATTGCCCACTTGATGTAAATTGATAAGACAATGCAGTGAAACATCTAGCCAGACACTGAAAGATCACGTACAGAGAGACAAAACATATGCAAAACAATGTGATTTTCTATTGAGCATAATCTCATCACCCTTAATTAACTTATCCCAATTAATTGAGAGTAATTAAAATGAATAAATTACTCGTTAGCATTTTGAATAAATGACCTTTTTTTGGTAAACATGTTTGTATGCTTGTTTTCATTACAATCCCCCATAATCAAGTATAATATTTAACTAAGCAGTCAACCATAGAGAGGAACAAATATCCATGAACGTTGTATAATTTTACACAGTTCCAGACACATTTGGCCGTATTTATCAAGACAAAAAGGTGGTTTGCCAGGAAAATGTGATATAACACATATATTATAGTAATAACCATGGAAGCCAGTGGAAAGCTTTGCCCTGAATGTATTATTTTTAGCAATCCTGTTACCAAATAGAAAACATAACAAAAGGCACAGGTACATTTGTGTACATTTTAGATCACAGCATCGGTAAATATTAGGTGTTTGGTGCATGAATCCTTAAGTTTAGTTATTAATATGCTTATCCAAACATAGATGGCCAATTGATTTTTTACAATTTACAACTTACAACTTGAAGTAGTTTGAGAGGTTTAGAAAAAAAACTGCTAAAGAAAACTTTTGGACAACTAAACGGGTTATTTTACAATCTGCATCAATGATTTTAGCAATAAAACAAAACAATAACACTACTGGCATACTTCTCATGTTCTCCTGACACTACATGCTAAAAGCGCTGTTCCATGTAAGCATATCTGCGTCATTGGAAGTGAAGATAAAGACAGGAATCAGAACATTTGATACATAATTCCATTGCAAGCTATATATAAAAATATACTGAGCAGTAATGGTTCCCATATTAGCTAGCGGGCTGTCCTATGGGATTGCACAATGGCCGCCACCACTAATAGAGGCAAACTCCAGCTTGTAACCGATCTATTTAAGAACACACATACAAGTCCTGTATAACTCACAACCCTTTATGCACTGAAGTGGATCAGTGCCATAAACCCAAAGTGTATTGCTACATATTGTGATGAAGCCAGAACTGGCCCAGAAAGATGACAAGATTACACTTAGCAGGATCATTACTTTCCATATTTAGCCATGTCATAGTCAATATAGTCTAAGGCCTCTAAGGGGTTTCAATCCTGCTTCAGCACAGCTAATCCCTTACAGTAGACTACGGCCATTCAGTGTTTACAGCAGACATGCTAAAACAATAAAGATGTGGGACCATGCAACAAATAAAATCCTGGGGCAATAATTATGAGGTGTCTTCATTTAAATCTGTGCTACAACCACCTGGGAATAATGGCATTGAACTACAATAGCTGTATAGATCCAAGTAACAAAAAAGTGCTTTTTACAGTGGATAAAGTAAAATTACAGACTAACACAGAATACCAAAATTAGATTAATTAAATTTGTACTTCTTATTTATTTGTATTGTCTGGTATTCTCCCAGGTTTACATTAACTGTGCCACCAGTTGCTAAAAAATATAAAAGATTGCCCATCATACTTATATTTTTCAATGCTATACGCAAAGACTACAGAGTTTTTAAAAAACCAGATGATCAGCAATATAGGAGGTTAGCACATGTGTACCCACAATGCACACAGTCTTCTTAGCAAGCAGAGGCCTACATTAAATGAAGAGAAATATTTTTTTCTTCTCTTAATCCTTAAATGCAATGAAACAGCCTACAAGCTGAAAAGCCACACCTTTCTCTGAGACACACACCTTTTGTGTTGAGCTGACAAATGGAAGAATTTTTAGTCACTTATTTATGCTATGAATCCTTAGAGGCCTTAGGCAAGACAACAACCTGGCACAAGAATAACAACATTTCTGTCAGCAGCCAAGTAAGCCTGTTGTTCCAGGATTCTGCGAAGTAACCTGATGTAACATTGAACATATAAGCTTTATCTTTTGCAATAATAGACTTTTGCTACAATATTTTTTTCTACAATATGCTAAACTGAACTTTTTCTACAATTTGCTGAATCGAACTTTGTTGTTTTGCAGACTGAAATTTTGCATTACATTGACTGTTCGGACAGGGGCGGATCCAGAGTCTGATCTCGGGAGGGGCACATGTCCGTCTGTCTTTTCGTCTCTCCCATGTCCGTCTGTCTTTTCGTCTCTCCCATGTCCGTCTGTCTTTTCGTCTCTCCCATGTCCGTCTGTCTTATCCTCTCTCCCATGTCCGTCTGTCTTATCCTCTCTCCCATGTCCGTTTGTCTTATCCTCTCTCCCATGTCCGTTTGTGTTAGTTGCCATTTAATATGCCCCAGCCAATTTGCCCAATAATATGCCAGTGATAGTTGCCATTTAATATGCCCCAGCCAATTTGCCCAATAATATTCCAGTGTTATTTGCCATAATTATGCCCCTGCTAATTTGCCCAATAATATGCCAGTGTTATTTGCCATTTAATATGGCCCTGGTAATTTGCCCAATAATATGCCAGTGTTAGTTGCCATTTAATATGCCCCAGCCAATTTGCCCAATAATATGCCAGTGTTATTTGCCATTTAATATGCCCCAGCCAATTTGCCCAATAATATGCCAGTGTTATTTTCCATTTAATATCCCACAGTCAATTTGCCCAATAATATGCCAGTGTTATTTGTCATTAATAAGCCCCTGCCAATTTCCCCAGTATATCCCCCCATCTCTTACCTTTCCCTGGTGGTTAGTGGCAGGCAGCATGGTCTCCTCCATGCTGCCTGTTCGGCTCCCAGGCGGTTGTGCCGACAGGTCACGTGACCCGGCGCGCGTATGACGTCAGCGCGCCCGTCACGTGACCTGTCTGCACTTCCGTGTCACACTGCATGGGAAGCCGAACAAGCAGCACGGAGGCTTCTCTGTGCTGCCTGTTCGGCTCCCCGTGCAGCATGGCAGGAAGAGATGGTGAGGGGGGAATCTTCTGATCTCCTCTCACCTCCGTCTCTGCCTGCAAGCGCGTTTTTTTTTTTTTTTTTATAAGCGTCGTTTTTTGGGGGTTTTTTTTAAGCGACAGGCCCCCTGTGTGTCACCAAAACAGCCCTTACCCCATGGTCTCCATTGGCCCTCTGAAGGTGTGCTGTGGTATTTGGCACCAAGACGTTAGCATCAGATCCAACAGTCCTGTAAGTTGTGAGATGGGGCCTCAACCCAGTTTTGCTTTGTGGCAGGGTGCATTATCCTGCTGAAAGAAGCCAATGCCATCAGGGAATACTTTTTCCATGAAAAAGTGTTCATGGTCTGCAGTAATGCTTAGATACGAGGTATGTGTCAAAGTATAATCCACATAAATGGTAGGTTTCCCAGCAGAAGATTGCCCAAAGATTCACACTGCCTCTGCTGATTGCCTAATTCCCACAGGGAATGCTGGTTTCATGGTGTTCTCGCCATCTACATGATGTAAAAGAAAACGTGATTCATCAGACTAGGCCACCTTCCATTGCCCCGTGGTACAGTTCTGATGCACACATGCCAATTCAGCAGTGGACAGGGGTCAGCGTGGGCATGTTGACTGGTCTATGGCTACACAGCCCTTTATGCAACAATCTAAGATACACTGTGTGTTTTAAAACAGTTCTGTTCTATCAGCAATATCTTGTTCAGAAATTTTGAGATCATAAAAACCCAAGGGCAGAATATGGAATATTTGATACAGTCCTAACCTCAACATCTGAGGAAAGGGATTTAGAAGTAATAATTGCAGAGGACTTAAAGGTAGGTAGTCAATGCAATAGAGCAGCATGAAATGCTAGCAGAATGCTTGGTTGCATAAGGAGAGGTATTAGCAGTAGAAAGAGGGAATTGCTCATGCCATTGTACAGAGAACTGGTGAGAACTCACTTGGATTATTGTACGCAGTACTGGAGACCGTATCTCCACCGGTTCATGGATTGAAGGATAAAACTTACCAGGAAAAGGTTAAAGCAGCAGTAAAGGAGGAGAGAATATTTATAAAAGAAAAAGTACCACAACAAGAGGTCATAGTCTTAAATTAAAGGGACAAGGATTTTAAAGTAATATCAGGAAGTATTACTTTACTGATAGGGTAGTGGATGTATGGAATAGCCTTCCAGCTGACGTGGTAGAGGTAGTAAGGGCCAGGGACTATTAAAAATATTTAGAAAATTGGGCAGACTGGATGGGCCAAATGGTTCTACATTAGCTTGTCTGTAGGATCTGAAATCACATGCCAGACTTCGCTCCCCACCCACATCAATGACCATCACTGGTTCACCGCTTTTCCTTCCTTGGACTACTTTTGATAGGTACTGACCATTGCAGACCACAAGAGTTGCCATTTTGGAGATGCTTATGTGCCATAATAACGAGAATATCAGTTTTATGCACGTCACCTGTCAGTGGTTATAATGTTATACAATACAACAGCTGAATGAGTGCGCTACACACAACACTACACACTTTAATTAGCCGTTAAATTCCACACTCTGAGGAGAATCTTTTGCTGCAGACACCGTGCACTTCAAGAGAGACTTTTACATCTACATGGGACAATGCTGTTTTTAATGTAAGGCTTATCCTCTTTTTTATGTGGTGTATTAAATGTGTTTTACTCAAGCCTGGTTCCTTCTCCCCTTGTTCGTTTAACTGCATTGGAGTGGAGGTAAACTGAGGAATTTACCCACCTGACATACCTCGATGGGGGCTCCTGGATGCGATTAAAACTGAACAGTATTGCTTAAGGAAATGTGAGTGGATTTGTCCTGCTGATTATAACCACAACAGTTTACTTTACATGATATACTTCACTATATTGTATTTTTAAGTTTTTCCTCTGTATAACAGCTGGAGAAGATTGCACCTAATTTAAAGGCTGATTAAACTGTGTGGAGTGTTGTGAGTAGCGCACTCATTCACCTGTTGTATTGTTTTTCATGTTTTACTAGAAGTGGCGCACTAGTTTGTTTTGGTGCTGCTTCTTCCATCACATAAAGGCGCAGTGTATTTTCTTGTTTTTTCGGTTATAATGATATGGCTGATCAGCGTATATATATATATATCAAAAAACCTTTATGGGGGTCATAAACAAGCCAAGCAGCACATTGATGATAAATAGAAATCGCTGCCAGTTAATTCACTGTTGTGTGTGCAAATTGGTGTAAAGTTGTTCACCAACACTGGCATAAACAGTACATAAACAGCAACTGTATAAATAACTGAAGTGAAGGTGGGAGTTTGCAAAAGAACATTTTTCAAAAGTAACCACAGGAAAAAATGGAGGAGGAGGATTGTCTAACCAATAAATAAAAAAATAAAAGGAAGGTGCTTTCAAAATAGGACGGTTCTGGAACTTATTGAAACATAAATAAAAGACAAATATTTTTAAAAAACAACCTTCTGTAACCTACATCTTACAATTTGCATCCAACCTGAATTAATTTATTTGATTATTCCTCCTCAGAGCACAGTTTTAAGAATGTAAAATGAAGGAGACAAAAATCTTGCATTTATAAATTCAATTTTATGAATCAATTGGGAATTGATTTATGAAGCATTAAAAAGTTAGTAATACTGCTCATACAGCTATATTAAGCATGGTCAGTAATGGTAATAGAGCTACATAAACAGTGTAAATACCTTCCAGATGTTTTAGTAAATCTCTCATAATAAGATCATTCTATCACCATTTATTATTTCCCAAGTGTAATATAATCAACCTGCTGGCACAACATGTGGATCTATGTTTTGGTTTGCATGGACTTAGTGGTGATTTCATGATGGTTCAGTTTATGCTAACTTATCTTTTGGAAGGTGAAATGCTATTGGCATCAATGCCTGCTTTACATGCTTTTTAGCTTGAAATATTGTAAAGGTAATTTATTCACACTCACATAACTCTTGGTTTCTGATTGAGGAAATGAGCCCATGCTGACTGACACCTCACAAAGAAAGACAGACATATAGAGGCAGACAGACAAGCCACCCGTCTCTTATTTTTTTTAAAGAAAAAAAAAAGGTGCATCAATCAATGTGTTGTCCCTCCCTGCTGCTTTACCTCAATGCAAGGTAAGGGGATACTTTTAATGCAGCCTGAGAGGCACAGACCATCCTCAGGTTTTGTCCTGCAGAGTGCCAGGATGTGATGCCACACCCAGCGCTCTGATATTAATTCGCAATGCGCAAGGAAGCGGAGCTGGCAGTGAGTGCAACCGGCATCATTTGTCGAGTCCTGAATTAAACAACATTGGCACTTACTCCAGCATGAGGACAAATTGGTGGGTCATATTTCACATCTTCCACACATTGTGAACTTTTAATTAATTTTGAAGCAGCGTTCCTCTAGCATATTGGAGGTCTAAGGGGAGGAGTTATCCTCATTAAAACCCAGGTGATTGTTACTATCTAACATTCACCAATGACAACAGCGCAGGAAGCACCAAAACCAATCAAGTTTGATAAACAATAACTTCACCGTTTGGATGTTTTCCTTGTTGTTTGTATTTTGCAAGGTTTTTTTGGGCGGTCACTATTTGCACTTGTTCGGGAAAAGTAGATATCGCCGCTGTATCTAACAGTATAATTCACTGTTTGTGTGATCATTGTAAAGTTTTTTTTATTATATGGTGTGGTAGAATTAAATGATTACACTTCTTTCCAGAAACCATAATTAACATGCTGGATATAAAGCATTTAGAAAACACTGACCACAAAATGAGTATTAAACACGATAAGTATTTTAAAAATTAGCTGCCACAAAAATATTTTTTCTCTCCCATTTTGGACAATGAGATTGAATAGATATTACAAAGTGTATTTTAAACTATGGACTGATAATTAATCTCAGAAATAATGATCAAAAATATCGGAAAATGCTAATCTGAAAAAAAAGTAGCTATTAAAAGGCTGTAAAGTTTAAATTAAAAAAAAATCACTAATAACAAATTACAGTGTACAAGCCACCTAGTGCATTAATATTTCTTAAATCTGCAAAGCCCTCACAGTTAACGTTGCTTTTTAACTGAACAGCATGCTCCTAATCCAGGAGCACAGCAAGAACTTCATTAACAAATCATTTTTAGTCAATGTAATTAGGAAGTAAAAATGGTGCAACCCTTAAGCACATCTACTGCCATTCATGGATTTATAGAACAAGCAGGGCCTCAATCCAGACTTGCTGCATGGATTTGGTCATCACAGGACAAGTACACGATGGATAAGGTGAAATTGCTTTTTAATTTGTAGATGAAACAATAAAGATGCTGTACCAGTCTCCACAGTTCCCACACACACCAAAAATTGGCAGCGAGGAGATGTTTGTCTACTTTTCTATGTATTAACGCTGCCAAGATACAGCACTGGCAAAGAGAACAGTCTCCTGTTAAACTGGCAATAAATTCGTAATGAAATAAAACATTCTGTGGAGCGCCGCACTGCAAAATTAGCAAGAGGAGGGGTGAACGGAGAGGAGGGGGACACTGGATATATTCCAGAAGATGCCGATTTATTTTCAGCACTAAAGATTAAAAAAATATGTTAACGCAAGCTACTGTGTAACCACAGACAGTTCAGATGCTAAAAATGAAAGTCAGTATTAAGCACATCAAAGTCAACTTGTAACTAGGGTATCTAGTGAATTCGCTAACTGGATCAAAAAAAATCCTTTGTTACTTGTAGAATAAAAAGGTTCAAACAAACAATGACCATCTACAATTTTCTAGATGAGCGTATCTACTGCCTTTTGAAAAAAAATTGCGTTTTACAACATTTTTCACTTTAAAAAAAGGTGAATAAACGGCAGATTGGCTGATACAATGCAAGACAACTATAAAAGAAGACTACATTGTCCCTTTAATACTCTCAGTTGGCAGAGGTGTATGGGAAATGTATTCATCCAACAATTGGAGGGTTGAAGTGTGACACCACCCATAAACTAGATGAAGGCTACTAGATGGAGGCTACTCAACTCTTTCCATATTTTACAGTCCTAAGAGATGCAGAATTTCCCACCTTGTCTTTGTAGGAAGCCTTTCCATGGTTTTGAAGGGATTTTTAATTTAGTAATGCACTTGCACAGCATTATTTAACACCATTATACTTAATAAACCTAAAATGAAGTTCCTGTCAAAATGTTACATACATGCAGGGAAGTGGAGGGAAAGGGATACTATTCAAGTATAGTGCACTATGCTGCATCAATGGCTCTTTACATAAATCATACTATGTTATGTGGCTGAACAGGCCCAACCAGGCATTGTCTGGCATCTTTTACGCAGACAATCCTATAAAATAATAAATGACCACAAAAAAACTCCTTGTGTGTGCTCTAATTTTGTACCTTCTGTTGCAATACAGCATGGACATAGACTATATTTGCCAAATTCACTGCCAGGAAGATAACAAATGGCCACACGTGCACACTGTGTGAAACAATCTTGATACCTTTAACATAGCATCACATACAGCACAAATAGATACGGGTCTGTTCTTATTTTTTTATAACAATAGTTAATGTATTTATGCACCAGCCCTGCACATTCTGTTGTGGAAGTTTACAGATTATGTGTTCTAATGAAAGAATATCCTAATAATGACTTCAAACAGAATAGACGATAGGAATGGTGTTTGGGTTGTGCTCGTAATACATTATGCCGTTAGTTTTCTTGGCCGTCATTCAAACCCTGGAGTGGAAGGTTAGTAAGAACGGAAGATTTAAGTCAGCTTTGTAACCAAGTGTCATTGTAAGTGTCCCTAAGATTAATGGTCATCTGAGTCGGAAGTAAATGGTCAAAGACAAGCACCTGGTTTGGTCATATTATTGAGTCAGATTAAAATGGTCATGACCAAAGTTTTAATCAAGATAGCTTTTTTCAGTGATCCACTATTTGCATGGCTAATAAATCATTGTAGCACCATAAAAGTTCCAGACGGACAGTAGACACACATTTGGTACTCACAATGGAACAAAAAGGAGGACTCTATATTTACTAGGCCTCAGTTTTCCCGGGGGCACTCCTGGAGTGCATAGTCTATTAAAATCATGGTTGATGCATAATATGCAACATAAATAAACACAATAGCCAAAAGACAGCTGCTATGTATTCTGCTGTGAGGTAGTTAAGCCACTACAGCTGCTCTATAGGATGATATAATAAAGATTGACAACACATTCCCATTTCCATTTAGCAGTCAGTATAATATGTAGCACTGGTAAGTCTACATTACAACGCAATGTAGAAGGCCAATTTTAGGCAAGAAAAATACTGCCATAGCCATAGAGATATATATTAAAGTACAAAACAAAATATGAGGGTGGTAGTTTAAAAAAAAAAAAAAAAAAAACTCTGCACAAGCATACTAATAAATGTAAAATAAGAAATCATATAATAAGAAATTATAATTTTTTGTTTATGTTTTCATATCACTAACTGTGATTTTTTCCACACAACCAAGAATAATGTGTTAGTTTTCCAACCGATGCAGAAATGTTTTGCGAAAACTGCTACTTTTGCTAATTTTCTAGGCTGATTCTATATTTATCTTTATCAAACTGATCTGTTTAACAAGAATTGTTTGTTTTTTTGGGGTGGGGGGGGTGAATGCTGGGGGAATGGGGGTGACTATTACACCACCATAAACTTGAGACTCCACAGAAAAATGTAATAATTTTCTCCTAATTTAGACATGTACAAGCAAATTTGCAAACACAACATATAGATCATTTTCAATAATATTTTATTCTCTACATTTACAGTACAAACAATATTTAGGTGATACAATCCCTTTAAAGGAACTCTGACAACCAAAACATTGTGTATACAGTGAATGAAGAAATTTGTCAATTTATGCTGCTAAGAGAAATTTAAATGTGTCTGTGGTGTATCCAGCTTATGACATCACATGTGGCTTGTTATGTAAATGAACTAATTTTCAATGGGAAATGTTTAATTTGCATATCAAGCCACAAGGCTTATTCCTACTTATTTTGTGCTTGCAATTTTGCAAACACAATATATAGGTTATTTTTTATCTTTTTTTTTCCCTATACTCTACATTCACAGTTAACGCATTAATTAAGTAGGGATGAAGCAAATTTAATTTCAATGTTCTGTGAGTGAACACTAAGTACATATGCCATAAAGCGCTCATTGCAACACACACAGGTATAGGCCTGCATTTAAATAAATCTTATGAGGCCAGTATGAGTTCCAAAAATAAATAAATCATTCACAGTCAGTACTAATGTTAGGAAACCAGGCAATAAAGGCCCATTGTAGGTAAAAACACTGCACTGTTTAAAGCATTAATGCAACATCAGTATTGTACAACAACACATGTGGGTAACATTTAACCTTGCCAACTTTCCATACCACATTTTATAGGAGTTTTACCACACATTCCTCACAGAAACATACCAAAAGCACATTCAACTACAAGCACAGCCTTAAAAATCAACTTCAAAATACTTATTGTTTAATTCTTTATGTTTTGACTAGTTTTCAGAATATCTGCAGTCACTGGTTTCAGCTTCATGAAGTGCAGACATGGAGTATCTCGCACGGAGCGGCGCTGTCTATTTCCAGAGTCTGTGTGCTCTGAAGAAAGAGCACACATACCCCGAAAATAATTTGTATACTTTTCGTGCTGGTCGAATTGGCAACAGAGGTGAGTGACTCTGTTGCAGAATTCAAAGCTGCCTCCGGCCCCTCGGATGTATCTCATGTATTTTCCAGGGCTGTTCGCAGCACACAACCCCATGGAAATACACAAGATACATCGTGCCCTTGAGTGACAGGTGTGCTCTAGACTGGCAGCACGGTACGTCCCTGTAATTCGTACCAGTTAGAACCTATTCTGAAACGTATCAGTTGGAGAGTCTGCTTAGTACTACACCTTGTACTAGTGTTTTAACTCCTTGACTATAGGTTCTCTGTCTGCTCATTCTATATAGACATAGCTACATCTCAGTATCCATCTTAGTCAGCATTAATGAGAAATCAGAAAAATCCAGCCTTATAAAATTACATAACCACAGCCAAAACGCATTACATATGTCATGCCTAAACTCGAAAGAAAGTGAGAAAACTTACATTCAATAATATTGGAGCTATTCACTAAATGGTCTACTCAATATGATATTCGGCACTGTAATGGTGCCTCCAAAGCCCAGAATGATTTGGTGCACATCGGAGACATATCGCAAACCAAAGTATGAGCTACCCAATACCCAAGTCCCTAATTCAAACATTAATGCTCAATACACACTGACAGCATTCAGTGCAAGTCCAAATGCAGCCGAAATATGTCCGAAACCTAAGTGTTAGCCACAAAGGATTAATATATCCTTTGGGAGATTTCGGACACAGAACAGCTGAAGTCTTACGAAAAAAAGCTGAAATCTTACAGAAAAAGACCAAAGATAATAAGCAGCATGTTACATTGCAGTGAAATCACACCTGTGCTTCATATACTACTTGTGTCAAGAATACCTAGGAATGTACACTCACGAGTATGGTGCATATGGTTGCACATGTTAAAATCCCACACATGGAGAAGCTGCAAGTGAACTGGAGCGGTGCAGAGCATGTTACTGCCACATTGCAGCATTTAACATGCACAAATGAATGCTGCAAGTAGCGAAGTGTATATTGAGTAGACCCATTAAATGTGAGTTGCAGATGAGCCTGTAAGAAGGAGACACTCGCCAGGTTTGTCCCCGCACAATGTATAGTTAAGTTGGTTAGATGAAATCTCTATCTAACCTCAACTCACCAGTATCTTGTTTTAGTGAATAGTTCCCTACATCAATTTTTTGTAGCAATAGACAATGACCCCTACAAGAATTATAATGTTACTTAAACTTTACCGCATAACTCTTACAATCACAAAGATATATGTGAACAGCAGGAGCTTAATAGTTTCAATTGAATGAGATCTCATAAAAGCTAATCAAAATGTCCTGACACCTACAAAATTACAAAGTAGCAAAAAGCAATACAATATAGCACTAGAACAACCTAGCAGCCATTGTGGATACACAAACTGTGCTACCCAGATAGACAGATGTGTTAGCATCACAGGAAGTGCAGTCCTGGAATGTCAGAGGTAAGATATCCCTTGTCGGGCATGTACTTGTGGCTGCAACCCGCTAGGGGCCTATGACCATAATCAACAAAAAACGAGAAGACTAATGTTTGTAGAAATTATTACATCTTACCATTCAGGGCAGTCGTTTTTACATCTAAATAACAGAGGGGACCTACTTAAGGGATCGCCTGCTCATGCATAAAATGGGGGGGGGGGGGGGGGGGGGGGTCACCCGCATTAGACTGCTCCCATAGAGGTGAAAAAACACTGTATATCCAAACAGCTGTCCCACATTACTACTTTCAGAATCAGCCAATGGCTGGGATCAGGGAGAGAGGCATTTTGTGTTTTTTGAGGCTGTAAATTAATGGGCAAAAATGTGCCTAATTGGATGTGTGTGAATGCTAATAATTGGAGCCATTTATTAATAAAATGATTTTATGTTGAAAGGATTGTTTGGGTTCCCACATAATCTATAATGGATCTTAACAATCAAACTGTATATGCTTTGTTGTAGGAGTAGGTGACACATTTGTATATACCATCTCCTTCCCTTTGTGGTATGTGGAATATTAGCACCACTAAAGATTGCCCCACATTTAACCCGTTCATGACAGAAGCTTTTTGAGGATTTTCTGTTACATGTATGTCTCCCGTTTCATTTAGCGTACTTATACAAACATATATAATTTTTAAGGAAATGTATGGATTTCTTTGAGGCATTCCTTTATTTATGGCCCAGTATAGGCCGATTATGTTTCTTTGATAAAATATCAAGTGTCCTAGCTAGTTTGTTTGAACTACATGCTTCCAGATACAAAACAGATACCCTCCCTGCTACAGAAAAGAGCACAATGTGTTCTTGGATTTAGTGTATGTCGCCAAAACAGACAACCACAACGCACTTTGTACTTTCACTGATCTGGTTGCAAAGTACTGAACATCTGATACATAATTTTACCCATCCATAGGCTTTTTCTGAGAGATGAGAGAAGAACCTGACCATGGAAAAAATGGATAGTGATGGAAGAGGGTGATCAAAAAGCAGGGCATGGGACGGGAGAAATAACATCTAATACTCAGAATAGACTGAGTAACATGTGGGGGGAAGGAAAAGCAGGATAAAATAATAAAAAAGCGGAAGTTAGGGAAGAGAATTTTATTGTTAGTGTGTTTGTTTATTGTTAGCTGTTCAACATCTCTTGAACAAATAATGATAATAGATTAAAATAGAATTAAATATCCAAAAATACTTATATGACTGGGTGAGTAGGTGAAGACTTTAACCATCAGATGCACCTGGGGAAGTCAATCAGTTGGTGAAATGTGTAGAGCTATGCCTGCTACATCACGCCAACGCACAGATGTCACAAAACTCACAAACAAGCTTACCAACAGAAGCTGGATCCGGAGGCCACATGCAGAGATCTTATAATGTGATGTGCTTTACAAATCTTTATTCTCGTAATAAAATGTTCTGCTTTTGACAGTTTTTTTATGGCTCTTCTCTGCACCTCTTATTTGAAGCTGGCTGCCAGTTTACAAGATTATATATTTTTCTGAACATTTATTGTTAATTGTTGTGTAAGTGGGATTATCCCCAATTCTTCTAGTTACTCCATCATATACAGTATATACACATACTTAAAGCACCATTGATATTTTTTGGAGCATGGCTTTATAAAGAAACACAAAGGGCGTGTGCCAATGTATAAAGCAAACAGCCATTGCACCTTTTGACAAAACTCACCACACTTTGCAGTGCGGGAGTTTTTATTCATAACTCCAAAGTTCTTTGCGTATTCTTACACAAGCTGTGTATTTTGGTGCGTGCTGCACATTTTGGATTCTATATATGTAAAAGACATCCATTTAATACGAAAGGGTCTACTCAATGAAGAAAGAAGTGTAGGGAATTGAGACAGAAATTTCAAATTCAGTTGCATTAGGAAATATTTCTAACTCGGCTACATTGGCCTACAGTTTGAAATTCCCATCTCAACTCCCTGCAATACCTTCTTTATTGTGTAGACCCCCAAGATATTCTTGAACTGGGACGGCTAACCTTTGGCACTACAGCTAACCCTTGGCACTGCAGCTGCTGGGGACCATATTTCACAAGGTATGCTGCTTGCCAATGAGAATCAGTAGTCCACAACAGCTGCAGTGACAATGGTTCGTTATTTCTGTTCTACCGAATACCGGTTAGTTCCAGGAACAGTTTGAAATTCAAATATTGTTCGATATTTTGCATAGGAATTTTAAAGTGTGCCTGAACAGCTTTAGGCAAAGTGTAGAAAAGACCCATTGGAAACATGGCGAAATCTCTTGAGCAACAAAGGTTAAGGTAAGTAAGCCTGAAAATAAAGTGAAATAAATGAGTTTTAAACCTTATTTATTTCCCCACTTTGCCGAACTTACTACAGGTAATGTATGGAATGTCTGTATGGACTCACTAGAGAGTATACCACTGAGACACGCAAAACCAGCCACACATGACTGCCATCCCCTCATCATTTGCCATGTGAAGCAGGTAGTCAGTCTATGCATATGGTTGCCACCCAGTCGGTATTTTACAGGCCAATAAAACATTGGTTCAAGTGTATGGCATTAAAAGCATGGCCGGTATCTTTTACTTTGAATACTACAGCCTGGTGATCACATTGCACCAGACCAAACTAGAGCTCCAATCTGCAATAGTCTGATCATATATCCCCGCTGTAGGTGTGACCGTCACCAACGTGGGATGCTTGTCCTGTAGTCACGGATTCAGCAAATCGTTAATCGCATATACATAGTGATGAACTGCCATGCAGCATATAGCACAGTGGAAAATCAATGTCAATCTGTCTGCCAGTGCAACTGCCCAGCTAAAGCATGGCCTTTGGTTTAGAAGTTGTAATTTTATATTTGGATTTTAAGTTGATAGGAAATAACACTGTCTGTCTGTAGCAGAGTTGGAAAAATTCTCCAATGCAGCTGAATGGCTGAAGTCAGCTACTTTGGCCTTAAGCTTCATATATCATCTCAATTCTCTATTTATTGAGTAGACCATTTAATTGCAGCTACAGTACAGTGGAAGCATGCTAATGTACTAATATGTAGCTTTTATTCATCTGCTTCAAATGTGCCATTACTCTGCCATGCTATGTTCTACAACAAACACAGCTAATATTAGTTTTAGAGGCTTTCATCTTAAATGGATTAATTCAGTCTGAATGCTAAACAACAGCCTGAAGATAAAACGTTTTATCTGATTTCTAACCTCATAGTGGCTGTTACAGCACACATAGTCTACTTACAGGAAGATCTTATAGAAGGGCTAATCCACCTCTATCTGATTAATAAACCACATAGAAACATTGAAGGAATATAAACAACAAGCAGTTTGACATTTGAGGGTCCCAGATATAATTTAATTGAGGTTTTATTGTGTAAAAAAAGAAGACATTGTTTTTCATACTATACACCATGTTAGCAGAAGTGCAATCAGGGGCCTTGAGTAAGAGCAAAGCATGTTGTGTCTGTGCCGTCTACTGTTTATCATATCACTTTGTGGCTTGATATGAAAATGGACGGCTTTTCTCTTTCAGATAATTTTATTCATATTTATAATCACATAAGAAGGAACATCAAAATTGGGCAGACTAGATGGACCGAATGGGTCTTATCTGCCGACACATTCTATGTTTCTATGTTTTGTGTATTAAAATAATGCACGGCAAATAAGCATTTATAATATATACAAATTGTGATTCTTAACATATTTTATCAATATTGCATTTTACAAATTAATCATTCATTCAGATGAACTACTTTTGAAGGGAGATTTTAATTTACATATCATGCCACAGGGTGATGTCATCAACAGGACACACAACAATAATAAAAATAAAAAAAGCACCACTCAAAACAAAAACAAAAAGCACTGCACAAAACCACCATTTAGAGCACACCAGAGTGGTGTACTAGAAACACCTAATAAATGTAAAAAATCTGCCCATCCAAAAAAAAAAAACAAAAACCCTTCCCCATCATTGACTCTATTAGTGCCAGAAGGAGAACAACAACATTTCTTATTCAAGTACTTTAAATAAAAAATAAAATGTATTCATTGGGGAAAAGCTTAGCAAGCGTCAGCATCTCCAGCTATACTAAGTGTACTTTTCTACTGCTTGTGCAGTGATTAACATATGATGGAGCTTATTTTGCATAGGATCCTGTTTTTCGGTTGAGGAAGGGAAGTTTCATTTTAATTTAGACCAGACCTGATAGTTAATGGTGCAGATCTATATTACTTTAATATGATAAACTATGTCTATAGGCACCAGATTCGTTTAAAGGTCACAATGCTTATTACAAAAATTATAATGTTACAGGGTAACTTCAAATTTTAATGTAAAGCAGCATCAAGAAGAATCTGGTTTATAAATTAGGATGTGTGATGAATCATTCAGGGAGATGCGTTATTCCATCTGTTTTTGCCAGGAAATGCCTTACATTGATGTCTGACCTTTAATGGGTTCTTAGGAGTCATTTAACATTGATACTGGCCTTTAATTTAATTAGAGAGTGACAATGGCTCTGGTACTATCATGTTTTTCTATTCATTCTGTGAGGATTAGTGATTATCCGTGTCTTCACAATTTCATGGAAACAATACCTACGTATTTCGCTCTTATGGGGAACCGCCGTCGAAGAGCAATTACTTGAAATGGACAGTAAACTTTTTAAAACCCTTGTCAGCACGCACATAGCCAATCAGAGCAGGGGCTTGCCCCGCTCGTCTGATCCTGGTCATTATGGAGCAGGGATCAGCACCCAGATTTGCACTCACATAACTTGCCCAAGCATCTTGATTGAATTTATCCTCAGCACTCAGATTCCACTCTGGACTTGTCCCAGCATGTAGATTTGCACTCACAGGACTTTACCAAGCATCCAGATTTCGCAGAAATCACAGGACTTACCCCAGTGGCCATCACCCAGATTTCCTTCAGCACCCTGTGGTGCTACCTTTTTAATGAGTGGCGGAATGTAACGTGACACCCCGGCACTCAGTGTATTCAGTGTGATGAGTGAGGGGAAAGAACAAGCAGCCTGTCGCTGGCACCGACTGCTTCACCTTGTTCCCTGCACCAACTGGAGAGAGGGGCAGCACCGTTTATAGGGGAGATTATGACTGTACCATCTGCAAGCAATTTAGTGAAGTGATCATGTGTGCACTCCACTATCTTCATAAGTTATAATGCACTGCAGTTGCACAGGAGAAATTTGCCGACTCATTTACTTTGGACTTAAGTTAAGTATCAGTTCTCTGCAATTCTCTTTACTGAGCTGACCCTTTATAGTTAGCTATACAATGGCAAATGATAAATCAATCCATATCTTCAAATAACATGTCTCAACATAGACGTTTCATAACTCACCCATCGAGGATCAAAAGAAGCACATGAAAAATACACATCACAGATACATAGCATGACTTTTCAGTCATATCATCCCTAAAACGTCAGTTTCTCTATGTTCCAAAAGAAATGTAATGTATATTGGCTATACTGCATAAACAAAAATATGTCTACGCTTCTCAACCCAATAAAATTGGCAACAAGTGTATAAATGTAATAGAAATTACATGTATGGCCAAAGCATAATAAAGCTCACCCGCCATGTAAAGGCAAACTCCCAATACGGCAAAACCGAACCCCATCTACCATCTAATGGCAGGCGAGCGTAATTAATACTACTTTATTATGGTTGTCAACTTTATTGGGGTGACAAGAGCAGTAAGTTTTTGTCTATATTGTATTTGCAGCATGCTCACACCTGTTTGGTAGCCAACATATTATTCCTTCCTTTCACATTTCATACATACATACAGAGACCAAATGCACTACCTTTTTCCTCACAGAAACCCTTTCCCACCTAACCCTTATTGTGGCCATTTGACATGCATACAAAGCATGCATATCAGTTAGGCCAGAGCAGGAATGCTGTCTGACTGTATGAATAAGAACGTATGAAGAAAGAATGAAGGTTCCTGGAGTTCAACCTATCCTCCTGTACATAATATGTACATTTTAAAGCACAGCACAAACAATAGGATCAAGAACCAATTAACCTCAGAAAAAAACCTTCCGTTAAGATTATGCAGGGATGTTTGCTAAGCCAAGGAGGGTAAGGTAAATTCCAATTTGAATGATGCAAAAATAAATAATGTTATTTGATCTGTAATCACACTAACCCCATGGGGTTAGAGATTCTGTCATCCTCACTATGACATTACTTTTTAAAGTCTACTTTACATTGGCGCAGGCTGCTTGATCTGTTCCCTGGCGCTGGCCTAGGGTGCAAATCTCTTGGTGGTGCAGCTTTATTATTAGGTCCTTGATATCAATATATTACTAGACACACTGGTTCCGTAAAGTGGAGCTATCACCATGGAAACCAATGTAAAGTCCCTTCTCGTTCTAGAATTTTTTAACCTTGCCCTTTGATCTCATTTGGACTGGGGGATCATATAATTTGCATTACCCAAATTTAGCACGTACCCCTTTGTTTGTCAGCTCTGCCTCATACGCTAGTTTTAACTACTTTACTCTCAAGGGTTAGTTGAACATGTATTCACTTAATAATGTGATCACATATATATATGTGTGTATATGTCCATATATTATTCAGTATCCATGGCCATTAGCGGGGGCCTTGGAACCTATTCCCTGCGGATATGGTGGTTTCCCTGTATTTATATAGGACACATTTTTGAAGTGCTCAGACAAATTTAAAGACAGTGGACTTACAGGAATCAGCAAGGGGGCTGAATAACTTACTTACTTACTAAGTTACTATACATTACTTCTAAAGGTACTGTGAAAATCAGTAGCATAGTTAAAAGGGAGGTAGACGGATGTGGCTTCAGTCTGACTGGGAAAATGTAGCATACGCTCAAAGCGACCACCGGCTAGATTTTACTAAAACATGTCATGTCTGAACTTCCTGGTTCAGGCACACCTCCGTGACTTCACAAGGTCCCACTAGTTTTCGACAGGGACCCATAGGCTCTATTAAGACCAGGCCCAGACTGGCCTCCGGATTAACATAGGGGTGGATGGAGCTGCCGCTCCAGGCCCCTACTCGGAAATAGGCTGGCCGGCGCGTGGGCCGCCACGTCCATTAAAACTTTACAATGCGATCAGCACTGATCGCATAGTACAGGTCTGTCCGATATACAGCCCTCTGGACCCTTCATTATGCATTTTCTGCACTGTTGTTATTAGTGCTTAAGCCGTTTAAAGATACATGTTTTTCATGACTGCATTTATCCTTTAATATCAATTTGATTACATTCTCAAGCTGTACAAAGGACTCAATGGTAAAAGACAGTAAGTACTTCAGAGAATTAAAACTAGTACCTGCTTCACATAGTATTAAAGATATCATAGTCATTAGCCATTTGTAAAATAACTCTGGAGCCTCTCTAGGTTATCTGAATGTGGAAGAAAACTATGTTTATACTGTCGATAGCAATTGCGCAAACAGGAGCTACACCCAAGGATGAATGGAATGTTATTAACTCCAACACTGCTTAGTACTTCCTTGGTTAAAAATGATGATCTACCCTGGCCTACATTATATGCATGGAAGGCAGTTAAAACAAAAAACTCATATGCACAATCATTATTTAAGGAAAAGCATAATTTAGGATTAGTTATTTTAGAGAACTTAAAGAGACTGTCTATCTCACTTTGGTGCAAGATGAAGATTACTGCTTGTATAGTGCACAGGCCTTTTTTCCAGTGTGATTTGATCAAGGCATTCTGAAAAAGATCACATGTTTAATATTTGAACCAAGCCCTCCCCAGTGATTACTCAGCATATTCACTGCAGGTGGGCACTGATTATATAGACACTGAGAATTTAAAGTTGTGTTTCATTTAGTCACTTCCTGTGCTCTTCCAATTGAATACATTATGTGGACTCTGAGTGACCTTGCTCTTGTACACAGTAGGATCTCCTAACAGTGCAACACATTATCTGATGACATCACTAGAGAGACAGGATATTCCATTCATTTGAATGGCATTATTCTCATTGGTCCCTGCAGCAAAAAAAAAATTATTAAGGAAATAAATTTTACGCTTCTTGCAAACTGCTGTAATTTCACAATTTCATCTAGATGTAAGTATTCTATATATTAAGCATTGCAAAATTTAAAACGTGCATTTTAAAGGGACACTAAATGTTTTTTTTCACTTGTGCTTCTAATATAAAAGCACAAGTGAAATGAAACTTGCTCCTGGTGTGAGGATGAACTGGCGTGTACTTTTGATAGTACGGGACAGTTTATCCTCTGACCGACAGCTGCCATGGTCAGGAAGCAGGCAGCCGTCTGGTCGGCGACAGACCCTCGTTTTTGCATGGGATCAGCAGGAGGGACCTTAACTAAGTCTCCCCTGCTGACCTCATGCAGTCAGAGCAGGGTGAGCCCCCGCTCTGATTGGCTGTGTGCGTGCTGACAAGCCAGGAACATGCGAGACACAGCAGATAGTAAACCCGCATGTATCTATTCCGATACATGCGGGTTTACTTTAAAATTGCGGGACATGTTTTGTTTAACCCTTACTTCCTGAAAGGAACCAAGGGTTAAAAAAGTTGGAATGTCCTTTTAAAGTACTTTGAAAGCACATTAATATGCATTAATTTTGGAACATGCATTTTGGACACTAGACAACCCTTTAAAGGTAGGAAGATAAGGTAGTATAGCAGCAGGAGATGCTAGCAAAATGTTTGGTTGTCTAATTTAGAACCTTGTTGAACCAGGGTGGATTAAAATCAAACTGATTTTTTTTTTATTTAAAGGGACAATCCCACCAAAAAATTAAAAGGGATTTTTATTGTTATGCAAGTTTATTTTATTAAATATATTACTAAATATGTGTGACTGGCGGCACCATTTTGTTAAATATATTGTTTATAGGTGCAGCCCCCAGTAACTTTACAGCACTAGTATCTCACTTTGGGGCTGGGGACAAAGAATGCAGTCTAAAAGTCAGAATTCTGATCATAGACTTGCATTGAATGGGAGGGTAATGTAAATATTACATCAAAAGGGGGCGGGGTTATGATCCTGTTTTATCAGGTCAATCTCCTCTCTTTGCATTGGAAGGCAGGTAAACAGCCACCTAGTCCTGTCCATTATGATACACAGGAGCCAGTAAAAGAGTAGGAGTGGAAGATTTTGGAGAATGGGTAAAATTCTTAAAATGGATGCTGGAGATGCCTAATTTTATTTTAACTTTTATAAGCAATTTATTCAAATATAGAGAAACAAAAATTGTGGCATCTGTCTTATATATGTGTTTGTTTTAAATGCACAGGTAATCTAGTTACATCTTATGTAGTAGTGTCCCTTTAAATCTGGATTTTTTTGATTTCAATCAAATTTACTCTAAGGAAATGCTTTTGGAGGAAAAATCGATCTAAATTTTTTTCCGGTTATTCGGCATCAAATAGAGCTAAATTATATAACATGAGGTTGTATATTCATGCAATATTTACATTTTTGGTAAACTAATTCAATTAATCCAAGTTATCTAAACTGAGATAACATGCACTTTTTCACCATAAAAATTGTATAAAATAAGCAATGTTCAGGAAAACATTGTTGTTCCCATTGTTGTTCTGCAAATCTATGTACAAACAAAGAGTACATTACCTTCACACATTACCACTTCAGTTAGTAAATATTGACATTTAAGCAAATACAAGAATATGTATACTATATAATGTTATTGTTTTAGTGGAATAAAACAATTTAAATATGTGTGCTTAACATATTAAACTAAAATCAGTTATGATGTAGACAGGTTATTTCAAATATGAAATCTTCATCTGGTTGCAAATAAAAAAAATATTATTACCAACAAGACTGAGTCTTTAAAGTTAAAAATCATGATTTAAATCGAGTGCTACTGGCTAGGGATTTAAATCAAATCCACACTGCTCTGAATCTAGTACTATGTAAATTGTTGGTGCTATATAAATAAATGTATTTTAAAACAGATTTACTTTATTTATCCATATTTGCCATCATCCAGATCAAAATTAAGTATGAATCTTGTTTGTGTTTAATCTGCTATTCTCCCAGTCTCCTCAGATCTGAATTACAGATGATGACAGGAGTTTTATTTCACAACAGGTGAAACACATGTGAGGTTTACAAAGAAATAATTTATTAACGTTTGTCAAGGGCATACAGGTAAAGATATTAAAATATAATAGAATTCATTGTGTGGAATCTAAGTAACTTTTCTCTTGTACACCTAGGATCTCTTAACAGTGCAGCATATTGTCTGATGACATCACTAGAGAAACATGATATTCAATTCATTTGAATGGAATTATTCTCATTGGTTCCTGCAGAAAAAAATGTTTTTTGAGGAAATTTACTTTTACTCCACTAGTGTGGGAAGTCCTGGTTTCTTGCAAACTGCTGTCATTTCATAAATTATTTTCATATTTTTATCAATACAAAATGTAAAACATGCATTGTACAGTAATTTGAATGTGCTTTAAAACTGTCTAGTTCCCAAAATGCATCTTGCTAATATTAATGCATATTAATGTGCTTTCAAAGTACTTTAAAATGCATGTTTTACATTTTGCATTGCTTAAAATATAAAATACTTACAGCTAGATAAAAGTGTGAAATTACAGCAGTTTTCAAGAAGCCAGGACTGCCCACACTGGTAAATGTAATTTCCATTTTTTTTTTGCTGCAGGAACCAATGAGAATAATACCTTTCAAATGAATGGAATTTCCTGTCTCTCTAGTGATGTCACCGTCCACACAATGTATTTAATTCAAAGAGCACAGGAAGTGACTAAATGAAACAAAACTTTATATCCTCAGTGTCTATATAATCAGTGCTGCCGCACCTGCAGTAAACTTTCAGAGTAATATCTGCATCAAAATCACATGGGAAAAAGCCTGTGCACTATACAAGCAGTTATCTTCATCTTGAACAAAAGTGAGTTTGGGGACTAGACTGTCCCTTTAATATGCATTAACAGTTGGAAGATGCATTTTGGGCACCAGACAATCCCTTTAATAAACTCTTAGCAGTGCAGATGTTTTTGGAAATGAAAAAAAAAACAAAAAACTGCTACACTGGATAGAACAACTTCACACAAGGACCAATAATCAATAACTAAATGCTGCTTGATAAATCACACTACTCTAAGACAGGTCACATATAAACCGTTAGGTTCAGTAAAGTAACCCTTTGATTACAAAGAATTTTAAAGAGGGTCTAAACCCCTAGAATAATTTTAATGAGGCATCAGGCCACTTCTGTCTCATTAAAACTGTGTTTCATTTAAAAGAAACCATCCACTAGTCTTTAAGAGTAAAGAGTTCAGCTCTCCACGACAACAGAGTCTCTCTCAGTCATTGGTTTGTGTGTCAATTGATCTTTACACAACCAATAACAGGAGATACGTATTAGTCCTCCAGTGTATCGGGGATCATATAGTATGGATTACGCAAATTCAGCACGTAGCCCCTGGTATCACCTCCCCAGTTGCATGTGTGTTTAGGATCTCAGACACTGCACACAAATCAGTGTTGCCTGGTCACAGATCCGCAGCTCCTTGACATGGCAGCCTAGAAATCTCAGTAAAACTACCTCAAAAACTGAATCACTTTTGAACAGTGCTTCCTTTTAAAAGTGCTTTTTTTCCCAGAATAAAGTGGGTTTCTGACTGATTAAAAGTTGTCCCTCTTGTTGAGCTATAGTCCCTCTTGTTGAGCTACAGTCCCTCTTGTTGAGCTACAGTCCCTCTTGTTGAGCTACAGTCCCTCTTGTTGAGCTACAGTCCCTCTTGTTGAGCTACAGTCCCTCTTGTTGAGCTACAGTCCCTCTTGTTGAGCTACAGTCCCTCTTGTTGAGCTACAGTCATCTTGTTGAGCTACAGTCCCTCTTCAGATCCCCGCGGTCAGGGCCGGCCTTAAGTGTTCCGGCGCCCTGTGCGGGCTTCCCCCGTGGCGCCCCCCCCCCCCCCCGTCTCTTTCACCCCCCTATCTTTGTGTCTCTCTCCCTTCCCATGTATGTCCCTTTCCTCTTCCTTGCCATGTCTGTCTCTCTCTCTCTCCCCCTGTTCTGTCTGTCTCTCTCCCCCCTAACCCCTGTTCTGTCTCTCTCCCCCCCCCCCCCTCTTACCTTTGCCTGAAAAGGTGGATCCAGGGAGGGGGCGGAGCTAAGTGCTGCTCGGCTCCCCATGCTTAATGCAAGCATGGGGAGCCGAGCAGCACTATCTCATGCTGCCCGGGGCTCCACGTGAAGCAGATGCTGCTCTGCTTCCTGGGGTGGGGGCGGAGCTACACCGCTGTGCCGGTTAGCTCCGCCCCCTCCCCGGACCCAGCACAGCATGCCGAGCAGAGGGCTGGTGAGGGGGGATCTTTTGATCTCCCCCAGCCAGTGCCTCTACCGGCTTTTTTTTTTTTTTTTTTTTCTTTATACCGGCCGGGCAGGCGCCCCCTGGGGTGTTGCGCCCTGTGCGCTCGCACAGGTCGCACACCCCTAAGGCCGGCCCTGCCCGCGGTGACAGCGGGTCCCCGGCGCGGCGTCGGGTCATGTGACCTGTCATCACTCCGCCCCCCCAAGAAAAAACGCACGGGCCCCCCAAAATTTGCCGCCCTAGGCATCCGCCTAGGATGCCTCGACGTAAATACCGCACTGACAGGAACTATACAGATCTGAAGATCGGAGTATTTAACATCCTTACATGACTTCCTAGATTACTGGAATAATACCACATTTGCCTGTTCAGCTCACGCCCAGCTGAATTCTGTCCAAATATTGACCTATTCTGTCTGTACACCATTATCACTAATCTTATTTACAGTGAGCATACATGCATTTTAAACATCATTTCCTTCAGTTTACCTGTGTGTTCCCAACTTCTTGTTTACTCCACAAACAAAAATATTTATATTTTGCTGACCTAAAATAAAGAAGCACCTCCTAGGTGTCAGGAAGACAAGTTAAATATTTACTGAACGTTAATAACTCTTACTTGTTTCATAGCAGAATCTATATTTTAAAATGCACATGCTATGTCATTCATACATGTGCAGCATTAGAAAAGGGTTTTGTTTTTCTGTTACATAATATTTACGTCCAGATATACCGCCTCCCCCCTCTCCACTGATCTGTCAGACTTTCACACATGACTTCGCCCCTATACTCTGTCAGCAGCTGCATGCCCATAAGAAGAGATTGTGCTTGCTAATAAATTAGTGATACCATCTAAAAAAAACACAATAGAAAGAGAGAAAGAAAAGTAAGCAAAAGACATCCAGACTCCTAAGAGAAAATCTCAATAAGATAAAGGGACAATTGTACTTTCTCCAATTTAAATCAAATCAAAATGTTTCTTTACAAGACTAAGGTTATTTTTCAGATTATTTGTATTAACTGAGACGATAAACCATCACGATCTCCCATAATATATGTCCTATATGTCATAAACTATTTTTTTTTAAAATTACAGCCGCTATCTGCTTGGAAAAACTTGAGGAGAAAGCAAAGAAAGATTGCTTTCTTAGCTGTCTAATAGCTTGAATTATATTGGCCTTTACACATATATAATTTGTCAAATATACTTCAAAAGAGCAAAAACAAGTTCATTAGCCATCTATTTTCATCTGAGCCTAAGTAAGTCCATAATAACAATTTATTGGCATTAGTATCATTTTGTAGTCAGATACACATATTTACCAACCAATTTAATAATCCTTCTTAACGGGACATTCCAACTTGTTGGAAGCAAGGGTTAAACAAAACATGTCCCGCACTTTGAAAGTAAACCCGACATGTGTCTTAATAGATACACGCGGGTTTAGTATCTGCTGTGTCTCATATGCGAGACACAGCAGTTCCCGGTTGTCGTGTGCTGACAAACGTCTGCATGCACACAGCCTATCAGAATGGGGGCTCGCCTCTCTTTGACAACCAAATAAGAGGATCTCTCGTTTTTGCATGGGATCAGCAGGGGAGACCTAGTTAAAGCCCCCCCTGCTGATCCCATGCAAAAAGGAGTGGCTCTCTTTGCACTAGCAGAGAGAGCCGGTCGCCGACCAGCCTGCTTCCTATGGAAGCATGACAGCTGTCGGTAGAGGATAAACTGGCGTGTACTATCAAAAGTACACACCAGTTCATCCTCACAACATCAGCAACTTACATTACACTTGTGCTTCTATATTAGAAGCACAAGTGAAAACATAGTTTACTGTCCCTTTAAGGAGGCAGAAAAGAGATATTCATAAGGTTCTCTATATAAACACTAAAAACATGGTAAGACAGCATTGTCAAACCTTTTTAAAGGTGGGGTCACATGCCAAGCAGAAGTGTATGTAGGTTGTAGGGCCAGACATTCTTATTTCCATGAGGCAATACAATAGATCATTTTTAGGCAGTAAATGGGCCTCACAAAAACTGTTGAGGACATCTGGCCTGTGGCCACAAGCTGGACATATGAATATCAATGGGCAGCTATGCAAACACTGCGGTGCTCACTGATGCAGCTCTTCTGGACATTATTACACCCAACTCAAAGAGAACCTTTCAGAAAAGGATTTACTTTCAAAGCGCACAAAGCCAGCTAGAACTGGTCTCCACATAGTAAGGACCAGAGGGTGAAAAGTAACTGTGTTTGCAGTGTATCGAACCTATTTACTTAAAAATGTGAAACGTTTAGAACTCTGATTCCCTTCACAAGTATTGCTTTCTTTGCATACCCTTGAACTTTCCCTCTGCAGTCCGTTGTCTACACACTAAAGCCAGGATGAGTTTGCCAGGTCATCTATGTACTTAAGCCTTGGGCCATTGTCAAAAAGCTGCTGGAATCAATGAAAAAAATCGGAGAAATTCTAAAAGTATATTTTATTACAAAATGTACTTTTTGGGGGGCATGGACTAAATAAAAAGTGAACATTTTATGTGCAAAACTTTTTTTTGCAATGTACTAAATAATTTAACACTAAAATTGTAAATCTGAGCAAACTTTGGATAAAATCGGACATGTTTGCCAATAAAAATAGGTAAGTTTATGAATATTTTTTCTGTCTTTTTATTAGCACTTGCTAAAAACTAGTGTCTTTTTCAATGCTCCTTATTAGTGTTCTAGCTATTTTTTTCCCCCACCGCTCTTTTTTTAGTACATGACCCCCATAGAAATTTACTTGAAGCAACAGTGGCCCTCTGCATTGAAAGGGCCTCATTGCTTCTCTTGCATAGGTTTTCTATGCTTTTTAAGATATATATAACAACCTGGAGAGGTGCCTCTTTGAAAGTGAAATATAACTGCTTGAAAGTGAAATATAATGCTTTCACTTTGCTGGTTAGATTCCCTTATGGATGTGAGGGCCAAAACAGATAGTGCTGCCACATACCTCTTCTAATGACATTCGACCTGCTCTCAGTGACATTGAAAACCTGCTCCAAGTGCCACATTTTGCAATTTACCTCTACAACCAGACATCAAAAAATATTTTTCACATGTATTTTCAAATTAACAAAATAAAAAAATTAAGCCTGACTCTCTGGAACAGCTGAGCACTATGCTTAGAGCTAATGAAGTAAGCTACTGTCTAGCCATTGGACCACTCATCACACTGTTCAGCAGTTTGTATTACATTTGGAAATACATCCGCCTTCTTTTTAACTGGGTCTCCAGGTTGGCACTCTCTTGTGCCATGATACTTACCAGTGTCCATCTTCTCCCTATCCCTTCGCCTGATCTTTTTATCCAATTTTACAAATTTCTGTATTATAGTTATAAAGTTGTGTTAAAACTGCCAGTATTAAAATGAGAAAAGTATAAACATTTTAAAAACAGATGAGAAGATTAAAATATTATGAACGCCGACACAATTAAAAAAAATATTATGCTGTTATTTGTCCCTTATTTATTTTTGTTCGTTTATTAACCTTTAAAACGAATCTATTGCAGGCCTTCCCCTGGGGATTTATACTCCAATCATAACACCTACTGCTTAGTTGACAATATCTACAGCATCTTCTGGATGCCAATAAAAAGGGCTCCCACCAAGATTCATGGGGATGTCCACTGCACATGTGCAGGATGTCAGTGACAGCACCACCTACATCCTCTACAATCACTGTCTTCAAAAAGAAATATAAATTAAACAAAAAGTGGTGAGCAGCTTCTAAATTGCACACTCTCAGTATTTGAAGACCTGTTCAGCCCAGTATAACAGTGAAGGTTGGCATGTTAAAGTACAGATTTTGTCCTACATGCCACATACCAGTAACTCATCTAAAGGTGGTTTAGGTACAATTAGTGATGCAATAGATTATGCAGGTTAATCATTTTATGCACATTTATCTCGTAAAAGAGAAAACATCTTTAATACAGTTCATATATTTTTGGGCCTAAAAAGAATCTTTCCACCGCTCATTTGAGATTAGGGCATATTTTTGTATCTTATAGTTAGATAAGTGTGACATTTCAAGAATTAAAATGATATATGCACACAACAGATGGCATGTTTCCTCACATAATAGCAGCAGCAAGGCACAGACAGACCATGACCTCTCACCTGGCTGGGGTCAGTTGCCTTGAAGACATGGCAAGCCATCTCAGATTCGGGGTTGTCAGGCTGGGTTTTAATCAAGTAGGCAAAGTAAGAAGGGTCCTGGGTGTTATGAATGAAACGGGCAATATGTTGTGCTTTATGTTCAAAAATGAAGACTGCGGTGTTGGCACTGGCACCATTCAAAGCAGGCACACAACGTAGGTGAGGGGCAACTAACAACAGTTGCACTTCTCGGCATGGGGTCACAAATCCGGGTGGCTCTTGTCTTTCTGCCCGTCTACGAATTTCTGCCACAAGCCAGGGCAACATGGGCAATGTTGTTCGCCGGTCTAGTGATGACCAACCAACATACCACAGACGAAACCTTTTCTCATCCTTCACAGTCTTGTCTTGGAGTTGGTGCTCTTCCGCTAGAGGGGGCTCCTCCAAAAGAGGATGGCATTGATCTGCTGAACTTCTTCTCTCCATAATGCCTCCAGAATACAATAATAGATTTTGGGTGACCTTTGTAAAGAAAAGAAACCAATCCTTGGGTTAACAGTTGTGGGGGTAAAAATAATCAAAATACACTATAATTCTCCTTTGACTTGACTAGCAAGACGACCCTCTGTGGATTAACAGGAGTACTGCAGTCTTGGATCTGAGAGCTTGCTTGTGGAGTCCAGGCAGGGGCAGTTTAGAGACTATGCTTTCCATGTAATAGCCAACACATGTACAAAGGATATTGTTACAGAGGGTACATGTGACAGCACGTCTGACAATCTGCAGAGGTTCTCACATACACATGGTGCTTCCATGAACAGATTCAGTTGTGTGTTCGGGTTCTGCTTTGCTCACACAATCCTCCTGTCTGTCCTGTGTTTCCTCCTCTCCTCCCTCTAGCTAGCAATCGTCATGACAGATCCTGCAGAGCAACCTCCTTCGCCCCACCTCCTGACTGTATGCACACAGGCACTAAACCCACCCCACTGCTTATTTACATTGTCTTTCATTTCATTCATGCTGCATTGAGATGGGTCACAGGGCAATGGGATTGAATAAACAAAAGTTACCTTTCACTTGCTTTTTTTCTCGGATGAGCCTTCTGCTGTATTCCCAGACGAAATCGATACTGCAGAGGGGGAATCCCAGATAAATAAATATAATAACAGTGGGACAGCTTCGTACACAGCCACTCTCACTTACTCCTCCCCCTCTGAGACAGCAGTACAGCCTCTACCCCCTCCTTCAGGAGCCAGGAGGGTGTTTGCTTCCACACATCTCCTGCACGAAGTTTCATCACTTGTGAGATCCACACCTCATATACCCTGCAATGTGCCTTTGTGTACATGGTACATGTGATTAGCACAGTTAGTTACTGTGTATCTGATGATGGGATAGAATGTCTGCATGGAACTTCGCGCCTCCCTAGGTGATAGCAGTGTCTGCTGTCTGCAGGAGGAGTAAGGTGCTCTCCACCCTCGGCATGTCTTGTCTTATGGGGTAAAACACCACGAGGAAAAGGCCATCCTGGGCAGTGACTGTTTACCCTGCTTCCCTTTTATGAAACGTTTTTTGCCAAACATACACAACCACCAATAACTGCGCCAATGCTCCACAATATCATTTTCTTTATAGATTATTTGAGATTGTAGATCTGATGACTGCAGCAAGATTTCACTTTTATCTCACGTTACCTTTAAGTGAACACGTTATAGCATGGGATTTAGCACTCCTATGTGCTGGTTACACTCCTTTATTGTGGTTTTTGCCATGCAATGAGATGACAAACTGTTACAAAACCAAATTCATGGCTGTAACACGTGGCTGGTGCTTGTGCACTATGCAAAAGCAATAGCTTTTGGAGTAGGGTGACTGACGTTTTAAACATGTCATGTCTTTAAAGGGGCATACCTAACAAGTTTGGCACCCCTTCTACAACCATATACGGCTTTCTTTATATCCCTTTCATTTTAAAATACTGCCATGGGGATTTTTTGGTTAACTACAAGACACAGATAATGAAGTAGCAAAAAGGCCTTAATGAAAGGAGGGACATTATTAACAGATGCTGTTCTGTCCATAAAGCCTGATCTATTTACTTAACTACAAGAAATAGAGGGTGTGTAAAAATAGTACAGGTTGAGTATCCTGTATCCAGATATCTGTTATCCAAACATTTTTTAGGAAGTTGCAGATTCCACACACACCTGTCTGAATGCATCTGCACAACAGTTTATTCAGTGTCCAGCCCCCTTAAAGCGACTGTCTGTTGCCCAAAATGCATCTTCCAAATATTAATGTTCTTTCAGAGTACTTTAAAATGCATGTTACACATTTTGTATTGCTTAAAATATAAAATACTTACAGCTAGCTGAAATTGTGAAAGTACAGCAGTTTGCAGGACTGTCCACACTAGCGGAGTAAAAGTAATTTCCTTTTTCTTATTTTTTTGCTGCAGGAACCAATGAGAATAATTTCATTCAAATACATTGAATTTCATGTTTCTTTAATGATGTCATCAGACAATGTGTTGCACTGTTAAGAGATTCTGCAGTGTACAAGAGCAAGGTCACTCAGAGTCCACACAAAGTATTCAGTTTGAGTAACACAGGAAGTGACTAAATGAACCACAACTTTATATTCTCAGTGTCTTTATAATCAGTGCTGCCGCACCTGCAGTAAACATGGAGAGTAATCACTGGCAAGGCTTGAGTCATATATTAAAAATATGATTTAAGCAGAATGCCCCAGAAATAAACTCACACTTTTCAGAGTGACTAGGTTCAGAGTTTTTTTTTGCAATGAAGGAGAGACCCCTTGGTTTTATGATTATTCGTTTACATATTTTGTTAATTAAAGTTTTTATTGGCATCAGACATTGATATTACAACATGCTGAGTCAGAATGTATGCCATTTACATTTTTCTTCTAATAAATCATAGTAGGAATACATATAATAATTAAGAAATTCGAATTGCACAATGAAATACTTATCATATCTCTCTGCATATATTAGTATTAAGAATAATAGAAAGAAGATACTAAAGAAAAAGGACACTCGTATGTATATGGAAAGCGGTGGTACACCTTCATATTCAAAAAGTGATAATTAAATACACTAAAGCCCAGCCCGATCCCTACCATTAAGACAAACAGAAGTGTCCCAGGCAGTGCGTTCCCGTTATAAAAATTAGACAGCTTGAGTATAGATGAGCAATAATAACAGAGATGTATAATAATGTGTTGCATCATCAAAGTAGACTGTGAAATCGTAGAAATAGTTGCAGATAGTAGTTGCTCGACTACCCAGTTTGTGCATTAGCCTTAAAATATGTAGAACATCAGCAAATTGTGCCTTCTAATAATGAAAATTGGAAACAGTATAAGTACAATTTGGCAACACTTCACAGACGTACAGAAACAACAGTAGGAACGAACCCTGAACACCAACTGCATGAACAATACCAGGTCATGTTCTGGGTTAAACTCTCGAGTGCAAAAACAACAGGGTAAGTGTCACGTTCAGGAGCGAGGTTGGAACCGCTTTGCAGAGAGATAGAGGTTAGTGCAACGAACCCCGGTAATAGAACAGAATTCTTCCGCCTGAAGGAAGTCCACCTTATGGTTGAGCCTCAGGTTTCGTTCCCCCTGGTCTTTTGCACTCTGTACTAATACCAGAGTATCGAAGCTGAAACCAAGGTACTGGACTGGAAGCTGTAACAGGACCGAAGCCGAGGTGCAGGATAGGATGCTGAAACAGGACCGAGGCGAAGGTAACAGGGACACAGGCAAAAGAGTAGTCAGGCAGGCGATAAGTCGAGGCTGGCAGAGTTCAGGCAAAGTCAAAACAGGCAACAGGTCAGGACAGGCGGCAAACAGGCAAGGTCAGGTAGCAAAGTTCGGCAACAGTGATATAGAATAGGAAGTACAAAAACGCTAGTAAAGGCTCAAGGCACTATCACAGGCAAAGGTTGAATGCAGACTGAGCCTTTAAATATCCCTCCAAGGCAAGTCTCCGCCTCTGGGATGAAAATGAGGCTTGGAAAGCAAACTAGGAAGTAGCATATAAAACCAAGAAGTCTCCGCCTCTGGGATCAAAATGAGGCTTGGAAAGCAAACTAGGAAGTTGCATAAAAACCAAGATGGCGCCGCCGTGTGGAAGGGACTTCTATGGCAATAGCTAATTCTTAGGCAGCGTATAGTGTGGAGGAGTATGTGCTGCACTGCGTAAGCGCATGCGTACATTTTCTGAAATCATAGCAGCGGATCCGGGACAGGACCTTGTGGTAAGTGTTACACGCGCAGAAGAAGCGCGTGTCAAGCGGCGGCTAAGGTAAGCAGGACGTGTCCTGCAGCGCGACGGCACTGATGTGACACTACCCCCCTCCCGACGGGCGCAGTATGGGCGCCCGGAACCCGGTTTATCAGGAAAACGAGCATGAAAAGAGCGCACCCTAGAAGGAGCATGGACATCAGTAGAATCAACCCATGATCTCTCTTCAGGGCCATAACCCTGCCAGTGAACAAGATACTGCAAACGACTCCTGTAATGTCTAGAATCGAGGATAGAGGACACCAAATATTCTTCTTGACCTTGCACCAGAACAGGAGCAGGAGGACGAACAGGAGGGGAGAATTGATTAGAAACCACAGGTTTAAGCAAGGAAACATGGAAGGTATCATGGATGCGCATGGAAGGAGGCAGTTCAAGCGAATACGAGACATCGTTGACACAAGAGCGAATCTTATAAGGTCCAATATATTTAGGACCGAGAGTATAGGAGGATTGTCGAAGATGGAGATTCTTAGTGGACAACCAAACCAAATCACCAGGCTTGAAAGAGGAAATACGAGACCTCTTCCTATCGGCAAAGGATTTCTGTGTTTGCTTCACAGCAAGCAATTGTCTGGATAAGGCAGTCCAATGAGAAGTGAGATCAGCAATAGCGTGGTCCGCGGCCGGGATGTTCGATGGACTAGGTTCCAGAGGCCAAAGGGAGGGCTCAACTCCGTACATGGCACGGAAGGGTGACATTTTCAAGGAACTATGATATGAACAATTGTAAGAGAGTTCCGCAAGGTATAAAAAATCAACCCAATCAGACTGGTCGTTGTCAACATAAGACCTGAGATATTGCTTCAAAACCTGGTTCGTTCTCTCAGTTTGTCCATTGGTTTGGGGATGGTACGCAGAGGAGAATTTCAGAGAAATACCAAGGAGCCGACAAAGTGTTCTCCAAAATCTAGAGACAAATTGAGTACCACGATCAGAGACAATGGATTGAGGAACCCCGTGGATCCGCACTACCTCTTTTAAAAAGACTTGAGCAAGGGTAGCTGCGGAGGGTAATTTCTTTAACGCAATGAAGTGGGACAATTTAGAAAAGAGATCCACAACTACGAGGATAGTAGTATTACCCCGAGACTGCGGGAGGTCGGTAATGAAATCCATAGCTATATGGGACCAGGGTTGTTTAGGAACAGGCAATGGACATAAGAAACCATAGGGCTTGGTTCTGAGTGTCTTACATCGAGCACATTTAGCACAAGCAGTAGCGTAATCACGGGCATCACGGGAGAGGGTAGGCCACCAAAAATATCTATGGAGAAGAAATTTAGTGTTGGCGACTCCCCTATGTCCGGCGATGGGAGAGTCATGCGCCCAGGACAGTACAGCCGTTCTGAATCTAGGTTGGACAAAATAACGGCCAGGGGGGCATCGCAGGCCCTTCGGTCTAGGATATTGAGTTCTGGAAATCCGTTGTAACAGTACTGGAGAGACTACCGCAATGATCTGAGTGGAAGGGAGAATCGTGTCCTCTTTGGGAATGTAGGTAGCCCGTTCATGTATTCGTGACAAGGCATCTGCTTTTTTATTTTTGGAGCCGGGACGGTAGGTCAGTATGAATTTGAATCGGGTAAAAAATAATGCCCATCTGGCCTGTCGGGGATTAAGTCTTTTAGCCTTCTCAATGTAAAGGAGATTCTTGTGATCGGTCAGAATGGTAATAGGAATAATTGTGCCTTCCAATAAATGTCTCCATTCTTCCAGGGCCATTTTAATGGCTAGTAGTTCCCTATTACCGACATCGTAATTACATTCAGCAGATGTGAACATTTTAGAAAAATAAGAGCAAGGATGAATACGATTGGTTGTTTGATCTCTCTGTGACAAAATAGCTCCAGCACCGAATTCTGATGCATCAACCTCCAAAATAAAAGGTAATTTAGGATCTGGGCGATGAAGTATAGGAGCTGTAATAAAAGCTTTTTTGAGTTTTTTGAAGGCTTGGGTGGCTTGGAGAGGCCAGGTCTTAGGATTAGCACCTTTTCTGGTGAGAGCTGTTATGGGTGATACTATTTTAGAGAAGTCTCTGATAAATTTTCTGTAGTAGTTGGCGAACCCTAAAAAGCGTTGGATGCCTTTTAGGTTGGTGGGAGGTGGCCAGTCTTCAATAGCCCGAACTTTGTCAGGGTCCATCTCGAGGCCGTTTTCTGTAATGATGTAGCCCAGAAACTTGATTTTATTCTTTTCAAATTCGCATTTCTCAGCTTTGGCGAATAACGTATGTTCTCTCAAGCGTTGGAGTACTTGTCTTACTTTAATCCTGTGTTCTTGGATATCTCGGGAGTAGATTAGAATATCGTCCAAGTATATCATGACATGGGACAATAACATATCACGGAAGATATCATTCATGAAATTCTGAAACACTGCGGGGGCGTTACATAGGCCGAAGGGCATCACTAAGTATTCGTAGTGGCCATATCTGGTATTGAATGCCGTCTTCCATTCGTCACTCTCGCGGATACGGATGAGATTGTATGCCCCACGCAGGTCTAATTTGGTAAACACCGTAGCTTCCTTGAGTTGATCATGTAATTCAGCTATCAAAGGTAGAGGGTATTTATTTTTTACAGTGATTTTGTTTAATCCTCGATAGTCGATACATGGTCTGAGTGAGCCTTCCTTTTTAGCTACGAAGAAAAACCCTGCCCCCGCAGGAGAGGAGGATGGTCTTATAAAGCCCCTTTTAAGGCTTTCATCAATGTATTGTGCTAATGCTTGATTTTCTGGTTCAGAGAGGCGATAAGTACGTCCAGAAGGAGGCGAAGTGCTGGGCAAGAGTTCGATAGCACAATCATAGCTTCTATGAGGAGGGAGAGTTTCAGCACGTTCTTTAGAAAAGACATCTAGAAATTCGCAATAATGAGCAGGAACTATAGATCTAGGATCTTCAGGGGTAAGTTCAAGAACCGAGTAGACCTTGATACGCTGATGACAACACGTATTCTTGCAATGATCACTCCAGGCAGTAATCTCACCTTGAGACCAATCGATGATGGGGTTGTGTTTCTGTAGCCATGGCATACCCAATATGACTGGAAGAAGAGGACTACATAGGGCGTCAAAGGTGATCTCCTCAGAGTGGAATATCCCAATCTTAGCTTCTAATAAAATAGACTCTTCAGAAATGAATCCAGTACCGAGCGGAGAGCCGTCTAAGGAAGCAATGGGACTACTTTGTTTTTTGTAAGTGAAGAGAATCCCTTGTTGCATAGCCCAATTCTTGTCAATACAATTTCCAGCAGCTCCAGAATCAATGAAGGCTTGTGTGGTCACTTGGTGACCTTTCCACCGGAGCGTTATTGGTATTAACATTCTAGGATGAGAAGGAGGCATAAGGACAGAAATGCTCAGTGGATTGCCCCTTTTTTCCACTAAGTACGGAAGTGCCTGTTTCTGAGGACAGTACCGGGCCATGTGTCCGTTTTCACCACAATATAAACAAAGACCCTTGGACCTCCTCCTTTGTTTTTCCTCCTCAGACAAGCATAACACGGGCCCAATCTCCATAGGTTCTGCTGGAGGGCTAGAGGTTTCTTGACTGGGATTCTGAGGGAAATAGGTGGGCTGAAGTTTGAAAAACCTGGGGTTCCTGTCCCGATCTCTCTCTCTCTCATTACGCCTTTCTTGATTGCGAGCATCAAGTCTTAAGCAGAGTGCAATTAAACTTTCTAGATCATCTGGTAAGTCACGGTACGTGAGAGCATCTTTAAGGGAGTCATTAAGGCCTCTTCTGAAGGCCGCTCTGAGTGCACTTGCGTTCCAGTCGGTCTCATAAGCAAGAGTCCTGAATTCTATAGCATACTGAGCTACCGTCTTCCTACCCTGGGTTAATTCCATGAGACTAGATTCAGCGGATTCTCGTCTACCGGGTGCATCGAAGACAGCCCGAAATGCTGAAATGAAAGATTCAGCATTATCCAGGAGTGGGGAGTTTCTTTCGAGTAATGGAGAGGCCCAGGCCAGAGCTTCGCCCCTAAGTAAATTAATAATGAAGGCCACCCGAGATGAGTTTGAGGCAAAGGTCTGAGGTTGAGTCCGAAAGTGTAGGAGGCATTGATTGAGAAACCCTCTACATTCCTTGGGAGCTCCTGCATATTTATCTGGGACCGGCATTTTTGGAGGTTTAGCAGCTCCATGGGCACCTAAGTCAGATGGTTCTGGAGCTGGTACTGAACGGGCTGATGCTGGAGGGGCCGTCGTCAGAGGTCTTAGTAATTCAGTGACAGTGTCTAGTTTCTGATCAAGACTCTGGAGCTGTGATGCATGGGAAGCCAAGATCTGGTCCTGATGGTCTTGTCTAGAAGACACTCGGGCTAAATCTGCGGGTTCCATAGTCGGCCTGTGATAACTGTCACGTTCAGGAGCGAGGTTGGAACCGCTTTGCAGAGAGATAGAGGTTAGTGCAACGAACCCCGGTAATAGAACAGAATTCTTCCGCCTGAAGGAAGTCCACCTTATGGTTGAGCCTCAGGTTTCGTTCCCCCTGGTCTTTTGCACTCTGTACTAATACCAGAGTATCGAAGCTGAAACCAAGGTACTGGACTGGAAGCTGTAACAGGACCGAAGCCGAGGTGCAGGATAGGATGCTGAAACAGGACCGAGGCGAAGGTAACAGGGACACAGGCAAAAGAGTAGTCAGGCAGGCGATAAGTCGAGGCTGGCAGAGTTCAGGCGAAGTCAAAACAGGCAACAGGTCAGGACAGGCGGCAAACAGGCAAGGTCAGGTAGCAAAGTTCGGCAACAGTGATATAGAATAGGAAGTACAAAAACGCTAGTAAAGGCTCAAGGCACTATCACAGGCAAAGGTTGAATGCAGACTGAGCCTTTAAATATCCCTCCAAGGCAAGTCTCCGCCTCTGGGATGAAAATGAGGCTTGGAAAGCAAACTAGGAAGTAGCATATAAAACTAAGAAGTCTCCACCTCTGGGATTAAAATGAGGCTTGGAAAGCAAACTAGGAAGTTGCATATAAACCAAGATGGCGCCGCCGTGTGGAAGGGACTTCTATGGCAATAGCTAATTCTTAGGCAGCGTATAGTGTGGAGGAGTATGCGCTGCACTGCGTAAGCGCATGCGTACATTTTCTGGAATCATAGCAGCGGATCCGGGACAGGACCTTGTGGTAAGAGTTACACGCGCAGAAGAAGCGCGTGTCAATCGGCGGCTAAGGTAAGCAGGACGTGTCCTGCAGCGCGACGGCACTGATGTGACAGTAAGGGAGGGAAGAGGTGAAGTGTGAAAAACAGGTAAGAAAAGGTAAAGAGAAGCTAGGGATAAGTATGAGTTCAGAAAAAGAAACAGCGGGGAAAGGGCATTCCAAGAAAGGAATGCCGGCAGCATCCAGAGAGAGCTGCACAAAAAGATAGGCACTGGTCCACACTTTTGGTGGCCAGTAAAAATACTCCCTCAAAATCGAGCGAGCTTAATGCCCGGGGGGGGGGGGATCGTACTGCAAATTCAAAACAATATAAAGTTCTATGCAACTATAACAGGGAGAGAATGTTCCCGAAGTCGGGCTATCCATTGTATCGTAGACTGTATTCCTAGGGTCCCCTGGGAATCTGTGCCAGATGGTCTACAAGGCCAGTATCCGAGGTCTGGATTGAGTCTATGGCTGGAAGCCCCAAGTCTCGTAGAAAAGTCTCAATAGCTGCATGGTTGTCGATGGACAATATTTTATTTTCAGTGGTCACCGTAAGCAACTGTGGGAGCCCCCACCTGTATTTCACACCAATTTGCTGCAGATGTGTGGTAAGAGGTCTCATGGATCGACGCCAGAGCATTGTGGCAGGTGCAAGGTCTTCATATATCGAAATGTGTGATCCTTCAAATTCAATAGTACCACTTTTGAGTCCAATGTAGAGGAGCGCCAATTTGTCTGTAGGGGAGCTGAGGCGAACAACTACATCTCTGGGGGCATCAAGTGGAGCTCTTTGAGCCTTTTTAACACGGAACCAATCCAACAGCAGAGAATCCATATGTGCAACTTCAGCACGCAGCTTAATCGAAGAAAATATGACCGGAGTGCTGTGGGCCCAATAGCCTCCGGTATACCTCGTATCCTGAGGTTAGCATGCCTAAGTTTAGCCTCTAATAAAGAGACTTGCCTCTGTAAATCACACACTTGGGTGGCCAACAGCTCATTGGTGCTTGAGGTGTCCTTAAGGTTTGCGAGGTGCTGTTGCGCGTTCGTCGAAGCGTTTTCGAGTACAGAGACCCGTTGCTGCAGGGTCGAGATCTCCGCTTTAACTCCTGTGATATCCTTTCTCCAAATTTCTTGGAGATCAATAAATAATTGTTTGAGATCCCCCTTTGTCGAGGGGGCATCGTCCGGATTGCTATGTAATGTTGTTGTATGGTGGGAGATCTGCGGTGTTCCCACTGCGTCTCCTGATGATGAATCTGAGAACTCTGTCTGTGGGGTTGCTATCGTAGCTTGAGCAGGCCTCTGGGGCCTACTCAGGAAGGACGTGATTCCGGGATTATGAGCGGTTTTATTTTTCTCATTCTTCTTAGATTTTCTCCCCATCGCTGTATATGCTTCAGATAATCGATTAAGACCCTTTTTATTCGGGTTTGCCATCGGGAAAACACTCTTTTTTTGTATGCAGGGCCAGGAGCTCTGCTTCCATGCGACTTTCCTTCACAACAGCTGGCTCCGCCCCCATATTCGTTTACATTTAGGGATCATTTGTAACTGTATATTTGCCGAATTTCATGTGAAATGAATCACGGAGAGTTTCCACTGCGTCCTTCTTTGTCGGCAGAAGGCCCCTCCCCCCTATCGTTGCGTGATGACATTGACGTGTTTCGGCTGGACCGCGATCTTCCAGATTTATACTGCATGAGTCTTCCTTCTCCATTATTATAGCACTGGACAGATTATTTTTTAAGATAAGTTTGCTATTATTATTTTGTGCACCCTTTATTTCTTTCACATCATTGTTGGTGTAATTTAGAGGTTTTTGCACTTGAGTGATTTGAAGCATATTCTAAGCAAGTGTGAGCACCAATTATTCATTGTTTCTTTATAAATTTATTTAACTACCACCAATATCCACCCCTCTGTATAATTTACAGGAAGGCGACCATATAACCCCATCCTGGAAACGAACCATTGGATGTGTGTGCCCCCCACACAAAACTTTTCTGAAAATTTCATGAAAATCCATGTTAAGGATATCAGCTCCAATATCTGACAAATGCACACCTTCTGGCCTAAATAATCCCTGGCAAACATCCTCTAGGCTGGCATGTCTAAACATAAAGGAACTCAAACTTGGCAGAAACTTCTCCACTGACCTATTAGGATTTGTCCTAACCCTTTCTATAGGCTTAAGATCGACTCACTTAATTCAATTAACCCTGGGAGTTATCGCAGACCATAAAAATAAAACATCATGACAAAACAACAAAATCATTTTAATATTGTAAATTTACTGAATTTACTTTCCCAATGTCATTACCCCCAAGATGTAGTATAACAACTCAAGGTTAAGGCAAAACATTTCTGAACATGCATAATAACTGAGACCATTTCATACCCCTAACCCTGCACCATAAAAAACTATAATTCCAAATGATATATTCTTCTGGGCCCAAAAAAAGTTTTCAAACTTCCACAGGCTGAAGAGATAAGAAAAACAAACAATTCAACCCAAATATGAATCAAATAAATACACCAAATGATATTAAACATTTTTTAAAATATACTGAACACCAATATGAAATAACAAATGACAATCACTTCCGATAACAAAGCTGACTAACAGATGGAATAATGTGATTTCCATCTTCCCTGTCTTATGATCAGATCATCATTCAAACCCAATCTGGCAGCCTCTGTGGGTCTAGGACTGTTTCTTGCAGCCGTTTCACCACAGCAGTTACAACGCTGAACTGATAGTGACGACAAATACTAACCCTAGTAACTGAACCAAGTAAAGTAACCCTCATTAATACTAACTATAGTAATCCCTAATATTAACCCTAAAATTAACTCATAGCCCTAAACAAACTATAAAAGTAACCAGCGCCCCCTAAAACTAATCTGCGCGTCAACGATTTGACGATGCGCTAAATTGTCAGGCGCTGTATTTGCCAAAGTGAAAAGGCCGCAAAGTACAGTCCCATTCCAACCTCTGTTGTCATCCTAATGCGGAATGAATGAATGTACTCTCACCCAACCTCAGCTTACCCAAAATCAAATTTGAAAACGTTTACGAATTGGAACCTAGTTAAAAGGGGAACCATTTTGGTGCATAAAAAATGTACTATCAATTGGCCAGAAAAACAAAAATTGTTATCATCCAAAAAGATGTCATCCCTCAGCAAACCTAAAGGGATATTGTTACTTTTAGCAACTAACTCTTAGTGCTGTGAAAAATGCCTTTGAATAACACATTGAAATAATGTCACCTCAAAATCAGAAAAAAAAAGTCTTAAACTATTTTCCTAACAGCTCAGGTTTTCTTTTCTTTTTTTTTTAAGAACTGATAACTCAAGCAAATCAATATTTTCTGAATAAGAAAAAAATTCTAATCTGACCTCTTTTCCCGCCAGCTCCTTAAATATCCAATTCTTAGAGTCTGAACCAAACTTAATACATAATTTATTGTAAATTAAACAAAATACCTTTCAAGTTGCAGCAGCCAATGAAGACACAATGAAAGAACATCTCTTTGATAAATCTATTCCCAAGTTGCTGATTAAATTAGCCACGTTAATACATTTAAAGGTCTCATCAAAGGTAATCATTTAAAGGTAATCATCAGAGCTGATTACACACAGAGTCCTGACAAATGCGAATGCAGACCGAAAAGCACCAAACCAAATTGGTAGCCTAAAACTCACCATTATATCCAATAGGAAAATTCAGGAGTGAAAAATAGCAGAAATGAAAACAAAATTTCGCCAAAAAAAAAACCCAAAATGCCTTAAGGTTATAGTATCAGGTATGTGAATTGAATACAAATGATAAACTGCAGCACATAAAAAATATTTACAAGCATAAAATTAGACTCTAATTTTACCTGGAAGAGGTAGCTCTGTCTATTGTAAAAACAGCACTTTGAGGGTTATTTGTAAAGGTCAGTTCTGGGAATAAATTCTACTACAATTAAGGAATTAGCAGGAAAATCTCTTTGATTTCCATGACTTTTAGAACTGCCCCGAACTTTCCTTTATAAACCGCAACCTTATGTATCCATTAGGTTGGGAAATCAATTTCTTTACAGCACATATGATACCAGTCGAAATAAACTCTAAAACTACTCTTAATTTAAAATATAGATTCCACATATTCCCTTTGCAAAAGGAGGATGATGCAGCCAGAAAAAAAAAAAAACGTTTCTCATAACTTATTCATGTGGAGAGGAGACAACTCAAGACAAGACAATGGAAAATACATGGCAAAATGATCACAAGCCACTGCAACAAACAGGACATAAATAGCGACTTGATAAGAGTCGAAAAAGCTGGATATTGTTCGGCAGCGGCCGCATCTCACAGCGACCCCAGAGCAGGCAGCCTACCTGGCAACCCAGTGGGCCAATCCTTGTCTGTTAGTCAGAGTTAAGGTTAATTAAACTTGGTTTTAATATGAACTTATTTTAACCCTAGGTGTATAATTGTCCTGTAATTACCTATAATTGCGGACTGCCTTATGTCTCAGAAAAGTTGACCAATGTGTTAGCGACCTCCACACTCCAGGAAATTTATTGTTAGATGAGCTTCTTCCGAGGACAAGACGACCTGAACAATTTTGTCCTCTGATGTGGCACCCAAACCATGGTGATTGGCGTCTGATGATGGGTGTCCAATGAGGCACCTTCCAGGAAAAGCCTTGAAGAATATTCTCGTCCAAGGTCCACCACCTGAGGGAACAGTACAGACTGATTTTTCTGGACTTTTCTTGTAATGAAGAGATCAGACCTGTCACAGTGACAAAGAAGGAAAGCCTGAAGAGGTCATAATACAGTGGATTGACACGAACAGATACATTTGAACCTGAAAGATGAGATTGTGTAGTCTCCAGAACTTGTCTTTGGGAAAAAAGATCTTCTGAACTCATGAAGAGAGAGAAGATTTTTTCTGGTTGACAATCCAACCAGTCTTGAAGAAGGGACAACACATAATGGACCTGGGTCAGTAGATGTGCTAAGAGCCAATCATTTACATAAGGAATGATGGTAATGCCCTATTGTTTTAGGTGAGCTGTGAAAGCGGACATGAGTTTTGTGAAGATCTTTGGGGCTGAAAATTTTCTGAAAGGGAAGGCCTGGAACTGCAGATGCCTTAGGTTGATAGTATTCGGCCCGGAGATATTTCTGATATTTAGTAGGCGTCCAGTAGATTGATGGAAGCCATAAAGTCTTCTCCTGATTAAGTGTCTATAGTTGACCATAGAATCTCCATTCGAAATCTGCTGTACTGGATAAACTTAGTCAGATGCTTGAGGTTTATGATGAGTCATTATTCCCCTGAGGCTTTTTGGACGATGAAGATATTGAACTCCATGAAAAAGCTCTTGCTGAATAACTGGTATCAGAATCTTTTTCATAAGGAATTCTTGATCAGGAGGCAAATACCTCTTCTTCTCGCACCATCTTCGAGACGTGGGAAGTTCTAGGGCATAACCTGAACTGATGATCTTTAAAGTCCAGGGGTCTGGTGTAATCTTTGCCTACTGATGAAGGAAGAAACGCAACCTGCTGCCCATGGGACGAACATGCAAGCATATCGGTCAGGCCCTCCGCTCTTATGATACCACCGGGCGGCATGATATGATACCCCCTTACTTCGCCCATTACGCCAGGTGCAGTTTGTGACTGAGAAATCCCTCTGTTTTTTTGCGGTCCATGCTGCAGGACATTCCGCTCCCAGGCACGTGCTACCTCATCACACACTGCTCCAATAATAGCCCCACCTTGCAAACCAATTACTGCACCACCAATTAAAAGTATATCAGACATGTATTCTCCTAAAGTTGTGCTCTGAGTTCCCAATTACCTCGAAGACAATTTGCTGTGCCTGCTCCAAGTATTTCTGACCCTGCTTGTTCCTGACCTCCGTTTTTCTGAACCTTGGCTTGTCTGACTCCTCTGTCCCCAGATATTTGGACTCAGTCCGACCCTCCTGCTCTCTAGTATCCAGACCTCAGCCTGCACTCCACTACTTGACCTCCAGTATCCTGGCATGGCTATGTTCCCTACTCTCAGTTATCCTGATCTCGATTACCGTATTTGCTCGAATATAAGATGACCCTGATTATAAGACGACCCCCAAACTTTGGATATTCCTTTAGGAAAATAATTAAAAGCCTGAATATAAGACTACCCTGTAGGAATTTTTTTTAATTTTTTTTTTAAGCCTTGAAAAAGCCAGCAATGAATTTATCATTTCATTTCAACTACCTCAAGCTATTTTTCATTAAAAGAAGAACACATAGTTGTTCTACTAATGATGTTTGTGGTTAGGTGGATTGTTCATGCAAGCGCATCTGTTTGACTTCTGAGTCAGAAAAACTCTCTTCTTCCACCATGGATGGTTCAAAGTCAACAATGTTATCAGGCAGATCAGGGTCAACATCATCGTTGCTCTCCGCACTGTAATCAACTTCTTCTAGAAAGCGAGGTTCATCATCTTCCAAGACGTATGTAGTGGGGCTTGAAACTTTGCATGTTGACTCAATCAGATCATTATCAATGTCAAGGAGACTAGAAGGCAGACTTATTTCCACTGGAGAGGTCAGCCTCTTCAAACGAAGTAAACCTACACAAAACTATGACCTCATGTGACCTCCGGCTCATAGAAGTGCCGGGCAGCACCGCGCAGACATCCACCGGCTGCTTGTAAGGGGGATCCAGGTCCCCTGCAGCACTGCGGGGGACCTGGATCCCAATCTTATAGTCAGACCTCTATTTGAGGTCTGATTATAAGAAACCTTGACTGTAAGACAAGAGGCATATTTCAGAGCAAAAAATACAGTAGATTTGGATTTCTCCGGTGTCCTTCTGCTGGTACCATCTGGGCATGCCTCTGTACGCTTCTTACCCTAATTGCTCATGCTTGCGGTTATGCTGTGGGGGTTCTGTTATCACCCTCAGTCCTCTTCCAGGGTGCTTCCTCAGCAAGAGTGATTCTATTGCTACTGGGCTCCAACATCGGAAAGGTGAGTTTACCTTGCAGTATCGATCCACTCTAGCTTTTCCTCTACCACTCTGGAGCTGGCCCCTGTGTTGGTAGGGTTTGCCCTTAAAGGACCTGAGGTCTTTATCTCTAGAGAAGCGAAAGGAATTGGATCTAAATCTAGGAGGGGCTGTCCTCTGCGGAAGCCAGTTCTTATCCCCTGTAGTATGTTCAAGGATATTCTCTAATTCAACTCCAAACAGATCCTTTCCCTGAATGGAAATTCTGCTAAGGCAAACCTTTGAAGCATCATACTGACCAATTCTTGAGCCAGAGAGCTCTTCTAGAGAGGGCTGTAGCTGTAACGACTCTGAAGGAGGATCAGCGATGCAGAACCTGATATCAAAGGAAACTGAGGACTAGGAGGTAGCTGAGATGGATTTCACTCTGACCACGATTTTCAGACATCCTAAAACAAACATAGGGTAGCCAAATATACCAATATATGTACATAAAATAGGAACCCCAAGTAGCTATCACCTACTTGAAAAGGGAGCAATACAGTCAGGCACCACAACAAGGAAAGTAAATATTTCCCCAAATCAGGTGGGTCTTACCATCATGAAGGTCGAAATTCGCACTACAGCATCCAAATGTCACTTCCTCATCCAGAGAAATGCTCACTGTTGCCCTAGAACCATACATCAGTCAGGGTGAAGCACAACTGACTGTGAAAGGCTTTGTATAAAGCTATTCTAGCAATACAGATGAGACTGGCCAGGACAGAGCAAAGGCTGAACAGAACCTAGAAAAAAAAAAAAGTGTGGGGTGGAAGTGGTGTGGACCAATCAAAATTTAGACAAACAAATGCTACGATTGAAAGGTGCTACACAATGGGGACTATGTGCTTGTCATTCTTAATGATCAGATGCTGCAGAAAGGGACAAACAATCGTAGAGTAGGCAATTGCAAAACAGAGCGGTCAACACCAGGGACTGGAGTTTTTGGGTATAGATGGTAAGGATGAAATCCGACCCCCCCCCCCCCCCCCCCAAAAAAAAGTGAAAAGTAAAGTGGAAGATTCTATGAGTCAAGCTGAGCCTGGTCAGATTGATAATGAGATGGGGTGTAGATATTTAGAGTTACCACAATATATCCATCCTATAATGCCTCCAAGCAGGTTCCTTACTCCTGCTTTCTTCTTGGTTGCCTTGGTTGCTTGTTTTGTATACTTTTACATGTGCTTGTTCACATAAGGTGAGAATTGAGGATCAGTTAATTACCGTATTTGCTCGATTATAAGACGACCCTGATTATAAGACGACCCCCCAAACTTTGGATATTCCTTTAGGAAAAAAACTAAAAGCCTGAATATAAGACTACCCTATAGGAAAAAAGTTAAACTTGTATATATTCACATGTAAATTGCTTTTTTAATAAAAAATTATGATATCAAAAAATGTATTTCTAGTTTTTATTTCTTTTTATGTGCCAATGCTGCCTTTCTCTTTCCCTTGCCCCCATTTTTCTCTCTCTCCCCCCTCCCCTTGCCTGTCTCTTAACCCCCTCACTCCCCTTGTCTCTGTCTCTTAACCCCTTCCCTCCCCTTGTCTGTCTCTTAACCCCTTCCCTCCCCTTGTCTCTGTCTCTTAACCCCTTCCCTCCCCTTGTCTGTCTCTTAACCCCTTCCCTCCCCTTGTCTCTGTCTCTTAACCCCTTCCCTCCCCTTGTCTCTGTCTCTTAACCCCCTCCCTCCCCTTGACTCTGTCTCTGCCCCCCTCCCTCCCCCCTGTCTCTCTGTCCCCCCTGTCTCTCTGTCCCCCTCCCTCCCTCCCCCTGTCTCTCTGTCCCCCTCCCTCCCCCTGTCTCTCTGCCCCCCCCCTCCCTCCCTTCCCCTTACCTTGATCCCTGGTGGCTAGTGGGGGCAGCCGGGGGATGTCTGCACGATACTTGCAGACATCCTCCATGCTGCCCGACACGGCAGTCTATTATGGCGGACAGCTGTCCGTCATAATAGTCTGCCGTGTCGGGGAGCATGGAGGATATCTGCACGTATCCTGCAGACATCCCCCAGCTGCCCGATTCTCCCTGGTGCCTAGTGGGGCAGCAGAGGATGTCTGCGCGATGAGCGCAGACCTCCCCTGCTGCCGCCCGGCACGCTCGCCGGGACTTCTGTGACGAAAGCGGAAGTATCCGGCTTCTTCACAGAAGCCCCGGCGGTCGTGCCGGGCGGAAGCAGGGGAGTCTGCGCTCGTTGCGCAGACTTCCCCTGCTGCTAGAGAGGGGGATCCAGGTCCCCTGCAGCTCTGCTGGGGACCTGGATCCATGTCTTATAATCTGACCTCATTTGCTCTGAAAAAAACCTTGTCTTATAATCGAGCAAATACGGTAATATGTACCACTTATGTAATGTGTAAACCAGTAAGGTTTAGCATGAAAGCCCATTTTATTAAGGGCATGCTTACCTTTTATGAATCATGTTTGTCTTCTCCCATTTTACATTACATTGATGGCAAAACTGAGCAACCATACAGAATTTGATGGTACATTAGCAATAAAAATAATAAAATGTTTAATTCAAAATATTTTGCAAATCCAAAGTGATTAGAGCCAACAATAATGACAAGCGGAATGCATGATCTTTAGAGACTTGAAATTCAAATAAACAATTTACACAGGGAAGATATTACGTTTTCTGAATCTTGTATCAATACAAAAACATGCACAAATAAAACCTTAAAAAGGCCCCAAAACATGTTACTGGGTGGTTTGAAGCTCTTCTTACTGCAGCTCAAGTAGATAATTGTGACACTAACTTTTTCATTATCAAGCCAATTTGCCTTGTGACATTTCTAGCTGAGTCATGCTGCAGACTACACTGGACCAAACTTGGACTAGTCTTAAACATGACATGTTTTGTATTAATGCATAATGCACAATGTATTATCAAAACACACTCGTGTATACTGTAAAGTACTAGTTGGGAGTGGCAACAAATATCTAAAACATTTTTAAAAAGTACAGTAAAGATTGTAGGAAGCTAGCTACAAAACACCCATTATTTTTTTATTTTATTTTAACGTAAAAGTTTTTTTTTTTTTTTTTTTAAAACAGGATATTCTCTGTAAAAAAAATTAACTGGGACTGCATGCTTTAACTTGGCTGAAATGTAACATTTTGGATCTTACATTTTTATTTTATTTTTTTACTTCATTATATGCAAGTGAATTTGGGCCTCATGATATTCCTTCTCCACACGTAAAGCAAGGATATAGGGTACAATTCTTACAAGTGGGTAAATAAATATAAAAAAAACCTTTGCCGACAGAGATCAATAAATCTCCCCTCACTAGTCTTTCTGCGGATGAGTAACCAGCTGAAAGTCTGTACTCTGCCCAACCAGCCTCTCGGTATCCCCACACGTGTTCAGAGCGTTGTGGGTCACGTGATCTGCTGATGCTCAGCCTCCAAACATGCGAGAGGCTGTCTGTGAAGCACACGGGCATCCAGCTGCCCATCACTAGACACCAGGGAGTGCTGGAGAAGTCCTGGGTATGAAATGTGTGTGCTGGGGCATGTCATGAGGGTGCAATCTAGGTGCCCTGGCAAGACCTGCGGGTGCAATCTAGGTGCCCTAGCAAGACCTGCGGGTGCAATCTAGGTGCCCTGGCAAGACCTGCGGGTGCAATCTAGGTGCCCTGGCAAGACCTGCAGGTGCAAACTAGGTGCCCTGGCAAGACCTACGGGTGCAAACTAGGTGCCCTGGCAAGACCTGCAGATGCAAACTAGGTGCCCTGGCAAGACCTGCGGGTGCGATCTAGGTGCTCTGGCAAGGCCTGCAGGTGCGATCTAGGTGCTCTGGCAAGGCCTGCGGGTGCGATCTAGGTGCTCTGGATAGACCTGCGGGTACAATCTAGGTACCCTGGTAAGACATGCGGGTGCGATCTAGATGCCTTGGCAAGACATGCGGGTGCTGCAAGGTGGTATTACTGCAAAAGATGTGGGGGCAATATCAAAAGGAGTTCTTAAGAAGCTCCAGCCACACAGTTTGTGTGCAGATATTAACGTTCGGAACTCTTCAGCTGTCGAATCAGCAGCGCATTGGCGACTTTTACGACCACGTGCCTCAGCACTCTGTGACCCTGCTCTGTGACTTTACGTTGTCTTCCGCTTTGTAAGAGTGTTGATGCTGTTCCTATACACTCCACTTTCCAATAATAGCACTTACAGATGATCATGGAATATCTAGCTGGGAAGAAGTCTCACAAATTGACTTACTGCAAATGTGGCATCCTATCACAGGACCACGCTTGAATTCACTTAGTTCTTCAGAACCCATTTTCCTCCCACAAATGGTTGTAAATGCAGACTGCATGGCTAGGTGCTTGATTTTATACACCTGGGGCAATAGTTCCCAATACTTATGTCTATTTAGTATATCTGTGGCTGATCTCTCCCAAAAAGAAAAACATCTAGTATTCAGTACTGGTTCCTTGCCTCCCACACCTACCCTATAACAAATCACCATAATCACCTTAATAATGTTATTCTGTAAAGTGAACACAAGCTGTTCTCCCATGAACAGAAGCTAAGCTAACGTTATCTAGAGTATACACTGTTCTATTTGTTCTGCTTCATGAATAATTACTGAACTAGCTACTTTTAAGCAAACTGAATAATTAATACACGTCAGGAGGAGCATCTCAGAGGTGTAATACAACTGCTAGCGAGCGTGGCAAGATACAGTAGATTTGGTTTCAGCTCAGTTAGAGAGCTGCCAGCATATCCTTAAGATGTTGGCTGTTCAATTACACACTGCTTACTAATAACTCAACTGTGCATTCAGATGTCTAAGAGAGCAATGCAACTGATGCAGAAAGAAAAAGCTGCAAAATACACATGCGATTTTATTCTTGCCATAGTTACCTGTTCAATTTAGCAAACTAAAAATTCTAATGCTAAATAGAGCCAACAGTTCCAGGAGTTTCTCCCAATTAAATCCATATTAAGCCAGGAGATATTCCTTTAATATTTGATGCAGCTCTGCAACAGTTAATGTTAAATATGCAATTTAGCATATTAGGCCGATTAATATTTTATTAGGAAAAACAATATAGAATACCTCAGATGACTGTTCCGTCCATTCAAGGTCATAAAATATTTTACCAACCAAACATTCACCATCAAAATTTATTAAATTCATTGCAGCCATAACTTGAAATAATAAAAGAAAGGCACTGAAGTGGATAAAGTATATAAAATGGGGGAAAAAAGAAGATACAAATCTAAACACATGCTAAACACATTTTATTAAATGTTTGACAACGTTCCAAACAATAAACAATGATATGTGCATTCTACATCAGAATAATAAACATAATATAATTCCATTTAATAATAATACGTACAAATGGATGTTTTGAACAGGTTACAACTGTAGCATATTGATAGAGAAAATATATAAATTGTTTTATTAGAAAAAAAATTCAGAATCACTTAACAAGTAATTCTTCAAACCTTCAAAATGAAAATCTATTCGATCATATTAAGTCATATTTCAGTAGATTCATATTTTTTACAACTGAATAATAAGTAAATTGAACTGCTGGTAAGTTTACAGTGAGATATAGGAATGTAAATAGCGGTATGTATCAAGATGGAGATGATCCGTGGCAGACAGGAATCCCATTTAGACAGTCTCAAGAACAGTTGACATCTCTTTGAATTGCCTGTAGAAATTCTGAAAGAATAGAAGAATAAAATAAGGCGTATCTTATAAATGTTTTCTTGTATATTTAAAAAGGTAGAAATTATCATTTCTAAATTATCTTTAATTTAGGATCATTTTCAAATAATATATATGTTAGTGTGCATCAAGAGGTTATATTTGTTTGTAACATCATACAGATACAATGAGTCTATACACCAATGTACAATGATGGGGGAAAGAAAGGATACTTTACTATCAAGCACACGGATATTAACTGTGCACAGCCCTTAAAATAAATTAATAACTAATTTACTATGGCATACATTATTCCTTTTCATACACATGTCAGGATGGGGCCCTGTATGCTGCACTACCATTAACCAAGTCATTGGCGTAATGCATCCAGCATCAAACTGTGAGGGAGAAGTGACAGAGGTCTGTGTCCGCACATGGACAGAACTTTGCTGCCTCATGGGGTCAGTATGTGGAATGGGCCCCGCATGTTTAAAATTCCATATACAAATTGGTTTACTTTTGTAAATCACTTTTGCTATTTAATACACTTTAAATAGAGGTGTGCAGGCTGGTTTATCCACACTTCAAAATCAGTCCATGTTTCCCAATAATACTGCAAAAATAAACTAACATTTTGTTTGAAATAAAGGGAGGTTTAAAACAGAGTAAAGGTATTATAATGTTCACACTTCCAAAGAAATAACAGACTGCAGTTATAAATGTAGGGATGTTGATATAATAATAATAATTAATAATAATAAAACAACAACAAGCGTTATTCTCATGCTCAATGACCATACAAAATGCTGCCAGACATACTGCAAGCACTGAATTTTCAAGACTATTTGATCTAGAGCTTAAACATTGTTAAACTATACATGACCGGTCACAGATATGATCAACAACTGCAACTTTAAATAGGTACAGCTTTAGGTTATACAGGTTATAGCAATTCAGTGATAAATTTATCCTTCCCATGTTAAGAGATATTTCAAGCCCATTTTCCAGGAGACTGTACAATATGGCAGTATAACAGGATGGTAACATCACTCAATTCTCACCTGGTTTCCCACTTAAATCAAGACATGTTCATTTTATGTACTCGGTTACATGAATACTTAAGACTCCTATATTATTCTGGTTACTCACATAAGACATATTAATAAATGTCATTCTGTAAGGCCATTCCCTGAAATGTAACTGTATTGATAAAAGTACTTGTGTAGAATAAGATGAAGTGCTTTCTAGAGAAATTTAGTACATTCCTTGTAGCTAAATTCTCAGCACTTCCCGTCTTATAGCCGGTTGGAAAATAAATTTGTTTTTCTGCAGTAGGATCCGTTACCGTTAATACATGCTCATTTGATGCAAGTTATTAGGTTTCTTGAAGTGCACAACTGTATCATCGTTAAGTCTTGAAGTTTACACTTCTTTCCCAAACAATACAATTTCTCGTGATTGCCATAAAGCAGTCTCTCAGCTAAAAGCAGGTTACTTATCTTCCGGGAATGCCCAGAGGAGAGAGTTAAATTGCAGTCAGGCTCCAAAGCGTGGATCTTTTGCAATCTGGGTTTTACCAGAATTTCCTTGGACTCCAATATCAGAGGTAGTGTTGATGATAGTATCAGTGATAATTAGAGGTTCTCATTTTTGTCTTTTTATTTTCCACACGGTTAGACCATATCCATATGTTTTAGAGCAAAACAGCATCAATTTCGGCTTTGCTTCATAGAGCAACAACTAGCCAGTTCTCCAATAAAAAGTTTGTTTAACGTTTTCACTGTAGGAGCATGCTTTATTCCTGCTTACATTCAAATAGGATGCTGGCTGCCTCACTACCAAAAGGGGTGATTGATCTGGTTTAACGAGATCAGCATTTAGAAGAGGATTGCACCGCTTCAAGAAGGTGTCCGATTGGGACTTGTGATTCAGCATATGATCCCACCGATTTGCGTTGATACATGATATTGCTGGAGGATATCACCGTTGGGTAGCTGAGACCTACTGGATTTCACAGTTTCTAATGGTTTGCATCTGTTGCAGCATTTTATTTATTTTTTGAACGTGCTTTTTCATCCCAGAGATCATTGCTGGTTATGAGCTTTTAATAGGTGACTTCAACAGATTATAAGTGATTTATTTCAATGACTGCCTATTGGCCCCTGCTTTAAGCCCATTGTTAACTTCTGTGTTTCACTTTGTTCTTTTTTTCCCCTTCCCCCATTATCCCATTTGTGGGTCTTATGAATAACTTGTGTATTAAGCAACATCTTTTTATCCTTCCTTTGACATTTAATAACCCTGCCTGTTCATCTACCTTGCTTTAGTATTTTTTCAATATTTCTTTTAACTCTATATTCGTTTGTCACTTTTAACCAAGCGCCTTGCGAGAAGTGGCACTTTGGTGGGGCTTCATCCATATTTATTTTTTTATATTCCATTTTTTTAGTGGTAGTGGCCACCACTGTTTAATGAGTGCTGCTAGGTTTATATTCATTCCACTTCCCATTCATTTCATTTAAATCGATGCCAGTGGCTAGTCCACCAATTAGCCCATTTGGCTGTTTGGGCAAAATTATATCATGTTTTGCCCATTAATGGTTACCACTGCTCCTTGAATCACTGGTTGTGTGGTAATTCAGTACTTGTGTTGGTTTTTTTTAACTGTTACGGTAATTCTTTTACAGCCCCCGTTATATGTTAGCAGTGGGCTTTGAATAAAGAATGTTCGTTAATTTACTGCTTTACTCTGTGTAATGCCATTGTGCTATTAATATCTACACAATCCTAACACATTTATCAGCCTTAATAGACAAATAAACCATTTTGCTCAACCTGCTAATGATGACATATACACAAGACGTTAATAACACTACAAAAGTATATGTACAAACCTTAAACTCTGGTATGGTCATCTCAATAACTTTGCTCGTAACTTGGCCAGAGTAATCTGCCACCTTCAATACCAAAGTGGCATAAGGGTGATTCAGGGACCTGCAGCTGTCTGAGCTCACGGCCATGCCAATTTTCCATTGAAAATCTACAACCTTCAATAAAACAATCAAGAGAAAATAAAGTTAAAAAAAATCCTAATAATTCCGATATTTGGCCATTACAAAGTAACATTTACATTAATTAGTCACAGAACGATGAGTTTTTCCAGTAGGATTCTGGTTTCACATATATTGCATGTACAAATATAGATGCACACACATTCCTGTGAAAAAGGGCTTATGATAATAGGCCATTTACATATACACAGCGGCACTGTGTGATTCATTGACAATTGAGTTACAAAAAAACACACCAAAAAAACAGGCCAAAATAGATTAAAGGCTTAAAGGGACAGTTTAGTCCCCAAACTCACTTTGGTGCAGGATGAAAATCACTGCATGTATAATGCACAGGCTTTTATCCCTGTGTGATTTGATGCAGACATTCTGTATAAATCACATTTTTACTATTTGACTCAAGCCCTCCCCAGTGATTTTTGCATGCTTACTGCAGGTGCGGCAGCACTAATTCTATAGACCCTTAGGATATAAAGTTTTGTTTCATATAGTCACTTCCTGTCCTCCTCAAATTTAATCTATTGGGTGGCCTATGAGTGACTTTGCTCTTGTACACAGTAGGACCTCTATATAGTGCAACACATTGTCTGATGATATCACTAGAGAGACAGGATACTCCATTCATCTGAATGGCATTATTCTCATTGGTTCCTGCAGCGGAAAAAAATAGCTAAGGAAATGACTTTTAATCATCTAGTGTGGGCAGTCCTTGTTTCTTGCAAACTGCTGTAATTTCACAATTTCTTCTAGCTGTAAGTATTTTATATTTTAAGCAATACAAAATGTAAGACATGCATTTTAAAGTACTTTGAAAGCACATTAATATGCATTAATATTTGAAAGATGCATTTTGGGCACGAGATAGTCCCTTTAAGATAAAGTTGGAGATTTTCATTATTATTCACAATTTTTTTTTACTGATTTTTGCACCATTGTCACATTCCAACAGGAGTTCTCCAAAAATAATACTCCTCCCTCCAATAACTAAAATTTGACTTTCATTATGAAGTTAGAAAAATAAAATACACAAAATGAGTCAACTGAGAAAAAGGAAATTTGATTTATACCGGCAAACATCATGGGATAGAATGAGTGCAAAGAAAAGTCCAATAAATATAATGTAGGTTTAGACAAGACGTGCTTGATCACAATATCTAAAGCCCACAAAAGTGGACTGGTTTGTCGTTTAGAAATGTTTAAAAGGTTATTCACTATTTTGTATAAGCAGAGGGCGGTCATGGAAACGTAGGATATAATCTGCAAAATTAATTGACTCCCTCACAATCACTTCTGCCTCTTGGGATGCAAGAATCAGCTTACACCCAAGCACAGAACTATTCAATGGTAACACTTCTACAGACCCTTTGACAAGTAGTTCCAATTGTTGTTTTTACGGACTGTAGCAAAACAAGAAGTCTCCAGTTAATGCTGGCAAAGAAGTGAACAAAACACTTTTTTGTTTTCATAATGCCTTTTGGTTTGTAAATTAATGTTTATTGTTTTCATCTTAAGATGAGAAAAACTAGGGGTGTGGGAGAGAGTTATTTAAAAAAAAATATGAAATAATGTTCCTAAGGGTCAATTGGTGGTTAATAGGGATTGTATCTGGGGTTCTTCAAAATCCTGCATCCAATAAAACCATTTGTTTGGGGTGTATCTGCGAGTCCACTGCTTTCCAAGCCAGTTCCTCCATGATGTGTGTCCTCTCTACCGGCATCACCCATTCCCAGAAAGATGAGGGGATGGTTCGCCCAATGTAGGGGGATCAAAACCTTTGCCTCATTGAGAAGATGTTTGACAACCGAGTTTTTATACACAAATATGGGTAGGGATGTATATGGTGTAGCAGGCAAGAAGCTGGGCGAAATGGGGGTTAGTCCAAGAATTTCTGTAGGGCGGCATGGACTACAGTCCAAAAAGGGTCAAATGGGCATTTCTGCCACATGTGCATCACAGACCCAGGAACAGAATCACTTCTCCAGGACACATTCTGGCTTTCTGGATTAAAAAATGAAATGGAGTCTAGTAGAAGTAAGGAGTTTGAAGACCTCTCTTGAGTTTTATGGATTGATGAGCTTTTGTAGGGAAAGAAGGAAAAACTTTATCCCCTGGTGTCCTAGAAAGGGTTATTTGTAGGGCATTTTCCTGATTGCCTACAAAAGGAGGGAAAAGCAGAGTTCTGAAGAAGCATATTACATAGAATGTAAATTCCATGGGGTGGCAAGCCATCACCTGTGCAAAGTTCCTTGGTCCCGTGAGGATTATGTTTTTGTGGGATTTTACTGATTTTTTTTTAAATTGGTGGTAATGGATGAAATTGAGCATAGTTGGGTTCTTACCATTTAAAAAGGTCAGTCAGGGTGAGACATGTCAGGTGTGATGAGGAACAATTCACCCATATTCTGTCCTGGGAGGGTCAAGTCAGGAGAGGGTTTTGTACTTACCTGTTTCCAGTGTATATTGTATTACTGAGAACTTTTCCAAGATACATGTTCATTTACTATTGGTCTTGTGTGTTAGGCAGGGCAGCCATCAGAAATTTCAGGGCCCCTTACTGAAGAAAAAATCTGGCCCCCCCTTATATATCTCTCCTGACCCGTACCCTCCCAAAGTAATTTTATCCAGGTCTTTGTATATCATGCCAATGATTTAAATACACCCCAGGACATGCCGCATCAACCGTATTGCACATCCAGGATTTTTTGCTGCTCCCCAGGAGATGCCCCATTACCCGCATTGTACATTGAAGACTTAATATGCCAACGTCGAAGTGCCCCTTAACATGCCACAGCCTGTGTCCCCCCTCCCCTCCCCCCCCCCCCATTACTTCCCTCTCGCACTGATCAGATGCTGCCTTTTCGTGCATACATGCTGGCGAGGGGAGATCTTTTCACCTAGCCAGTGTCTCTGCCAGCACATATTTTTTGTTTTCAAAGGCCGGGGCCCCCGTGACGGGTGTATCGCCCGTTTCCCCCTGATGGCAGCCCTGGTGTTAGGACACAAGCCAGGGTAGAATTGGAGGTGGGAAAGTGAGCATTTTTCTAATTAAAAGGGACATGCCCACCAAATAATGTAAAGGGTTTATTTTTTTTTATTTTCCATTGTTGATTTCAGATATTTGTCTTTTGTTTTTGTTATGAGAGTTTATTTTATGAAATATTTTCCTAAACAAATGTGACTTGGTACTGCCATTAGTGCAATATAGTGTTTTTGGGTGCCACCCGCCAGTTACTTTACAGCACTAGTATCTCACTTTTGGGCTGGGTACACAGAATGCAGTCTATAAGTCTGAATTCCAACCATATCCTTGCATTGAATGGGAGGGTAATGTAACTATTACATCACAAGGAGACGAAGTTATGATCCTGTTTGATCAAGTCAATCTCCTCTCTTGGTGTTGGAAGGCAGGTTAAAAAAAAAAAAAGTTGTACACAGCCCACTAGTGATATACAAGAGCCAGGAAGAGAGCAGGGGTGTATCTTATGACATCATCATGCAGGCTCTGGCCAAAGTTGTAAAGTGAGACCTGCTGGAAAATTTTAAGAGAATGTTGCATCATGGGTAAAATTCGCAAAAATGGATGCAGGAGACAGAAAGCTAAATTTTATTTTTACTTTTATTTGCAATTAATTTAAACAAAGAAAAAACAGTGGCATATATATCTTATATATGCGTTTGTTTTACATGCACATCTTATATAAGTGGTAGTGACCCTTTAAATGCACGTAAACATTCTAGTGCCCTGAGAAGGTGAAAGGCACCTGCCAGAGTATGGCAGGTTCAGCCAACATTGGGTTGTGTAAGGTTGTTGCTCATAAAATACAGATTCTTAATGAGGCACACCAACAATATTTTTCCAACAAAATTATTATATTCTAAAATACAAATTTAGGTGCACTGGCTGTGCTGTTCTTTACCAAGTGCTAGTGATGTACATGGATAATTTGTATAGAGGCACACAATTATAAATGAAATATATATATATATATATATATATATATACCCCCACATCACAAGAATAAGGACAGGATATTATTAAAGCTAGTCAGTCCTAAAGTCCATTTGATTATTCACCTGTCCAACTGGCACTAGATCCCTTGCTGCTTCCACCTCCGATAGACGTTTGCCCTCCTCATTCCAAACATGCCGGATTACTTGCAGGATGGGCTTTGGCAATCTGTTACCACTTGATATGGTGCTTAACAGTTCATCACAGGATAGTTTATGCTTTGCTGCGGTGCTAAAATATAACACATATATATTATATATAGATTGATTTCACTGCAGGATATATTACATGTCACCAAGTATCAAAACAAATAAAAGGTATACCATTATGTGGTCTTTCTACAGGTATTGTAACACGCTCTCTATTTGGAGTTATCAGGTACACGGATTGTGTGTACATGGTGTCATCTTGTTCATAGACAATTTTTTTTATGAGCTCAATAGAGCTGCTAAGCTTCCTTGTTTTTGCATCGGATCAGCAAGGGGGACTTTAACTAGGTCCCCCCTGCTAACCCCATGCAAAAACAAGGGTCTCTCTGTCCTAGCAGCAAGAGACCCTCGCATTCGGAAGTCGGAGTGGGGCGTTTAACCCATGCTTCAAGGAAGCAAGGGTTAAACAAGGTTTTAAGAATAAAAGTTAGGTTTTATACACTTCTGTTGATCTGAGACTTTACTTCTTCTCTATTCATATTATATTGTTGTGTTTAAACTCATTTTTTTGGGGCTGAGGGTGGAGAAGAATGGAGATGTGAATGGTTGAATGCCAAATGAGCATTTAACCAGCTTACCTATGGACAATTGGCTGAAAAATGGGGGAAAAGGGCTCTTAAGGTGTATCTTATGACATCATAATGCAGGCTTTGGCAACAGTTGTAAAGTGAGACTGTCTGGAGAATTTCAGACGATGTTGCATCCTGGGAAATATTCACAAAATGGAGCCAGGACATAAACACCTAATTTTATTTATTTGCAATTAATGCAATCATTTATAAAAACAAAACAGTGGCATATGATTTATATATGCGTTTGTTCTGAATGACAATAGGACCTAGTTACATTTATTTAAGTGTTGTTTAAAGCCACTCTTTAAATACAATGAACGTTACAAAAAATAAAAATGGTACAACATTATGTTTACTAATACTACTGATGATGATTATAATAAAAAAGCTTTTTAAAGGAAAAATTAGATTCTAAACTTGAGTGAGTTTGTTTGTGTATGTCGAATCTAATTTGTGACTTCTATATAAAAGGAAAATTAAACTTTTTTTAACCCTTGCTTCCTCAGAAGAAGCAAAGGTAAAAAAAAAAAAAAAGGGCCCCTTCTCCCAAGTAAACACGACATGTATCTTGCACCTGCAGCAAGAGACCCTCGCATGTTGCAGACTGAGCAGGGCTAGCCTCCTCTGTGATTGGCTGTGCATGTGCAGACACTGTCAGTGCCCGACAACCAGGAACTGCTGGGTCTCAGATGTGAGACACAGCAGACCGTAAACCCGTGTGTATCTATTAAGATACATGTCAGGTTTACTCCAAACTCTGGGGACATGTTTTGTTTTTGTTTTTTTAAATAGTTCAGTGTTCCTTTAAAGAAACAGTGGAAAGAATCACAACTGGTAGAGCATTTCAGCAGTGATTTGCTGCCCTCTACTGTCAATAACCCAGAATCTACAATTTAAAAAAAAATGGCCTGTTTAGATCCCACCAGTATGAAGTGACAGGATCGCCAGTGTTTTAATTTCAGCTAGGTTTTTGCAGCTTTTAGCAAAATACAACCACTTAAATTGGCCATTAACGGTTTAATTACAGGCGAAGGTTCTGAACCCTGTTAAATGAATTTTGTAATATAAAAGAACCTATGCAGAGAGGAAGTGACAAAAATAAAGAAGAAAAACAAAAAAAACATAAAAGCCTGTGGGCTTGGACAAAACTAGCATGGTATATTTAACAACTAACATGGAGCATTTTACATAAATCTCTATATTCATTAACTACAAAAATCAACAGATTAACTGCTAAAATCTTTACTGTAGTCTTCTACAAATAAGAGGCCAAGTGACAAACAATTAAATTAATTTAATGCGTCACACAACTTTCCCAGACATAACAAGTGTATAATAAAAAAATAAAAAGTATAATCAGCTTCTTAGTTTAAGAAGAAACAGCCTTCATTTGTTAATCTATCCCTTGCTTTCCAATAGAACATCTAAATGTTGTCGTACTTTAATTATATTCTGAAGCCTTTCATATGAAGAGGCAACTAGGAACATTTAGATTTGCTTGAATCTTCCCAGTATCCATTTTGTACACTATTCTGACAGAGTATACTGAAAGAAACTAGCCAAAATTACTTCTGTAAATTTTGCATCTCTCCTCTGCTCCAGGAGCACTGTACTTTGTATTGAAATACAAGACATCCATGTTGAAAATATACTGAGATATACTGTGGATTCCAATCAGGTAGATTAGTCTTCTAGTACTTGGGAGTCAAACACAGAAGGTGGCTTTATATTAGGTGTATTAGTAACGGCTCCCTTCTCACGACTGGTAAAACTCTCGGAAAATTGCAATAATGGATCAATTGGGATCAACAATGCATTCCAGATAACATTTGTTAGAAGTGTCCATTGGTAGAAAATAAAACATTACCTGAAGAGGGAGGTAACAGCATTTACAATGTTCTTCAGTTTTTCCACATTTATTTCCACCCCAGAGGTTGTAAATCTCTGGAGAAAGAATTATAAAAAAAATAAAACAACTAATACAATGTTTAATCAACATCTGTGTACAAGATCTCCCTTTAGTTGTATAAAACAGCTCCTCTCTCTCCTTGTAGACAGTGGAGATTATATATATATATATATATATTTTTTTTTTTTTTTTTAACTTTATTATAAACATACAAAAAAAAGACATTAAATAACATAAATACATACATATTCAACAGGAAGAAAAGAAACGTTAGTGTATCCCACTAAGTGCATTCCCAGCAGTGATTGCTATCATTATTTAAATTGTATTCTCCTTTTTATTTATACCCTTGCTTATCTACCAGTGTGTACATGAGCATTTATCCGTAAAACAAAAAGGGTGGCATATTTGTTCAGGAACTCTTCAATTCAGATACCAAGTTATTCTCTTCAGTGTACCAAACAGTCTACTGATCAGGGCACCAACATCCCTCCCTCCCCCCCCCCGTTCTTCCTCCCATCCAACCCATATTTTTACCCAATTCCCCATTCCTCACTCTCAACGTTCCTATTCTTCCATTAGAGGGGAGATACTCAACCATTGTTCCCAAAAATCGAAGAATCTAGCTCACTTCTGTCTGGCCATATAGTAACCCTTTTCCATTAAGCATTGGTATCTAATTTGTGTCACCCTCATTGGCCACTTAATTTTCTCATTATTTTTCCAATTCCTGGCAATTGTGATTTTGACCGCCATTAATATCTGAGTAACTAGACATGTTTGCTTAAAGGTAATGCATCCCAAGTTGAAGTGGAACAAAGCTTTCTCTGGCTGCATAGGAATTATGGTACCGGTCAGAAATTAAACCAAAAGCTCTCTGCCATAAGTTGTCTACTTTTTCACATGACCACCACATGTGTAGTAGGTCCGCTTGTTCTTTATGACATCTCCAACATATAGGGTTATTGGTATTCTCAAATTTGTGAAGTTTCATCGGTGATATATGCCATCTATGAGCCAGCTTATAATGGAGCTCCTGAAGAGATAGGCAGTGGGTGGTTTTTTTTAATTTCTTTCCAGCTATCCCACCATTGTTCCTTATCTATAGGGACTAACAACTCTCTTCCCCAGGTATCCAATGGGCTATATTTTATCTTCAGATATTTACTTTCCAATATCTTATACCATAGTCTTATCGTTCCTTTATTAAAATTATTATTCAACAATTTATCCAATTGTGTGTTTAATTTTTTATCCTTTATATCAATACCATGTTTTTTTTAAATAGATTTTTATTCTAACGAAAGAGAAAGCATCTTCCGTCTGGGCGTCCAGATCAACCCTTAACTCAGAGGGGCTTTTAAAATTAAATGTTTCGTACAAATTTTTAACTCCAAGTCCTTTATTCCGACAACATTTAGGAAGTCTTAAGTTCGATGTGTTAATTTCCAGAACCTCTAATGGAGAGTGCATATGCAGTTTATCATGTATTTTATTTATTTTCTTAAAGAACATGCTTCCATTATATTTCTAAGAATTCTGGATTTACTATGTTCTACTATGTTTTTGGGGTCCTTTTGGTTATACCATAAAAGCAATTCAAGATTGGTATTATTTAGAACAAGAAATGGGGGGAATAGACAGTCTTCCAGCTTAGCATTTGTAATCTGAAGTTGGTATGCATGATTTAATAGGCTTGCTTCTTGATATCTTTCCAAATTTGGGAAATTCAATCCCCCTTGAGCATTTTTGCTTTCTAGATGTATTTGCGCAATTCTAGGTCTTTTACCATGCCATATAAATGTATTTATCAAAGTATTGAATTGCTTTATATATGTCTCAGGGATTTTCAAAAGGTATCAACCGTAGTCTATAAAGCCATTTGGGGATTATATATATTATTACATTTAATATTCCTAACCATCAGATATAAAGGTTTTCCCATTGTTTCAACAGGTGACTCATATTTTTAATGAGATGGGAATAATTTGTCTCTACAAGCCTGTCTAAGTCGGGTGTAATCAGTACCCCCAAATAGTTTATTCTATTTTCTAGGAAAACATTTGCCTTCTAGGTTCACCCCCCATGTTAGTACCTGAGACTTTCCCATATTTATTTTATAGTTAGAGCGTCCTAGAATATACAGCATTGGGGCTAGTGGGCAGCCCTGGCGAGTTCCATTTTTTATACAAAATTAATCGGATTTAATACCCTGCCCCACCACTACAGCTGAGATATATATATTTTAGAGAAAATAAAACTTTTCATATTATTGAATAGAAAACTATATGTTGTCATGGATTGGATGACATTTGTCCTTTAAGATTGCAGTCTCTAGCATCTTCAAGGAATTTCAGATAAGTTTCATGTAATCCACATAACAGTAATTTGATTAGCACAATATACCGTATTTGCTCGATTATAAGACGACCCTGACTATAAGACGACCCCCCAAACTTTGGATATTCCTTTAGGAAAAAAAACTAAAAGCCTGAATATAAGACTACCCTATAGTAAAAAAGTTCAACTTGTATATATTCACATGTAAATTGCTTTTTTAATAAAAAATTATATCAAAAAATGCATTTCTTGTTTTTATTTCCTTTTATGTGCCAATGCTGCCTCTCTTTCCCTTGCCCCCAGCTTTGTCTCTCTCCCCCCCCCCCCCTTAGTGTTGTCTCTCTCTCTCCCCCTCCCTTTGACTCCCCCCTCGCCTCTGTCTCTTCCCCCACCCTTGTTTCTCTCTGCCCCCCTCCCCTTGTTGCTCTGTCTCTTCCCCCCCCTCCCTCCCCTTGTTGCTCTGTCTCTTCCCCCCTCCCTCCCCTTGTTGCTCTGTCTCTTCCCCCCTCCCTCCCCTTGTTGCTCTGTCCCCCCCCTGTCTCCCCTTATGGCTCTGTCTCTTCCCCCCTCCTTCCCCTTGTTGCTCTGTCCCCCCCCCGTCTCCCCTTGTTGCTCTGTCTCTTCCCCCCTCCCCCTGTCTCTCTGCCCCCCTCACCTGTAACTTGATCCCTGGTGGCTAGTGGGGGCAGCCGGGGGATGTCTGCATGTACACGGCAGTCTATTATGACGGACAGCTGGTCCGTCATATTAGACTGCCGTGTCGGGCAGCATGGAGGATGTCTGCCCGATTCTCCCTGGTGGCTAGCGGGTCAGCGGAGGATGTCTGCGCAATGAGTGCAGACCTCCCCTGCTGCCGCCCGGCACGACCGCAGGGACTTTTATGACGAAGACGGAAGTACCCGGCTTCATCATAGAAGTCCCGGCGGTCGTGCCAGGCGGCAGCAGTGGGAGTCTGCGCTCATCGCGCAGACATCCCCTGCTGTTAGAGAGGGGGATCCAGGTCCCCTGCAGCTCTGCTGGGGACCTGGATCCCTGTTTTATAATCTGACCTCAATGTGAGGTCAGATTATAAGACGACCTCGATTATAAGACGAGGGTTATTTTTCAGAAATTTTTTTCTGAAAAAAACCTCGTCTTATAATTGAGCAAATACGGTACTACTAAGGCCCAGTTATCTACATGCAGTTATGCATCTTAACTACTTTAAAGGGATCTTTAAAGTTGGATTGTCCACAAAGTAGGTGAATACAAATATTAATTTTCAAGACATAAAATACTTACTTTGCACAAAATGGCTTGATCTACACCAACACTCTGACCCAGAAGATGCTGAACACTTTGTTGGCACTGTAGGGGGGGAGGGGATATTGACAGAGACAAATTATTGAATTCAAATAATACTCACCAATTCATGTGCTTATTTTAAGCCAAACCTTGGAATGTTATAAAAATACTAAAAATACTCAAATACAATACAGAATCCTATTGAACTAAAGTCTTCAAAACATGTAAACATAAAATGGAAAATAGTGCAGACTATAACTCAAGAAGGAATCAACTCTGAGATTTCATTCATGGATTACTGCACCCAAAATGGTGGTGTCAGCATGAAAAGTTAATTGTGGGTTAGCCTTCCAACATGTGACCTTTGCTGTCATTTTTTTTTTTTATTACATTATGCAGCACTCACATTTGGTTGTATTCTAGTGTGGGTGTGTGAATTGGAGAGGAATAGGAGTTTTTTGCAGCACAGGTTTTGTAAATGGTCTATATTAACAGGTGCCAGTTTTATTTTAAAAAATGTTTTACAGATCTGAAAACGTCACGTGTAAAAGATAATAATAATATGCTGTGAAATGTTACACTGAGTTAGTTGCCAGCAAGTCTATACAGATATATATCTGTATCCCCTCATAGATAGTAGGTCCTTTTGATATGCTAAGTGGCCCTTACCAGTTAGAAGTCTTGTCCTGCAAAAGTCATCTCCCAAACATGCATAAATAGTAACTCCAAGATTATTAATCATGCCTCATTTTGTGAATATTTAGACAGGGAATAGTACACCCTACAAAATGAGTACAAATATGGCTGGTGCAACTTGAGCCATTTGGAAGTTATTGTGAAGTCTGTGGTATAGAATCATGGGTAGCAAGTGTGACATATCTATGGACTTCATAAATTGCAACAAATTAATAGAGGCAAGAATTATATATGTGACATGCACTGGAGGGAAATTAGCCACAAGATTCCATATTTTGACTGGGGTAGTTCACCACACATGGGGGAGGACACTTTTAAGTACATCTTCCCACCACTGGGCCAGCTTGGAAGGGCCTGAGTTGACCTGACAAGGTATAAATCTAATGATGGAATAATGTCCAGGGTGCTTACTTGGGGCCAAGATCTAATTTTGTGTAAGTTGCCGTAATTTCCTTGCCTCAGTCCCTCGGACAGAAAATACTGGTACTTCTCTATCTAAGTGAGTAGTTAGGTTTTCTGTTAATTTCTCCTTTTTATTTTTATCTGTTTTGGTGTAAATAATTTGTCATCTGTTTTATTTTTTGTATGCACTGTGACTTCTTTTGTTCATGATAAATATTCCTTTATTAAGTTCTGCCTTTGTCTGGTATAGAGAATCACGTTACCTGATTAGACCAATCGCATAGATATTGTGTTAAAGCATATTTTGTGGGTTAAGTCTAATTTGCTTGGGGGACCAAGGCACCCCATTTATAAATTGTCTTGATGGTGGCAGTGTTAGCACATTAGTTATATCAGTATAATTAAGTGTGGGTGGTGTTAAAGGGTTTTTTTTTTTATCATTATTTCTAGTCTAGGGCAGACAGAGTTAAATTTTAACCCTTGCACCACCATAACCCAGTCACATGCACTCTTGGAGTACGGTGCATTCGTGACACCTTCATCTTGTGAAATTATGACATGATAAGCTATCATAAATGTCACTTCTAGACAACATTATATCAATAATAATGTAAATCACAAAAGAACTTGAATGTAAATTAGAACTGCCATGGAACAATAAATTGCACATGTTTGAAGTTGAACTTTAAGCAACTAATAAGCCTTTCCTGTAGAATCAGATTCTCTTTGGCATAATATGCAAATTACCCATTTCCCCCTGAAAAGCAGTTCATCTGATGTCATAATTAGGAGACACATATAAAACACATTTATCTCCTAATTTAGGAAATTGTTTGCAGTTTTGCTAACACAATGAGTAGATCAGTTTCATTCATTTTTACTCGCTACTTTCACAGTAAAAACAATGTTTAGGTAATACAGTTACCTTTAATAGGGTATTTGGCAGGTAAAAAAAATATTTTAGGATTATAAAACTGCAAGAATACATCACAAACTAGGCGTTTTAGTTGTGTTATTGGCAAATTATACATACCAGTTCAGCAAAAAGATCTGGTGGCAATGGTCTAATTAGATCACATGACCTCTCAAAACCTACAAGAAACAAAATCATAGGAGGCAAGTTAGATATTCTAAAACTCTGATTAATTGTATCTCCTCTCATCCTGCAGTGTAATCAAGTACTGATGAATACGGATTTGTAATGGTGTAAATGTTATTTCTGCATAGAATGTATTTGTCTGCGGCCTCCCTTCCAAGATTTGCTTAAAGAGGATTCATGGTATGGGTTACATATGAAAAAGGAACTAGAGTATATTCCATATGAAGAAGGAACCAGAGTGTATTCCATACGAAGAATTAAAAAAAAAAAAGAAATACAACTAGAGCTTGAGAGAAATATGTGGATGTTACTTGTCCAGCCATATCACCGATGATGAAGCAGGGGTATGGGTGGATAATGTCAATGTCCAGTCATATCACCGATGATGAAACAGGGGTATGGGTGGATAATGTCAATGTCCAGTCATATCACCGATGATGAAGCAGAAGTATGGGTGGATAATGTCAATGTCCAGTCATATCACGGATGATGAAGCAGGGGTATGGGTGGATAATTTCAATGTCCAGTCATATCACCGATGATGAAGCAGGGTTATGGGTGGATAATGTCAATGTCCAGTCATATCACCGATGATGAAGCAGGGGTATGGGTGGATAATGTCAATGTCCAGTCATATCACCGATGATGAAGCAGGGGTATGGGTGGATAATGTCCATGTCCAGTCATATCACCGATGATGAAGCAGGGGTATGGGTGGATAATGTCCATGTCCAGTCATATCACCGATGATGAAGCAGGGGTATGGGTGGATAATGTCCATGTCCAGTCATATCACCGATGATGAAGCAGGGGTATGGGTGGATAATGTCCATGTCCAGTCATATCACCGATGATGAAGCAGGGGTATGCCTGAACCCAGAAGTTCAGGTACACAGCGATTCCATCTAAAAAGGTAGACAGCGCTCACATCTTTTACATTTAGCCTTTCAGTGTCCTCGTCTGACAGATGGGACCCTGCTTTGGTTCCCTGGGTTGAATCCTATTTTAAATTTATAAAGTGTTTTACCAGGAAACATACAGAGATTGTTCTCATTTTCAAGTATGTCCTGGGGAACAATACAAGATGTAATTATACAGCTTTTCACATTAAAACCATACATATTTATTATTCATGAATCATTGTATTCAAAACAGAGGCACCAGCAAACAGCCCACAGCTCATTTAGTTATACAGCTTGAGCTATATAATTAAGTCACATTGCCTTGTTTGTAACATATGGCATCTGTTGATAGACGTTTTACATGAGCAATAATGGCTGATCATATGCATATATTGCTCACCTTTAGTACAGAAGACATTATGGACTGCAGTTCCAATAATCTCTAGCCACCCCAATGGCAGATTGAGAACCATGGAAATCTACAGTTCCCACAGCTATTGTACCAAAGTTTAGCTACCACTGCTATACAGAAGTTTATCTCAGTGCACCACAGTGCAGACATGCAAACAACAAATGACAAAACACCTCTATAAAAATAAAAAAATATTTTTTTTTTATATTAGTTTTTTTCAAATTATTTACTAAATGGAGCCTTCTATGCGAGCACATCTCCATTTTTATTCATGACCTATGTATTATGAAAACACAAAAATAAACTTGACTTTCACATGCACTTGGCCCTTTCAAGCTACCCCGATTCCTGAGCACTTCCTGTCATTTGTTTGTAATGATACAAGTACACCCTTGGTAGGACATTTTTTAAAAGTATGGAAAGAAACAGGGGTCAAAATGTCCCTAGTAGGAGGATATTAGTTGTCCTTTAAAAGCTGGTCACATGTTTTACAACTAATGCAGAAAACAGGAAGTGAAATAAATGTGGCAAACGACCTTTGTAGAAAATGATTCATGACTATCAGGGTATAATCTTTTACAATATGAGAATCATTTTTTAACAGTGTAAGCAAAGATGTAAGTGTAACATAAAAAAAAAGTAATGTTACAAAGAATCCAAACCAAAACAGAATCAAACTTCCTGGTGTTTATGCTGCATTAGTAAAACTTACTAAAATCAGTGCTCCAGCTTATCCTGATGTCTATTATGGAAAACAATAAAATGTGAAAGTATTTTCCACAAACTTAATAACCTATAATTTCATCAGTATGTCTAAGTGTACAGCTGTAACTCTTTAATGTGAATCCTCATTACTTTCCCCACTTATCTGGTAATTTAGTGGCATGCCCAATGCAAGTCCCCATTCGTCTCTAGGGAAATGCCTAGCTCAAGAGGGGGCTTGGTAGACTTGGTCAGACAGAGTTTTCTTTTGATACTATTTTTCATTTAAATATAAACCATTATTTAGTATTATAAATATTAAAAACTAGAAAACTTTTTTTTTAAATTCTGCCTATAATTTCTAGTTAGTGAATCTAAAGAAAAATACCTCAAAAACAAAATCTCATTTACTTCTCCAGATTTTGCCAAAATCAGATACACACTGTTTTTCTGGTCCCATGTCACAACTGAGACAGTTTAGCAGGCTAGTAATAATTGTACATATTTTTTAAACAGCAGATGATCCAGATAATTTTACTTGGTGGACTTAAAACATTTTTTGAGCCATTTCACCCTCCTTTTGCCAAAATTAAAATGAATTGTTTATGCTTTTTGTTCAGAAACGCAGCAGTGTTTTTAACTAGTGCATCAACAGACATTTCTGAATCCATATTCAACTACATTTACAGATTTTGAAATATCCCACATATACATCATACTGTGTAGAGACGGGAAATTATGATGAAATAGCCACTGAACTTTATTTTCCCTTTCAACTTGTACTTCCTTTGGAAATATTGAGGCCAAGACTATCACAAACAATTTCTCACTACTAGCACAATGAGAGAACTTTTTTTTTTTTTTTTTTACATACAACCACGGGAAGGGACCACTGGTGCTAGAGGCAAGCGCCTGCTTTTACTGGCTGGGTCAAAACACATTAGTGTTCAGATTAGCTCTGTCCCAGGTGCTAGGCAGAGCAGAGAGTAAACCTGCATGTAGATCTAAAAATAAATGGGAAAAGCTTTTTTTTTTTACTTTTGCCACCATTTGTGAATACAAAGTTTTAAAAATATATATTTAAAAAAAAAACTAAAAACACATTACTGCCACTTTAATCGACAGCAAAAATGCCAAATTTATTCTGGTCCTGAAGTATAAAAACAAAAACTAAACTAAAACCAAGATCAACTGCAAAAGTCCAATGTGTTAACTCTGTGTACTATTTGAAGGATTTCTTTAACCCACTGTGCAATGCATCTTACCAAATCCCTGAAATAGTGTTAATAATAATATAGTGCTTTGTGGACTACATTTACCATGAAGTAAGCTGGCTAGATACATTGTTTGCCCTAAACATTTGTATATCAACTCTTAGGTTAGTGTTCTGAGTTAAAGGGACTGTCTAGTACCCAAATTTTAATGCATTTTAATGTGCGTTCAAAGTACCGTATTTGCTCAATTATAAGACGACCCCCCCCCCAAATTTGTACATTCCTTTAGGAAAAAAACTAAAAGCCTGATTATAAGACTACCCTATAGGAAAAAAGTTTAACTTGTATATATGTAAATTGCTTTTTAATATTTAATAAAAAATGTATATTATACAAATGCATTTCTTGTTTTTATTTGCTTTTATGTACCAATGCGGCCTCTCTCCTGCTCCCCCAGCTGTCTCTTTCCCCCCCAGCGTTGTCTCTCTCCCCCAAAAAATTCTCTCTCGTCTCTATCTATCCCCCCCTCCCCTTGTCTGTGTCTCCCCCCCCTCCCCTTGTCTGTGTCTCCCCCTACCTCCCCTTGTCTGTGTGTGCCCCCCCCCCCTTGTCTGTCTGTGTCCTCCCCCTCCCTTTGTCTCTCTCTCTATCCCCCCCTCCCCTTTTATCTCTGTCCCCCTCCCTCCCCTTGTCTGTGTCTCCCCCCCTTGTCTGTCTGTGTCCTGCCCCCTCCCCCTCCCTTTGTCTCTCTCTATCCCCCCCCTCCCCGTCTGTGTCCTCTGCCCCCCCCCCCCCCTTACCTGGTTTTGTTCCCTGGTGGCTAGTGGGGGCAACTGGGGGATGTCTGCACGATGAGCGCAGACTGGTGGCGATGAGCGCAGACTGGTGGGAGACGATTCTCCCTGGTGGCTAGTGGGGCAGCAGAGGATGTCTGCGTGATGAGCGCAGACCTCCCCTGCTGCCGCCCGGCACGATCGCCGGGACTTCTGTGACGAAAACGGAAGTACCCGGCTTCTTCATAGAAGCCCCGGCGGTCGTGCCGGGCGGAAGCAGGGGAGTCTGCGCTCATCGCGCAGACATCCCCTGCTGTTAGAGAAGGGGATCCAGGTCCCCTGCAGCTCTGCTGGGGACCTGGATCACAGTTTTATAGTCTGACCTCAATTTGAGGTCAGATTATAAGACGACCTCGAATGTAAGACGAGGAGGATTTTTCAGAGCATTTGCTCTGAAAAAAACCTTGTCTTATATTCGAGCAAATACGGTACTTTAAAATGCATGTTTTACATTTTGCATTGCTTAAAATATGAAACACTTACAACTAAATGAAGTTGTGAAATTACAGCATTTTGCAAGAAACCAGGACTGCCCACACTAGCTGAGTAAAAGTCATTTCATTTTCTTTTTTTTTTATTTGCAGGAACCAATGAGAATAATAAGAGATCCTACTGTGTACAAAAGCACGTTTATCACAATCCACACAATGTATTCTTCTCCAGCTGCACAGGAAGTGACTAAATGAAACAACACGTTATATCTTCAGGGTCTTTATAATAAGTGCTGCCACACCTGCAGTGAACATGTAGAATAAACACTGGGGAGGGCTTGAGCCAAATATAAAAAATGTGATTTATGCAGTAATCGTCATCTTGCACCAAAGAGACTAAACTATCCAGTCTAATTTGGCACCTATCTTATTACAAAATAAATATGTACAGTCAATAATATGTACAGTCAATAAAAGGGTTGTTAGTGCAAATTTCATATTTAATGTTTTTATCATAGAGACATTAGCAAATTAGAAGTGGCCCAAAAATGAAGTCTCGTCCAACAGCTTAATGGGCATAGGTTAGCCATCTCTGATCTACAATTATCATATCAACTTTTAAAGCTTAATCGTACCAAAGAGTAATATAATACACTATTAAAAACATTACATAATTATACTACAACAAGCAATAAATAATAACATAAATCCAGTAGCACCCAACACTAGCTATCTTAGTCCGAAAATGCTAGCCTAGCGCGATATTATAGCGTTACAACTGTCAACAGCAATAATAGTATTTTATATTGTAATCACAGCCCCTGCCCGTTACCCTCCATCTACCCAGCGCAGCTAACTCACTTGCAAACATTTCCACTTCAGCTTTTGAAGCCATATAGCCAGAGATACTCTGCGCAAGTCACATGAAAGACACGACTAGCTCAAGCGACTAATGGTAAAGATGGGAGCGGCAGCCATCTTTGAATTGGGAACAGTTGGGGAATTTATATAACCAGATAGATTGTGCTCACAGAAAGCAGATGTGTATCACTCTACCACGTAGAATCAGCCCGTGGCTGGCTAAGCTTAATATGAACAGTAGTCCACAAAAACAGTATTACCAAAGGATGGATGGCCATCATTGATATACTACAAATCAGAGTGCGGTGACACTGAGAGAGCTATTCACAGAGCAGACTTCCTATTGGTGGATTGTATTCGAAGGGGATAGGTCTGCTTCAGAGCGAGGGTTGAAACGCACCGATATGACTGTGATAAATGGCTACTTATTACAATGTGTGGTGGATTATAACTTTACTCACTGGTCAAAGATATTACACGCCAATCAATTGTATATTATTGCACATTGAACACGAGCTGGTACAGAAGCTGGTATGCACTCTCTTATGGCAGACTACAAATCCCTTGACGGTGGGCCAAATGCTTAGGTTAAGCAATACATTAACTTCGGTCTAGTGAAACTCAAATGGGCGCGTGAGTGATGGCTAAACGTTAGCCTTCTCGTCTAATCCATGGACCAGACATTAGTCATGATGACTGTGCTAGAGGCTGCCAAATTCCTGCAGTAGAGCACTATACCGATTACACTGACTGCTATCTGCAGTTATACGTCTGTTTATAGTGCCTCGGTCGAGGTCCAATCACACCGGATTTCAGTACTTTCAAGCCCTGCAAGTGCTGACTAAGCGCCGCATAACGCATCACTCGACTAGGCGTTCCAATAGAGTGCCCACAGTGTGACGTCATAAAGCATTCCATGAACCGCGCGCTGCCAACTTGCGTTCCACGAGATGCATCCTGACTAGAGAATAAACCATTTGGAAGCCAATGCAGGGGGAAATTAATCCATTTAAGGACATGTCAGCCACCCCCGAACAGTCCATTACTTAAACAAATGAGTGAGTTTGATATGTTTTCAAATTATATGACGGGTTTCTTGGGAATTAAATAATCTTGTACTGTTTAGGAGCGAGGCCAACTAAGTATATCTCCCCCTGTCTGCAAGATGGACGAGTCCATGGGTCAAGTTTAGTAGACGGAAGACTGAATGCTGCTGTCAGAACAGTGAAGTCTCAATAGTAGGAGAGTCAAGGTGCAACAAACATTTATTGTTTACCATGCAATCCATGCGATGGCTGCCACTGGAGGCTAATCCAGATGTAAGAGATACAGATAATGTGTTGTACCTACCTTTGGTGTCTTAAGTCTGTGGGAATTGCAACTCTAAATATTTTACCTTTTCTTTCCAGGTTATGAATCAGGTGAGTGATGACTTTTTTTTATGATCGTTCTGAAGATTTCCCAAAGAAAGTAATAAAATGTTGAGCTTGTTTTAGCAGACTACAAACAGTTGTAAGTATTTTTGTGCCTGTTGTGATATTTATGATGTTACATTTTCTGAGAAAAGTCTTCTAAAGCACATATTGTCCTAGTTCTATTATTTAATGATCATGCTGTTGTAGTACTATTTGATTTGATTACAAACAAATTAACAATAACGGTTGATGAGGTTTTTGCTATAAAATAAGATCCAGCAGGAGATGGTGACATATGTTGTACATTACAATTGGGGCATACTTTATCACAAGAAATTTAAATCAATTTTTGGATTTTGGTTATTGTATTCCCATCTAACTGTTTAATATATTTAGGGATATCTAAAGAGTCCATAGCATTGTGTGTGAGAGTCCATAGGACATAATTAAATTGTCCATGATGAACAATATGGTGCCTGTCCCTGATCATATTCATGTGCAGATGTATTCTTATACTTGGTTAAAGGACAACTGTCTGTCTGCAAAAAACAAGTTCTGTTAAATTGGAAGGTTGCATCAATTGTCGACATTTTCTCTTCAAATAATTTTTTTATTGAGTTACAGAAATGAGAAATTGTAGACATTTTAAATAGACATGCTCTAATGAAAGAATACAAATAAAGCACCTTATTTACTTGTATATAAGGGAGGATACATGTTATTTAGATCTGGCCCAACATGTCTGCCCCCTGATAGAGCTAAAGAGTGGAGAGGGGGCTCAATAAGGTGTTTTTTTTTTTGTTTGTTTTTTTTTCATTAAGCATTTCTATCTAAAATGCCTACATGTATTGTAATCTATCAATTTAACATAAACATATTTTTCCTGACAGATGTCCTATAAGATATCTACAGCGTGACTTTGCAGAAATAGGATGTGTTCCTTGTTATTGATTCACTGTAGGTAAAGCTGGGTAGTTTTTCAAATAATATTTTGTGATTCTTTTTTTAAATGTCTTTGTCTCCCAGTGAACCTGAAGGAGCTTTGTAAGTACACATTCAGGTATTAAATAATACTAGTCATGTGTACTGAGTGACTGAAATGCGTCTTGAATTTTGATTCCCCCTAACCCCCCCCCCCCCCCCCCCCCCCCCCCAAAAAAAAGTCTGAATTAATGGAATCCAATTTAAACCTCATGGTTTGAGAAGGGTCCCCTTTTAGGGTTGAAGTGTTGACACTTGGGGTGTAATAAGCACTGTACCACTATTGGTTGTGCTGAGCATATATATATATATATATATATATATATATATATATATATATATATAGTACATCTGTAGAGGACAGAGACCGTCTTCCAAGTGCTGCTGTACAACTACTAATTCTTGTATTGATGGAACAGCTTCAATTAAAAAGCAGCAGAGACTTACTCGAGTATGGGAGTGACAAAGCCTGATTGGTTATTTTCTGTTCACTATGGGCACTGTCAGGAGTGAAAACCTCACTGACGAAAGGGAGCAAGGTAGAATACAGGGTGTCCGGAGCGCTATTAGGTAGTTTGGACAAATTGCTACCATTTGACCTATTTCACCAATAATAGATGGCTTATATAATGAGTGAGACTTTTGTGATTGATGTCCTTTTTTTTTTTTTTTTTTTTTTTTTTAAGATTAAGAAAGAATCCCATCGATCAGGCTCCGATGGAGGGTTTAGAGTTCAGAAGTGTCTAACTCTGATATAGGTATACAGCTATGTGATATAGGATTGATGTCCTTTTTTATTTGAGGTTTAATTCGATTGTCTTCTAATAACTGAGACAAGGGGACGCAAATCCATGACACTGTAGTAGGAGGGAGCACGCAGACCATGAGAGGGACACAAGATTTGACCCTGTAGTATAAGAAGCATTACAGAATATGCAGAAAACGTATTAATTAGTTGTTTGTTCCAATTGATTGGATCAATATAAAAGGTAAGTATTAAGGGAAACTTTTATGTTCTTGTTTTTAGGGTTTAGAAGATCTGATGAACTCTGCTGAGGCTATCCACTCTCGAATGCATTGTTAAAGTGAGAGTTGTTAAAGATTTTACTATACATTATCCATGGCCAGCAGAATATTGAATAGCTCTGTTTTTCAAGTGCAGGCCAGTTGAGATAGACTACTTCTTCTGTCTTGTCTGAGTTATCTTTCATCCAATGGCATTAATTTGCTCTTTAGGATCAGGCAAGCATCCGGATGATGAGATGTTGCATCCTTATTATGTAGGCCAAAAGAGAAACAGAAAACAGCGTGCAGATGATCAGATCCGAGTATGGTATCCTCAAACCCTTGTATGATATTTGTGGGGGATTATCCAGAGGCGGGCTTCAATTTACAGACACTGTTTAAAATCCTTAACTTTTGTTAATAAAAACATTTTTTAAAAAGTTGAAAAACATCTATAAAGACTATAATAATATTGAACAACACACCAAACTGAAGCAGCGATACAAGCTCTCAAACAAAAGATAGCCACAAGATGCCACTCCATGTGGATGGTCAGTTTTTGTCATTTTATTTTCCCTGATGTCAGTCCAGAGTTCAGTATTGCTGCAGTTTAAGTATATAAAATAGATATTTTTGTATTCCACACACCGTAGAATACAAAATCTGGGATCTCATCATAAACATCTCCTTACTCCTCTGATCACCCTTTTGGTGAAGGGGTGTGCGTTTGTTTCCAGAATTTAAGGATCAAAAGTTTATCAGCTTTTAACTGATCTATATTTGTGGCATGGTGTGGAAGAAATTACATAAGGTCAAATCATATATCTGAATCCGTTACTTTCTTAATTGCATCCGAAATCTTATGCCAGGGCTTGACAAATTTATTTTGATTTTAGGAGCCAGACATTTTTTTTAGGAGCCAGACAATCACGCAAACATAAACACAATTCATAAACACACACGCCTACTTCACATATATACAAACACACATACTTTACATATACACATATATACAAACACCTCACACACACATATATACACAAACACCTCACACACACATATATACACAAACACCTCACACACACATATATACACAAACACCTCACACACACATATATACACAAACACCTCACACACACATATATTCACAAACACCTCACACACACATATATACAAACAACTCACACACACATATATACAAACACCTCACACACACATATATACAAACACACATACTTTACATATACACATATATACAAACACCTCACACACACACATATATACAAACACACATACTTTACATATACACATATATACAAACACCTCACACACACATATATACAAACACCTCACACACACATATATACAAACACACATACTTTACATATACACATATATACAAACACCTCACACACATATATACAAACACCTCACACACACATATATACAAACACCTCACACACCCATATATACAAACCCCTCACACACACCTACTTTACAATACATACAAACACACACCCACCTAACACAGTCTTTTCTTGGGGGTTTCTTCTTGATGTGTCCCCCTCCCAGCTGCTTTACCTCACTGCAGGGGAGGGGGACATTCCTGCTGCTGCTGATCTCCGTTGGTCGGCGTGCTGAGTGCCAGGATGTCACGTGACGACACCCGGCACTCAGACACGCGTTGCGCGAGGGGGCGGAGCTTGCAGTCTGTGCCATCGGCCATCGGCACAGACTTTACCCCCTCGCGCTGCGGAAAAATCGGATGGCAGCGGCAAGGGGACCAGGAGGCTGACAGCACCCAGGCGCCAGGTCTAATTTCCTGGTCGCCATGGCGACCTGGCGCCTGGGGTTTGTCGAGCCCTGTCTTATGCCAATAAGACTTAAAGTCACCAAATATAGAGAAAGCCTCCTATGTAATTCATGCACCTTCAGCACCGATCAGAAGTTGCTGGGTACAGCTTGTGAAGTATTGATGGGACTTTAAATCCATTTGAATATTGAGGGGAGTCTGTGCTCCCACTGTGCATGCACCACCATTGTAAGTGTACCTAGATCTCTGCTTGTATGGAAGCTATATGTGCATCACTTTACTGTATGCCCAATGTTTCCCCCAGCACCTTCAATTTGGAGAGATCTGAACATGCACATGTGAGCATGCAGCAAACCCATGTTTAGAGTACACTGGAAGAATGTTCACAAATTTTGAAAGATTGTGCTTTTTCTTTTTGTAACTGTGTAAAGGTATGAGAATCTCATCGTATTTCTCTCTTGCCTTTTCTTCAACTACTTGATCATACCTCTACACTGTGTACATCTGTACACAACATTTTAAAACTTGATCAAAACACCTTTTTAAACGCTGCTTCTAACTGCACCATTTTAAAAGATGTTCAAGTAAAATGAAGAGGCTGTCTTCTCGTGTAACTCTGTAAAATGATCTCCCTTATTTGTGATGGGAGGTCAGCTATATATGGCAAACCAAATACAGCCTTCAGTTATTTGGATGTCTAATACACATGTTAGTGATGGATACCACTAATAGGCCATTTTATGGAGTTCAAATCTCTGTGTTATGGCTGTCTGGAATTCTTTGTATTAATTGGATGCCATTTTAATGTATTTTGGATAGTGCTGCTGGGAGTAAAGTGGTCTTTTGCTTGGGGGAGGGGGGGGGGGGTTACTGCTTTTCATTCCTAATTTAAATACTGTGATAGAGTCCCTTAAAAGACTTGCAGGATACTGCTTGTAGTCAAAGGGGAGAATAAAATCTGCAATCTGCTTTACCTGACTATCAAGTAATACCACAATGGGTGTATAGCTCTCATACATGGTAATTAGGAGATCTGGAGAGTTACACAGGAAACCTCCATGCAGAATGCTATGCCTGTCTGCTATAGCATTTTGATAGCAACTCCCTAAATACAAATGCTTTCTGGAGATTGAGCACCTAAGAAAATGTCCCTTAAAAGTGACAAGGTTTTCAGTCAGCTACGTGAATAACCAATATAGAATACAGAGGCCACCGTGCTGTAGAAGTAGAGAGGTCCTGAAAGTGATGGAGATACATTTGTATCATGGAGCATTCTGCTGCTCAAAACGTCTGGCTTTGCTGATAAAAAAAAAAAAAGTTGAAAGTTGTTGAGGGGAAGGGTTTAATCCTTTTTTTTTAATCAGACAGAAGCCCACTCCTAGGGAGCACTGTTCAAAAGTGATATAAGTTTTATAATGAAATCTGCAGTAACACCCCTCCAACTCGGAAGATACACCCCCATGAATCTGATGGAGAGAGGAGGTCATTTATCTGGCTCATATAGCCATTGGGGCGCAACATCTTTTGCTGAATTAGGCTACAGAAGGCAGATTTAATGGAACAGAAGCTGATTTCTGCCTAGTTAAAAAAAAAATAAGGGTTTAGTCCCTTTTTTAAATTACATTACTTTTTAGCGTGACAATCATTTATGCTCCTTTTTTTTTGTTTTTTGATAGCAGTGCATTTGTATGTCAAGCCACTAGATGATGTAATAAATAGGCTACATCAAGGATGTTTGAAAAAAATTCTTGTAATTTTTTGCATTATAGCAACATGAGACTCGGAGCGCTTTACAATGTATCAACCTTACCTTATCCTCGTTACGCTGCTCCCCGCATTCATCTGTAACATACTCAACAAACTCTGCGCAGCTCCCATCTATGTCCTGCAATGCCATCTTTCCGGAGTCTAGAAAAATGGCCACGTGGCGCCCTATGCGCATGCGCAAACTACGGGAGTGACAGATCTCATTGAAACTCAGCTCAGCGATTGGTTACACCCCCCTGGCTGGCGATTGGCATCAGTTTTGTATTTAAACCCCTCAGTTACCTTCTACCTTTGCTTGTAATACGTTGTTGCCCGTTATTCGCTTCCTGGCGATTCTTGGTATCATTCCTGATCTTCATTCCTGTGTACCAGACCCTTGACTTCCCCTTGATTATCCTGTCTTCTATCATCCGGACCTTGGCTTCCACTCTGTTTCCTGCATTCGGTGTCTCAGCACCAGTGGCTGTGTGTACAGCTATCCTAGTCCTCATAACCAGTGGCTGTATCTATCCAGTGTTCCAAAACCAGTACAGCTGTATGTATCATCCTGAACCACAGTACCAGTGGCTGTGTGTTATCCTGTGTCTCAGAACCAGTGGCTGTGTGACATCCAGTATCGCAGTGGCGGTACATTATCCTGAGTTCCAGAACCAGTACAGCAGTGTGTCTCAAGATCCAGTATCTCAGTACCAGTGGCTGTGTGTTATCCAGTATCTCAGAACCAGTACTGCTGTTGGTCCAGATATCCTGTGTTCCAGTTATCTAGAGTTATCTATCCAAGAACCTTCTGTCACTAGTATTTCCTTAACCTGTGTTCGGAGAGAGGTTGAGGTGTGGTTATTTACCTTTTCAGTAGTGTCCACGGCTCAACCAAGGATATCTCTGATTTGTAACGAAGACCTTCTATTACCTCTCAAAGACCTGTTGACTGATGGTACAAGAAGATTTCAAGTGTATAATTCAGGCCCTGCATCGTGGAACCTAAACTTTGATCACTAGACCGTTAGATACAAATACATCATATCCAGATGGACTAAGAATTCCTGATTATCAGATGAACCGTGGGCCTAAGAAAAGTGGGTTTTACTGCTCTGCAGACATACTGTGCACAGTGTGGTCTAACCGTCCTGCAATGATACTGCATGTTGGTTTGAAAGAGGTAAAGCCTTTCCGAATGTGGGAGTGACAGGACTCCATTGCAGATTAGCATAATATAATTTTTTTTAAACTATATACGCGTATGGTGGGACTATCCCTCCTTGAAGGGGGTCTAAAATTCAATCTCCGCAACCGTTCAGAAAGTTGAACTTTGGTTTGCATGTGTGAGGGAGAAGGGTGGCTGCCGAAGTAGGTAAAATCGGAAAATACAAACGATCGCTTACTATTAATTTTTTTAAATGCTGCAAAATCACTGATCCCACTACACTGGAATCAAATTGCCCTGCCCAAAGAGTGGCTGTACTGTGTGGATGCTGTCTGGGCGATGGAAGGTTTGATACAGACTTTTCAAGGCGAGGGCCTGGCACATGACACTAGGTGGCTGTCTTGGATGGACTATCTGAAAACACCTGTGCCTGCATTTGATGGGTACTTAGACCCCTCTTAATGGAGAAATGTATCTTGTTGAGATCCAAGGATCACAACCTATTACTATACACCTTTTTATATTAATCCCTGGTTTGGTAGCATATTTGCAGGAAGGAGAAGTGTGCAAAGTCCATACACTTACATGATGTAAACAAAAGCACCTTGTCCCTATTCGAGTATCTGCTTTTTGAGTATTGGACACGGTACACATTGATTGCTTAACAATATTGAAATTTTAAGACCCACACACTACCACTATGTTTCAGGTGAAATTAATGAGAAGATCAGTCTCTCTGTATAACTGTTACATCTCCATACTTTTTCCTATCTTAATTGTATTACTAACAAAACTCCATAAATCATTATTGAAAGTAACCCTGTTAAATACCGTATTGGCTCGATTATAAGACGACCCTGATTATAAGACGACCCCCAAACTTTGGATAATCCTTTAGGAAAAAAACTAAAAGCCTGAATATAAGACTACCCTATAGAGAAAAAGTTCAACTTGTATATATTCACATGTAAATTGCTTTTTTAATAAAAAAATGATGATATAAAAAAATGCATTTCTTGTTTTTATTTAGCTTTGTCTCTCTCCCCCCCTTAGTGTTGTCTCTCTCCCCCTCCCTTTGACTCCCCCCTCGCTCCCCTTATCTGTCTCTTCCCCCCTCCCTCCGCTTGTTACTCTCTGCCCACCCCTCCCCTTGTTACTCTCTGTGCCCCCCCTCCCTCCCCTTGTCTCTCTCTCCCCCCCCCTTGTCTCTCTCGCCACCCTCGCTCCCCTTGTCTCTGTCTCTTCCCCCCTCCCTCCCCTTGTCTCTGTCTCTTCCCCCCCCTCCCTCCCCTTTTTTCTCTCTTGTCCCCCCTCCCTCCCCTTGTTGCTCTGGTCCCCCCTCCCTCCCCTTGTTTCTCTCTGGTCCCCCCTCCCTCCCCTTGTTGCTCTGGTCCCTCCCCTTGTTGCTCAGGTCCCCCCTCCCTCCCCTTGTTGCTCTGGTCCCCCCTCGTTTCTCTGTCCCTCCACCCCCTCACCCGTTTCTTGCTCCCTGGTGGCTAGTGGGGGCAGCCGGGGGATGTCTGCACGATATGTTCAGACATCCTCCATGCTGCCCGACACCTCCGTCTATATTGACGAACATTATGACGGACAGCGAAGTGTCAGGCAGCATGGAGGATGTCTGCACATATCGTGCAGACATCCCCCAGCTGCCCGATTCTCCTGGTGGCTAGCGGGGTAGCGGAGGATGTCTGCGTGATGAGCGCAGACCTCCCCTGCTGCCGCCCGGCACGACCGCCGGGACTTTTATGATGAAACCGGAAGGACCCGATTGATGTCTTCTCACCCTACCGTTGTACAGCACGATAAAGGGTTGGAATCTATGGAAAACCTCTATCCGATGCTCCTGATAAGAGATTCCCACAGATGATTTATTTTTCTCTTTCTTTTTTATTTATCTCTTTCACTAACACACAACTATTTGTGGTTTGCGATTTTTATTGATAATTGTGGTATATCTCTTGCAGTGCCCATGTGTTTCCCAATATGTGCATAGCACCACGAATGCGCTAAGCTGATATCCGTAATAAAAGTATTAAAAATAATATTCCATGTTATTGCAAAACATGTAAATGGTTTACTTTGTAAAAATTCTTAATTATAGTGATTGATTGGATAAAAACCTTCATGGAAATATGGCTCTAAATCTTTCTAGGAAAGAATACGCAATATTATTCTAGACAATCAATTTAGCTGGTGGGCATGAAGATCTTTACACAGAATCCAAAATAGATTTGATCTAGAGCCGCTTGCTCCAGTTCCCCATTGTGCTTTCCAGGCCGAATTAACCAGAGGACTGTCAAAATTGTGTTAAAAATATATCCTTCTACAGCGGGGTTTGTCTTTTCATTTCAAGTGTTGTGCCAATAAAGGCTTGCTATAACCGAATAATGGGAGGAGTGGGGTGTATATATTTCTGGATCTTTACAGAGACCTTTGTGCCGACCAGCAAAATATTAAGCAGTCTGGATTCTATTAAGCCGAGGATCATTCATTGCCAAGTGGTGGGAACATACCTCTCCCTTCTGCTATCTTCATGCTCCTATTGGAGTATTTTTTCTGAGATATCTTCAATTTATAGTCTGTAATGTGGTTGGTCAGACTTTTTCTTTAGCTTAATGTGTTCTCTGCCACCTTATTTCAAGTTTACATCCTTTTCTCTTTAGCACACTGAGTGCTATTAAACCAAGTTGTGCTGTTGTGGTGGTTCAGGGTGCGACTGCATGCTCAATCAATGCATTTGTTCACAGGTGCCCATTTGTTTACCAGAGGTCTTCGCAGGTGGCCATTTGCTTAGCGGAGGTCTTCACAGGTGGCCATTTGTTGAGCGGAGGTCTTCACAGGTGGCCATTTGTTGAGCGGAGGTCTTTACAGGTGGCCATTTGTTTAGCGGAGGTCTTTACAGGTGGCCATTTGTTGAGCCGTGGTCTTTACAGGTGGCCATTTGTTGAGCCGAGGTCTTTACAGGTGGCCATTTGTTGAGCGGAGGTCTTCACAGGTGGCCATTTGTTTAGCGGAAATTTTCACAGGTGCCCATTTGTGTAGCTGAGATCTTCACAGGTGCCCATTTGTTGTAGCGGAGATCTTCACAGGTGCCCATTCATTTAGTTAAATCAGTATGAGATGTTAAGTTTAGTGAAATCACACATTTTAATGAGTGATGCTGGACCAGATTCTGAGGAAGGGTTCCTTCCGGCTTATTGGTATGCTGTGTATACAGTGGTGGTTTGAACACACAACCATCTTTGTCTGTTGTGGGTATCTGTGGTGACAACTTGTATGAAGTATAGTGCACCTATCATGCTGAGGAGACCTTACATAAGTTGGCATATGGTGTAATCAATATCACTGTTCCCAAATATTAGCCAACTGTTGTTCAAGGGTTAAGCATGTCAAAAGACCTGAGCTTTCTTGAAGAAATCTCATGGCATGTATATTAATAGAATCCAGAATCCTCTATATCGGGGACTCTGCCCATCTCAGAATCATTAGCCCTATAAATGTGTCAGTTGGTTTGAATAAAGTTTAAACTGTTTTTAGACTGCTTTTAATGTGGCCTGTACACACACATGCACTTCTCATCATGTCCTTGAAAGTTTAGTGGACACCAAAGTTTTGACTGTATACAATACTCCATATACCGTATTTGCTTGAATATAAGACCACCCTGATTATAAGACGACACCCCCCCTCCCCCCAAACTTTGGATATTCCTTTAGGAAAAAACTAAATTCCTGAATATAAGACTACCCTATAAGAAAAAAGTTTAACTTGTATATATTCACATGTAAATTGCTTTTTAATATTTAATAAAAAATTATAATGTAAAAAAAATGCATTTTGTGTTTTAATTTACCTTTATGTGCCAATGCTTCCCCTCCCTCCCCCCCAGCGTTGTCTGTTTCTCTCCCCCACACAACTTTGTCTGTCTCTCCTTTCCCCCAACATTGTCTGTCTCTCTCTCCCCCTCCCTCCCTCCCCCCAACGTTGTCTTTGTCTGTCTCCCCACCCCTCCCTCCCTCCAATGTTGTCTGTATTCCCCCTCCCTCCCCCCCCCCCCCCATCGTTCCCTCGCTGGTGGCTAGTGGGGGCAGCCGGGGGATGTCTGCACGATATGTGCAGACATCCTCCAGGCTGCCTGACACTTCCATCTATTATGACGGACAGCCGGACCTCCAGACTTCCGTCATAATAGATGGAAGTGTCGGGCAGCCTGGAGGATGTCTGCACTATCGTACAAACATCCCCCATCTTCCAAAATCTCCTGGTGGCTAGTGGGGGCAGCCGGAGGATGTCTGCACGATACGCACATACATCCTCCGCTGCTGCCCGGCACTTCCACCGGGAATGATGAAGCCAGAAGGTCCCAGCTTCATCATAAAAGTCCCGGCGGAAGTGCTGGGCAGCAGCAGAGGATGCACCGACTGTTAGCGAGGGGGATCCAGGTCCCTTGCAGCTCTGTGGGGGACCTGGATCCCAGTCTTATAGTCTGACCTCGATTTGAGGTCAGACTATAAAATGACCCCGAATAACCTCATCTTATATTCGAACAAATACGGTAGTTATATTTCCCTCTGTATTTAACACAGATGAATAATAAAACTTTTTCATGACTGGCCTATTTTGTTATACGGTAAAGACCGCGGCTGTTTGTGCTTAACAGTAATTTACCCCTCTCATTAACTGTACCCTACATATTTTTATTAAAAAAAAAAAAAATTAAAAATATTGGTCATATATTTTACCACCAAATTTTGCCATAGTCATTTTTTTTTTCCTCACTTCAGGTATTAATTTACAGAAGTTATGATTTATCATAAAGGGAGTTTTTTTTCCATGACTGAGCTGGACAGTTAGCAATAATGAATTGGATCGTTTTTATATACACATGTTGTGTTAACGTTTGCTATTTGTTTACCATAAGAGCAGCCCCTGCATTTCCCCAGAGTAATTACTGCAGTTAGTGCGATCACTGTGATGCAGTCTTTTCCACTCACTGTGCCATGTTACTGTGCCATTTCTGCTGTTAAAGGATTCATTTTGTTTTGATTTAGTGCATGCCAGAGCAAGCTGTTCTACATTTGTTGTCACAAGCATTTGCTTGACAGAAACAGGTGGTAGTATACTTGGGGGGGGGGGAAAGGTGCCTGGGTCTTTTTAGAGAAGTTTATTTAGGTTCTGTGTTGTTTCACCACAGTAATGTAATCTTTGACAAGATCGGTGAATATGCAAGTAAAGCTACAAATTGAATCTATTACGTGCTGGTGGATAAATATCTTTAGCAGGAAGCTCTGCATGGAATGTATTAGAGAAACCTTGTCATCTGCAAAACTCTGTAATGACTTTCTCAGGAATAATCTATTAAATGGTGAAAACACAGATTTTCTTGTTTGTTTAGAAACCAGAACATATTGCATTATTGCCTTATAAATAATCACTTCTCGAGAGGTTAATCACTATTCAGCATGGGATCTGTAGTCTCCCTAGTAACATAACAAGGCACTTCGAGCTGGTGCATACAATGTATATGTACAATCTGATGTTTTATAATTTGACCACATGCTGCATACAACCAGTCTAAGTGGAGTGCTAGAGGTGTTTATATATATTTTTTTTTTTTTTAAGAATCCGCTACAAATCATATAATAGGTACATGTTCCGTATCCCTTATCTACAATTCTTGGGACCAGAAGAATGTTTAATAACAGATCATGTAGGACCACCAATTGATATATTAAATCCTCTCAGCGCTCATAGAATACAGTAGCATCAATTCCAATACTCTATAGAGCAAGTAAATCACTTTTACCGTGATGTGAGGCATTGTTGGGAACCTGCCATTGGCGCGTCAGTCCTGGACATGTGCCATTGCATTACCTTTTGTGGCCTTGCGGTAATCAGAGCATGCATGGAAAGACTAGATGGCGGCTTAAGAGGGCTGGACACTGAATAAACTGTTGTGCCCTTGCATTTTGATAGCGGTGTGTGTGTGTGTGTGTGTGTGTAATTTGCAACTTGTGGCAAATCCAAACGTTCTTTTGGATAACGGATTTCTGGATACTCAACCTGTACCACTTATATCACTTGGTCATTATGATGTAGATTTGGACTAACAGAGTATGTAGTTGTAGGTTATTAACCCCTTGGCGACACAGGACTTTAAAACGCGGGCATTGGAAGCGAATTTTTCGCTTTCTATGCTCAGAAAGGGTTGCCTGCCACTGATCTTGCGTAAGCAGTGATCGTGCACATCAGCGCATTTATTTTTGCTGTTTGTGCATTTTTTTAGGGGTTTTTTTTGTAATGTAATTTATTACAGTACTACAAAGGCTCTTCTAAGAGTTATTAACCCCTTCTTTGCCGTTGATCACTGCTTACGCAATGATATTGACGCCAAAGCAATTTTTATCTGTCTGCATATTTTTTTTTTATTTTTTTTTACACATACCCGCTAGGGGATTACATGTGAAGTAAAAATATTTGAGATTTTTTTTTAAGCTGTCTGAGCGCATAGCAATCAGTAACAGCGAATTAGTGGCAAAGGCGGTTTGGTGATTTCTCAATTAAGCTCACCATTTGCCCTGGTCAGATCAAAATTGGTCGGATCAATATTCACAAATATTGATCTGCCTCCCTCTCCTCAATTACATTTTTGTGACGGAAAGAGACAGATCAGTATTAGTGATCTAAAATAACATTATAAAATTGTCAGGTTTTATGAAAGTCTTTCACTGTGTATTAACCCCTTCCCTGCCAGTATGTTTTGCTGTCTGCGCTGTTTTATGGATTAATTTATTTGTACTGTAATGTATTACAGTACTAGATAGGCTCTTCTAAGAGCTATTAACCCCTTCTTTGCTCGAGATCACTGCTTATGCACTGATTCTGAGGCCGCAGACTTGGTTCGATTTTGACCCTGGTCAGCTTTCTGATACATCATCTAGTGATGTATCGGTGGCTGCTGAGCCCTTGCCACAACGAGTGATGGGTGTCTACCGTTAAAAAATATATGGTTTGGTGGGGGTAAATTACATTGGCTGGCTTCAAAGATATATCCCATAAAGGACACGGACGCAGGTTGACTACATGTCAAAATTCCAAGTTGGAATTTTGAGATGCGCATCTCACAAATGTTGCCTTCTAGCCAAAAAACAAACCAACAAACCTATGCATGGGTGCTATCCCTGTACTCGGGAGATGTTGCTGAACACATATTGGGTTGTTGTTTGGCAGTGACATATACCAGAATCTGTGAATTCATGCCTGAAGTACAATGCATGTGGAAAAAAACTCCCAAAAAAGTACTACCACAAACTTTTACAAAGGCTGGTGGTAGAATTAGTACATATACAGTATTAAAATACCACCATTTGAAATACCTTAGGATGTCTCTTTTCCAAAAATATATGGTTTGATGGGGTACAATTCATTGGACGGCTTCAAAAATGTTCCAAATGGAACATGGGCGCAGGCTGACTACATGTCGAAATTCCAGGTTGGAATTGCGCACCCCCTAAATGTGGCCTTTTAGCCCCAAAACAAACCTATGCATGGGGGGTATCCCTGTACTCAGGAGATGTTGCTGAACACATATTGAGGTGTTGGTTAGCAGTGGCAAATACCAGAATCTGAAAATTCCTGCCTGAACTACAATGTGTGTGGGGGAAAAAATGACATCCCAACCCTTTGACATAGGTTGGTGGTAGAATTAGCACTTGGAAAGTGTTAAAATACCACAATTTTAAAAACCCTAGGATGTTTAGTTTTCCCAAATATATGGTTTGATGGGGTAAAATACTTTGACAGGCTTCAAAAGTGTCCCAAATGGAAAATGGGCGCAGGCTGACTACATGTCAAAATTCCAAGTTGGAAATGCACCCCCACCCCTAAATATGGCCTTTTAGCCCCAAAACAAACCAACAAACCTATGCATGGGTGGTATCCCTGTACTCAGGAGATGTTGCTGAACACATATTGAGGTGTTATTTGGAAATACCCCTTCACATTTTAAGGTAATGTTTACCTAAATTGCAATCTATGTGAAAAATTTAAAAAAAAGATTTTTTGCTGCAAATTTTGGCAAATACTGTTGGTAAAATGGCTACATGAAATGTGTCAAAATACCCCAAGTTAAATGCCCTGAGTGGTCTAGTTTTCAAAAATATGTACATGTTGGGGGTCATTAATGGATTTAGTACAGAAATCAGTGTTACAATGTCACTATCGCTAATTTTGGGAAAAAAAAGGATTTTAAAATAGCTTTGCACTACTTATAGTTCTGGCCCTGTAACATGAATAAAAAAGCACAAAAACATAAAACATGGGCTATTTCTGAACTCAGGACATATATTAGAAACTATTTAGCAGTGTTTTTTTGTTGTCTCTTGTACATGAGTATACGATTTTTCAAATAAAAGTCTTTTTTTTTTTAATTTTTTGCCATATATTTTTTTTTTTTACATCAAATTATATGCTATTATTCAAAATAATGGTATCAAAAGAAAGCCCTACTTATAACGATAAAAACGATATATAGTTTGTGCGGGTACACTAAATAAATAAATTACAGCAAAACACAAACACCTCAGAAATGTTAAAACAGCCCATGTCACCAAGCGTCAGACAAGCCAAAAAAGTCATGTCTCTAAGGGGTTAAAGGGACAAGGAAAAACGTTTGTTTTTTTACTTGTGCTTTTCATGTTAGATCAGACACATGGATTTGTGGTGATCATAAACCAGCTTCCCTGTCCACTCTGCCTCACCTCCGAGGCAGGACTGAATGTAAATCTGTGCGTGTCTCTTTAAATATACACATCTGGTTTGCTCTGGAGAAGAGACACTACTTTATTTTATTTTTTTTGCTTCTTTTGAAAAGCAAGGGTTAAAAAACCTTAGTGTCCCAAGCTTTAGCGGCTTCTAACTTCAATCAGGGGCAAGAGCCAAACCAATATTAAGCTCAGGCAAGAAACCAAGAGTACATAATAACTTGCAACTTGTTTAAATACTATCCCCAACTACCAAAAACACCATTTATTTTTCATGTACTCTATTGCTTAATACCCTATTTGGGCATACTGCAAACAGTATGTGCGTTTTGTGATTTTCTTTTTTGTATTGGTAGAACAGAACACCGGGTCGGTGAACCTGCACCTTTCAGCATCTTGTTAGAGAACATTGATATCACTTGGTACCATCTGTTTTATTCCTTTATATTGAACTGCAAAACTATGCACAGTGACAGATGTATATATATTTCTTTGAGTCAGCAGCATTGCACATACATATGTTGATACAGAGATTTAAATAAAGTAATTTATTGGCTCATTTATGACTACCATTTGGCATCATATACAAATTAAATATTCTGTTGTACATGGTGATGTCACAAAACATATAATACTCCATTTTTGTTATTGCAGTTGTACATGTTAAATGTATTGTCCTATTCTTCTTTTTTATCCATAAATCTTCTTCTATACTTAATTTTAGAAGGCAATTTAAGACACATTCTAAAGCAGGGCTTGACAAATTTTATTTAGTTTTAGGAGCCAGCACAAATATCCAGGAGCCAGACAACGGCACATTCACGCAAACATATACACACACACACACACACACACACACACACACAGAAAGGTCAGTCACATACATATACACACACAGACAGTCACATACATACATACATACATACATACATACATACATTCACTCAGAAAGACCGTCACAAACTTGCACACACACACTTTATTTTTACACTATATATTTTTATTTGGATTTATTAGGTTATAACACACAGAGAGACAGTCACATACATACACAATCACACAGTAACCATAACAGACCGTAACATAAATACACACACACACACTGAGACAGTCACATACACTCACATACACAAACCAGCAGTATGTTTGTTTTTAAAGCTAATTATATCACTATCTCCCCCAGCCAGGTCATGCATGGACGGTCTTCATGCTGCTGGTGAGTGGTGGGATGTCATGTGACACCCGCCGCTCCGACACTAAAGCGCGAGGCGGCAGAGCAGGAAGTATGTGCAGCGCACACTCCGCTCATTTTCTGGCTATTAAAAGAAAATGATCGCAGCGAGGGTCCCCATGTGTATATGATCCTTCCCGGACGCCAGGTCTAATTTCCTAGTTGCCATGGCGACCTGGTGCCCGGGGTTTGTCGAGCCTTGTTCTAAAGGATAAGAGTAGCTCTGATGGCTGTAAATAAGTTTGCAATTCAGAAATCATAGCAGTTTCCACACACATATCTGGCGAAAGCAATTGCAGCCGAAACATGCCCACATTAATGTTCAGAAATGAATGGGCATAGACATAGTTAACTATTTAAAAAGTCATCATTGCCCCTCAGTTTTATTTTGTTTTACGCTAATGAGAAACAAAAACAATTCCCCTCAAAAAACAAATTTTAGACACCAGGCCAATTTTTGTTACACCGCTATGTGATAACTACTTATAGGTCTACAGCAACAGCAGTGAGACAGTCTGTCACCCTCCTTGCCCCTGTATATACCTGCGCTAATGAGGTAGGGTTGCCTTCTTGGCCTTTTTTTTTTTTTTTTTTTTTTTACTGGTCACATATATAACTTTTTCATGCTGATTTGCGGTGTGTAGGAGTCATGTGACCAGAAGGAAATCTATCAATGGACCAATTAAACTTCAAGGCTGGCGTCCGCTAACTGTGTCAGAGCGCGCATTGCCGATCAGAGCGGGGTATTGCCCTGCTAGACTGGTGGGGGTCTCTCTCTGCTAGTGTAAAGAGAGACCCTGGCCTTTTACATGAGAACAGCAGAGGGAAGCATGGCAGCTGCTGGTCAGAGGATAAACTGGCATGTACTATCAAAAGAACACACCAGTTTATCCTCCTAGTAGGACAAAATATTTTTTTCCCTTGTGGAAAAAAAAAAAGTTTTTAGTTGTCCTTTAACTAATCAAGGAACAGTTCCCACAGGACTACATTGATTAGTTAAATATGTTGCATCTGGTCACATGTAACTTCTGCACACTTTCATGCATAATTTGTATGTGGCAAATAATAAATGACTGACTTGACAACCCTATATGGAAGGGTTGTCAAATGATCACATCTCAATATATTCGTCCGTCCTGCGGTTAAAACAAGTGGTGATCTAAGATCACAAACACCGATCAAACGGTGATGCTTTAATGCATTAAGTAACACCGAAGTCTGGTGCCTAGGGCACCTGCGATTGCTTCACGGTCTGATTCCCTGGTGCCATATTGGAGAGCAGCATGCTGTTGCTCTGATACAGTTGCTAGACTGCCCCCAGTCAGCAACATTGCAATGTAAAAGAAAAAAGACAAATCTAGGGTTAGATTAATGGTTAGGGTTACAATTAAATTACGGGTTGGGTTAAAATTAAATTAAAACTAGAATAAATTTAGGGTTAAATTTAGGGTTTGAGGTGGGGTCAAAAGATCACTGTAGGGGGGTTAAGCTGCCAGGCATTTTAGGCCTTGACTGCCTTTTAATGAGCTGATCCAATAAGCGAATGGAAAAGTTCCCTCCTTAACGAGGTTAGCTGCTCTAGATGGGTACTATCCTTCAGACGGGCATATGTTAGAATTGTTCCTTCTCAGTAGAGTGCAATCAGCTAAACAATATTGCTACAATGGTGTATTAAAATTTGACCACCTTAGAAGGATGCCACACTTTCAAAAATACACAAGTCTTTTACTAGTTCCTGCGAATGTGTCCTTCATTATAATGTTTATTGCTTTAAATTCTATGTTCGGTGTTACCCTTCCTATTTATGTAAGGCAGAGGGAGACTCTTTCATTTCTTTTATTTTTCATTCTTCTAATATTTTGTTTCATTTTTACTCTCCAGTTTCTCAAGCAGTTGGGTGTTGGTGTCAGCTGGCAATTTGTAGATGTTTACGGCATGGACCCTGATGTCCTTGGCATTGTCCCTAGGCCTGTGTGTGCGGTTTTACTTCTCTTCCCAGTGACGGAAAAGGTAAGCAATTTAGTAATTACTGTTTCCAAAACCATTTACTAGATGATAATGGGGAAATACAGTGGCAAGAAAAAGTAAGTGAACCCTTTAGAATTAACCTAAAATGTGGTCTGTTCTTAATCTAAGTCGCAAGTAAAGGCAAACACAATGTGCTTAATCTAATAAAATACACACAGTGATAATCATTCGTGTCTTTATTGAACACGCCCATTAAACATTCACAGTTCTGGTGGAAACAGTAGGAATTGTGGACCATTCTTCCTTGCAGAACTTTTTAGGCTCAGGATTGTTCTTAGGATGTCTAGTGTGAAGGTAGGTAGGCAATGTAATAGAGCAGCTGGAAATGCCAGCAGAATACTTGTAAAGGGAGAGGTATTAGCAGTAGAAAGAGGGAAATCCATCTAAACGGATATCGATACTGTGGTGACCATTTAAAAGAAGGGCTTCTAAACTGGTTCATAGATTGCAGGATAAAACTTACCAGGAAAGGTTCAAGGATCTAAACATGTATATACATAAAGCAAAAAGACGCCATAAAGGAGGAGAATATATTTAAAATGATGAACTACTGCAACAAGAGGGACAAAGGTATAAACGTATTAACAGCAAGTATTACTAAAAGCAGAGGTTCCTGGAGATTGTATAACCACCTATTAAAAAATAAAACAAATATAGATATTATCAAGAGAGAATCGAGGGCATTTTTTGAGGCAAACACCAAAGATGGCCTTCCAGCCACAACAATATGGCTCACGTATAAGTGCGTTATAAGGGGCCAGCTTATTAAATTAGGCTCGGAACTAAAAAAGAAACAAGGTCAATCTCTAGCCCAATTATATGTGGACTATTATAAAAACCAACAGGTTAATAAAGAGTCACCTAATAGAGTCACTACCAAACTTTTGGAAGATATTTCGGTAAAAATAAAAGATCTGCTTATGGCTAAAACTAATTACGCTCTACTAAAACTCAAACAATGCTGGTACTCCAAAGGAAACAGAGCTGAAAAAATATTAACAAATAAATTAAAGAATAATAAATCAAGATCAAGAGTAAATAAGATCATTGTGCAGGATAGAGTAAAAATAGCACCCAGTGACATTGGAGAGGCATTTAACAACTACTACTACAGCCTATATAACCTTCCATCTACAGGTTCATCATTGGATCAAATAAAATCCTACTTAAAGGACATAAATCTGCCTATGATCTCAGAGGATCAATTAAAATCATTGAACTCACCCTTTGAGGAAATGGAAATAAAAGAAGTTATTCGGAAATTAAAAAAAGATAAAGCCCCAGGCCCGGATGGTTTTAGTAGTAATTTTTATAAAATTATTGGTGAAGATGTGGCCAATTACCTCTCAACTCTATTTAATGAAATCAAAGGAGGAGCTGCAATACCAAGGGAATTTTTACAAGCAATTATTATGCCAATTCCAAAGCCAAATAAAGATCCGGCTAAAACAGCAAATTACAGACCAATATCTCTGATTAATTGCGATTTAAAGATTTTCTCGGCAGCTATTGCTCACAGAATAGAGGGGCTGATACCACATTTAATCCACCCGGACCAAATTGGATTTGTACAAGGTCGGCATGCAGAAAATAACATCAGAAGAATGCTAGGCATATTTGATCAAGTGAATAGAAAGAGGACGCCCCAGCTGACCCTGTCTTTGGACGCTGAGAAAGCGTTTGACAGGGTCAGCTGGGATTTCCTTGCCCAGGTCTTAAATCGAATGGGAGTAACGGGACCAATCCATTCCGCCATTATGGCAATGTATTCAATTCCAACAGCTAGGACAGTTGGGCCAGGAATAATGGCGGATTGGTTTCAGATGGGCAATGGCACTCGGCAGGGCTGTCCCCTAGCCCCAATGCTGTACATTCTAAGACAAAATAGGAATATTAGGGGCATAAGAGTGAATGACCAGGAGTTAAAAGTTTGCATGTACGCGGATGATGTTGTTGTGACACTAACGGACCCAGAGACTTCACTAGTACAGTTTATGAAGGAAGTGGATCTATATTCAAAACTGTCTAACTATAAATTGAATCTCTCAAATTAACAAGCTTTAACAATTAACATCAATGAGGCAACTAAGCGCAGAATGGCAGATGTATTTCCTTTTGACTGGACCAACCAGGGATTCACTTACCTGGGGATTTATCTTACACCAGATTATGGTAGGACAATGCTAGAAAATGTCAACATTCTGTATAGAGATACGCAAGAAAAATTAACACAAAGGTGGTTAAAAACAGAAATATCGTGGCTTGGTAAAATTAATGTGGTAAAAAGTTATATTATTCCAAAATGGTTATACCTATTCAGAATGTTGCCATTGAAGATTCCTTCTAGTAGACTGCTTGAGGCCCAAAAATTAATGTTCACATACATATGGGGCGGGAAAAAATCGAGAATTACCAAGAACATCTTAATGAGGAAGATTAATAAAGGGGGCCTGGGAGTACCGAACCTAATTAGGTTATATGAAGCCAGTAGGGTTTTCCATGTAAATAAATGGCATCTGACCTCTGAAATAGAGGAAGCCTCGTTTAAACTCGAAAAAGAACTATTAGACTCTATGGCAGCAAGCTATATAGTCGACCTTATAAATATATGGAGGAAATTTATAAAAAGACTGGGCATAGAGGGCCGGATCATATCCTCCACCCCGATCACTATATTAGAATTCAATATAGATAATTTTTCTGTGAAAAATTGGAATGAAAAACAAGTTCTCACTTTCGCAAACATAGTAGAGGGTGAATCTGTTAAACACTTTTCACAAATTCAGGAAGTGCTAAATGTCCCCTCAAGAGAACTGTTTGCGTACTTGAGAATAAAGAACTACATAGACCTTACACAGAGAAAGGGAAAAAAAGAGGTGTCAAGATGCGAATTAGAAAGAACTTTCCCTAAAGAAGACAAACCCAAAATGCTTCCCATCTACTATGAATGGTTAAACTCCACAGAAAGAGAAGAGAAACCCAAAGCTTGGCTAACTTGGGAAAAAGAACTAGGTATAGAGTTCGATAATAAGCAGTGGATCAACTCCCTAACTGAAGTTAGGAAATGTGTTAAATATCTAAATATAATAGAACTCCACTGTAAAATGATATACAGATGGCATCTAGTACCAGTCATTTTAAATAAAATAGACAAATCGAAATCATCCCTATGTTGGAGATGTAAGATAGAGGAAGGAACTCAAGCGCATATATGGTGGAGTTGTCCCATTCTAAAACCATTATGGAAAAGAGTGTTAAAAGAAATAACTCAAATAGTTGGGGAAAAATTAATTATAAACATAGACGCCGCCCTTTTACATTTACAGATACCAACTCCCTCATTTGATAAGAAATATCTTTTGATCCACATCCTTATGGCCACAAAATTGGTGATTGCACGCCATTGGAATCAAATAAACTGCCCTCAATGGCAACAAGTAAGTCATCAAATTAACTTCCAATATAAGATGGAATTGGGGATCACAGAAAACCAAGGAATCAAGCAATCACAAAAATGTAAAACAAGATGGGAGCCTTGGACTAGATATACTCAGGAAATAGATTACATAGGTTGAAGAGTAGTATAATGATTCTGGTGGCGCCTCCACCCCCCTCCCCACCCGTTGTTTGTACTATATTTAAACCTGATGAATCCATGACAGATATCTGTAATATTGGAAGTATGCAGACTGTGCCTTTGTCTAATGTCAGATGTTTTTAATGTTTTTGTATGACCTTTTTGTAGCATCAATAAAAAATAAAAACTTAAAAAAAAAAAAAAAAAAAAAACCAGCAAGTATTACTTTACTGAGAGGATAGTGGATGCACGGAATTGCCTTCTGGGATAAGTGGTAGAGTTTAATGCAGTGAAGGAGTTTTTAAGCATGCATGAGATAGGCATATCCTTGATCTAATGTAAGGCCTGAGTCTATTCAGATTTTTATCTATTTAGTTATTTTATTCAGCAGTAGATGGTCCGAATGATTCTGATCTGCCGACCCATTCCATGTGAACAGCTCTCTTGAGGTCATTCCACAAAATTGACTTTGTTGTTTAGGGTCATTGCCCTGCTGCATCACCCAACTTCAAACTCACACTGTGAATGTTTGAAGGATATATTCAATAATTTGTGTGTTATCAGCTAAAACAGATTTGTGTTTTGTTAATTTGTATGACTTGGACGAAGAGTAAACCATATTTTAATATACATTTTGGATATAACTGCTGGTAATTCCAAAGGGTTCACTTACTATTTCTCTCCAATGAATGTGAGACTGCTGCAGCTAAGAAAATAGTTCAGAACAACATGACCCCAACAACCATATGGACGGCATATAATGTCCTGTTAACAGCAGTGCTGTCTGTGATCAGCTCCCGGAACACTACAAAATTGTAGTTTGTGTTTTTTGTCTTTTGGGACAAAAACACCATTAATATTTTTCTGGTTAAAATATGACCTCTGTTTTCTGAATGATGTAGACCATTCTGTCTAGAAAACCAAGACACTACTCCAATGTTGACTACATTTCCTTCAGCTCTGGTGCAGTACATTTCCACCAATTGTATCAATGCATTATGGTGAGAGGGTTCAGCATTGAATACTTATGAGAATCAGCCTTGTTAGGGTTCACTTTATGTATTATATATGAAGCCAGTGGACTCACACTGTGCTTGGACGGAGAGGCATTAAGTGATTGGATCAGCCTGCATGCAATGAATCCTGTGGACTGTCTGTAAGAGGGTAGTGTCCTGTACCTTAAAAAGTGCGTAACATTTTATCCTTATACTAGAGTTACTGACCATTTCACTTTATTAATAACTAGTCCCCACATAAATAAGATCAGGTCTCTGTTTCTGTCTTCCTGGAGTGATCAAGACTCAGATGCTCAAAATCATCCTAAAGGTGTTTTTTTTTCCTATTAACACAATAAATTAAGGTGTTTAAAGCACAAGAGGGGAAAAAAATAATAGTTTATTTAATTTATCAATTACACTGAGCTCCTCTCCTGTTTGAGGAAAAGGTATTTCAATTACATTTTATTTGCACAGTATCTCAGAGACGCCCGATTGTAAGCTAAATGCCATAGATAACTCTGATACAAAGATTACTTGTGCAGTACATGCGCACAAAAAGGAATATACATTTTTTACAGTGTATATCTCTACAGTTTTTGTCCTGGCCTTAAAACAAACACTAGCTCTTTTGAAATTTGACACTAGGTACATTTTTAGCATTTGTTTCGAGTGCTTTGAAATGTTTGCCTCCAAATTAGTGTTTTTATTTATTTTACTTTCCAACTTATTTATTGCCATGTACTGTATTTCTGGAACGCGATCCATGTCGTGCTGTATTAAAGAGAAGGGGAAAAAGAGTCTTTCATACTATCAAATGCAGGGTTGAGATATTACAATGTCTCTGTCACGATAAAGGGTTGGTAGTGTCTGCTTGTGGCTGAATAGTGTAGACATAGCTATTTGTGTATAAATCCTGATTGTAATATGACTGTAAGAACTGTGTATATTGTATTCTACTCTGTTTATTTTACATGTTTTATTTTTTTAGTATGAATCATTCAGGGCTGAACAGGAACAGAAAATTAAAAGTGAAGGACAAGATGTTAATCCCTCTGTGTACTTCATGAAACAAACAATAAGAAATGCTTGTGGAACAATTGGCCTAATTCATGCAGTGGGAAACAACCGGGACAAGTTGAATTTTGGTAAAAAAAAAAAAAAAAAAAGTGCACATTCATTACAAATGTTTGGCCATTAGATGGCGGTATTATGCCAAAATTAATGTCTGCTTTACTGTCAAATAATATGAATGTACTTTCTTGAGCAGTTTGAGAGTGAATATACAAGCTCAGTGGTTACTTTAATACGTTAAAACCGATTATATATGTACATTTTTGTGTTTGTGTGTGTCTATATATATATATATATATATATATGTGTGTGTGTGTGTGTGTGTGTGTATATATATATATATATATATATATATATATATATATATATATATATATATACGTTTTCCAAAGCAGGTGCACTCAGCTATTAAGAGGAAGTTTGTATACAAACTCAGTTACTGCCCGGGTGCAGTGTAGCTCTGAGCACATAACAGTCCAAAAAACAGAAAAAATACACGCACTCACGGGTCTTTTTCAATAGAAGAAATCATGGTCTTTATAGTCGATTGCCAGATGATACTGTTACAAGTACATTTAACCATGTGGTCAATATATACATAGAATGTGTTGGCAGATAAGAACCATTCGGTCCATCTAGTCTGCCCAATTTTTTTGAATACTTTTATTAGTCCCCCGTTCCCGGTCTTATAGCTAGTATAGCCTTGTGTCTATCCCACGCATATAATGTATGTATGTATATATGTGTGTGTGTGTGTGTGTCTATGTATGTATTTGTGTGTACTGTTCAAAAGTTTGGGTTTGCATACAAATTTCCTTGTTTTCCATGGAAACATAAATCAAATGAATTGGAAATATAGTCAAGATATTGACAAGGTTAGTAATAATTTTTAATTTAACTAATAATTGTGTTCTTCAAACTTTGCTTTTGTCAAATTTGCAGCTATTACAGCCTTGCAGACCTTTGCCATTCTATCACAGTCAGTGTTGTCAGCTATCTGATTTCACCCAATGCTTCCCCCACAAGTTGCACTACCTTGATGAGCATTTGGTATGTCAAGCTGCTCCCACAGCAGTAGGTAGGGCTGATATGGGCAATAGTTCAGAGATGGCAAGAAATAAAAACCTAATTTGACAACAAAATATCTAAAAAAATATATATAATTTTTAATACCGCAATATAAGGTAAACACAAATAAATAAAATACTGTATGAAAAATACATGTAAAAATTGTTTGAATCACAGACGGAGGTAAACACTTCAGGAAGAGTTAATGTGGAAAAACCTGACCCATTTCAACCCCACAGGGCTTCTTACTTTTTCTTTTAAATTGCACAGTACAATGTTGGCACTCTAGATAGAAAAAAGGAAAAGCATGAAACCAGCACGAAAGAGAAAATAGGGGTATGTTAGTGTTACTAATCAAATTTGCGATTTCTTCAGTAAATACCAATTTAGGCTACAAATATTTACAGTATTTGCTCCGGTAGAAGACGAGGTTTTTTTCTCCAGAGTAAATGCTCTGAAAAAGACCTCTCGCCTTATATCTGAGGTTGTCTTATAATCAGACATCAAATAGAGGTCTGTGTACTAGGGATCGACCGATATTGATTTTTTAGAGCCGATACCGATAACCTGTGAACTTTCAGGCCGATAGCCGATAACTTATACCGATATTTCGTGCATTTTAATTTTTTGGGAAAAAAAACAATTTCTACACAAATCTGCTGTTAAATGAACATGTTTATTGTTAACGTTTAGCTTTTTTTTGTAAATCTTTTTCATTGCTAAATAAAAATAAATAATGCAGAAAAACAATGGTGATATGGTCAAATACAACAAATTGGACCACTTTTTTTTTTTTTTTTAAATAAATATCAGTCAAAAGGTAACAAGAACAACAATGTTCAATTGCACTTTTGACCCCCAACCCGAACCCAAAATTTAACCCTAACACTAAATTTAACCCCAACTCTAATCCTTATTATATCCCTTAATATTTTTTAACTTTAATTTAATTTTAACCCTATCCCTTATGCTAAAAAATATTTAATTTTAACCCTATAGGCTAATATAGCTAAATAACCTATTTTTATTTAATTAAATATGTCTTTTAATTATTTTCCATTGCAATGCTACTAAACTACCACTAGGGGTAGTCAAGTAGCATATTCAGAGCAACGGAAGTGAAGTTACTTTCACTTCCGAAGCTCAGACCGGCAGAGGACTTAGCCATATTGACGGAGCAGCATGCTCCGTCAATATGGCTCCCCACGATCGCTCCGTGGGGCGATCGTGGGGGTCCCAAAATAGAAATATCGGTGCTGGCTATTGCCTCGATGTCGAGGCAATAGACCAGCACTGTTAAAGCGGTTTTTGCGATCGTTGATCGCGAAAACGGCTTCATTCAAATATTATCGGCATTATCGGTAAAGTTAGATGCCGATACCGATAGTTTAGGAAACTGTGAATATTGGCCGATAATATCGGTTAATCCGATAATCGGTCGATCCCTACTGTGTACAAGACTAGAATCCAGGTCTCCTCAGAACTGCATTGGCAAGTCTTAGAAAGAGAGAATGTGTTGGCAGAGATGAACCATTCGGCCCATCTAGTCTGGCCAATTTTCAAACTATTTGTACATTAGTTTTGTGTTTACCGTGTATTGCTTTATTAAACATTATATTTTTAGATTGTTGTTGTCAAACTAGGTTCTTAGTACTTTCTATCTATGAACTAGTGTCCACATCATGACCACATACATTTGTATTACTTCCCTTCTGAACACTTCTGTGTACCGTGTTCACTGATCGAGGTAGGCTGCCGTTCACACCTTATCTTTTCCCACCTTATTTCTATTCCCCTTCTGCTTTGTGGCACAGTATTACATTTACTACTATGCTCCCACAACCGCTCAATAAGGTTGAAATCCAGTGCCTGTGCTGGCCACTACATTAAAGACAGACTACCACCTTACTGCTTCTTTCCTAAATAGTTCCTGTATAGTTTGGAGCTGTGCTTTGGGTCATTCTCCTATTGTAGGAGAAAATAGTCTCCAATCAAGTGTCGTCCACAGGATATGGCATGGCAAAATGGAGTGATAGCCTTCCTTCTTCAAGATTCCTTTTACCCTGTACAAATCTCCCACTTTACCACCACCAAAGGACCCATAGACCATCAAATTAACTCCACCGTACTTGACAGATGGTGATAAGCACTCTTCCAGCATCTTCATTTGTTCTTCTTTGTGATTTGAACATCTCAAAATTAGCATAATAGTTTTCAGCTGTGCTAACATAAGTGCAAAAGGGTTTTATAATGATCATTTCGTGATGAGTGCTGATAATGGGCACTAGTACACCTTTGTCAATATTGCATTAAAAATCAGCCGTTTCCAGCTACAATATTTATTAACAATGTATCCACTATATTTCTGATCCATTTGATGTTCTGTGAACCTCTTAATGACGTTAGGACTTACTATGCCGGCAGGCACTTGCAGCGGATCCCAAGTGTCAGATGAGGCCACTTTGAGTGACCTCATCTGACAGGTGAGATCCCTCTGCAAAGTGAGTACCGGCTACATTTCTTCAAATTGCGCCGTGCCCGAACTTCCGGATTCGGGCACGCCTCCGTGACGTCACACGTGACGTCCTGAGGTCTCGCGATTTTTTTGCAGAGACCCACAGGGTCCATTAAGACCCTGATCTGATCTCTACCAGAGTGTTCCTGGCTACGGATCACCTTGTGATCGGTGACCAGGAACCAATCGTGACGTTATATATATATATATACTATTGATCTAAATAAATATATATATATATATATATATATATATATGATACAAACACTAAACTATTAACACTTCTTTTTTGTAGTTGTGTTTGCTTTGTGCTGTTTTTAAGTAATATGTTCTTTAATATAGTGTATCACATTGGGTTGATCAGTAACTTTTATTGATATTTTTTTAAGGAAAGGGAACAACGATTTTGACTTGGTTTTAACAATTTTATCTGGTATTTTATTATGACATTTTGTCATCCAAAGAGTAAAAAAGAAATTAAACATATGTAACACCGTTGTCATTTTTGTTCTAGAATGTGACTCTGCTTTGAAAAAGTTTTTTGAGGATTCTCTGTCACTGAGTCCAGAAGAAAGAGCGAGATTTTTAGAGAGAGATGAGGTAAGTAAATTTGTTTACATACCTTATGTATATTATATGTATGTATACATATTGTGGTTCCATTTTTTTTTTTTTTTCTTCTCGGGTGGAGAACTTAAAGTTCCATAGCCTGTATAATGTCAGTAACACCCAGTTACAGGTTGCTTACCTCTGATATGATATGTCACACCCTGGAGTGTTCTTCTATTAAATAATGTTCTGCTCTGAGTCACTGAGTTTTATAGCTAGCTGGATAAACTGAACCCTTTCAGTTTTCTCAAATGCTTATGTCTCCAAAAATGTCAAGTTTAAAGGCATTGGCTTTCAGTAGGAAACTGTGTTTATATTTAATATCTAGAAAGCTCAGATTTGCAAACCTGACTTTCTCACTGGAATCCCCACAAACCCATCTATCACAGGACTTGACAAATTTGATTTAAATTCTAGGAGCCAGCTGAAACTTTTAGGAGCCAGTACCAAACGCTGTGTTTCTGGGTCACTGTCTATAAACATGTATATATGAGATACACACATACTAATACACAAATACATACACACGTTAACACTTCAATATGTTGACACAAACACACTTACTCACCCACAAATACAGACACACACACTTAAATCCTAGCACACACTTATATGCTGACAAACACTAACACCTAGCCATCCAACTGTGGCCCTCCAGCTGGTTCTGTACTACAACTACCATAGTTCCCTGCCATTTGAGAAAGATGTTGAGGAATTAAGGGGTTTGTTGTTCTGCAGCAGCTGGAGAGCTACAGTTGGATGCCTAGGCACTAACACATCATTTCACTCTTACATACATGCACAAACACATACTTATACACATAAATGCTAACACGTACATACACACTAATCTACTGATACATACACTAACATATGCTGGCACAAATACATACATACACACGAATCTGCTGATACACTTACACATGTTTGCACAAATACATACATACAGTAACACATACATACACACTACTATGCTGATACATAGATTAACACATGCTGGCACATCCACCCATACATACATACATACTAATCTACTGATACACTTACACATGCTGGCACACAGAGATTCTGATAGATACATTCATATAAACCAGTGCTGAACCCAAACATACATGCTAACACACATTCACACGTGCTAATACACACACTATTTACTTACTGCTGGGAAGCCAAGTTGGAGGCAGAGGATAGGCAAGCAGGAGGTTCTCTCTCCATTTAGATCCTGCGTTTGGTGGGGTCACTGAGGCTCTCCCTCCTAAAGCTGAGGCAGCAGTAGCTGTAAGGAGGTGCCATGACTCCTCACACCGTTTCTCCCACACACTGCTCGTTATCTGATCGGTAGACAAAAGCTTAACGCCTTCACTGTTTTTACCTCTACTCCTGGAAGGCTATTCCATACATTCACTACACTCTCAGTAAAGTAATACTTCCTGATATTACTTTATTGAGAGGGTAGTGGATGTACAGAATTGCTCACTTATCTTTCAGAAAATGGTATATGATCTATTGTAGAATTAGTTTTTCTCTTTTTGGTTATATTCAGTTGTCTTTTACTGAACTTTGAAAGAAAAGCCATAAATTTATTATTTAAAGGTTTTTTTCTTGTTGTGCCGCTGTTTTACAAGTATGCAGCTAGTAGGGAGCTGCCATCTTGTTTCCTTTTCTACCTTTAATATTAAATTTTTTTAAAGTAGGAGACCTACATCACGTGACTGCATGCACATAACTCAGATGACTAAATAACAGCTTTTAAAAATAATAATAATAAAGCAATTATCTTCATAATGATCCAATATCCTGTGTGCTGCATTTTATTTCTTTTTTCTGTCTTTACACCTGGAGTAATCTCATACTAATGTAAGGGATTTGACAATTCTTCCTGAATGCAAACTTTGTTTTTTTCTAAATACAAAAATATTGTAATTTAACCTTACAAGCCAGACCTACAATAGCTATATTTTCTTTTTTTAATATAGGGCTGCATTCACATGAACTATGCACAAAACCTGTATAGTGGCTTTATAGTTTGTACATTGTTATGGTGTTTTTTTGTTTTCTTTTTTAATCTTGCCATGAATCTGTTTCTTTAAATATTTTTGTTTTTCATTTTAAATCCCGGTTCAAGTTCAAGCACTCACAGCATTTCCGATTTCTTATCTCCAGTAACATTGAAAAAGTGTTGTGTTTTTAAATTCTTTCAATGTAATACTGTTAATGTCACATTGTGTTTTACTCCAGAGCATCCGGGTTACACATGAGAGCAGTGCCCAAGAAGGACAGTCTGAGGTATTCATTTTTTTTTAATTATTTTTATTGTCCTCTTGGTTACCAGTTTCTTATATCCAACACCTGTCTTAAATGTTATTCATAGTCACTACATACATGACGTGTACAAGGGCAGTTCAGGTCACTTTATAAGTACGAGAAGTTATGGCGGGGGTGTGCTTCTTGTACTGCTCCAAACCTCAAGCAGAAAGACAGTAGCCAACCTAATGCTGATGAGATCCCATTAAGAATGAGTAAGCTGTCCATGAGTGGTTATCTGACTTCTACACATCTGTCTTGGGCTATGTTTAAAGGTTATTTAAGGACAGCGGGCATTTACTGTGCATCCACTTATACAAGGGGTCGATGTATAAAGTAGTTATAGAGGCAAAAAGGTGATCATGGTTAACCTTATTGCATATGTCTACCCAGAATCCCTTGCAGTGTTGGTAGTGCTGCAAGTTTAGGTTTCCTGTTGGAAAATCAAGTCTTCTGGTTTGTCTGGTGTGTGTGTGTAGATTTGTGTTTAATAATACATTTGTTATTTTCTAGGCATGTCTTGCATTACTGTTGGGACAAACTAGGTGGCCTCATAGCACAATAGATTATAGGAGTCTGTGGCCTGTTCGTGAATATAGGCTATTTACTGGCCTTGTCTGTTTCTTGTGAAATTTGTCTAGCTTTATATTGCATGTATAAATGAATCATCTAGATGTTAATAAAGGGTTAACCTAAAGCCGGTTACACATATATATCAACGTTTTGATTAAAGAACAATTTCATTGTATTCCATACAGATTCAGTATTTCAGATCATACATTTACCAGTCACATTTACGCAGTTAGAATCTGCGTCTGCAATAATAATAAAAGGAAGAAGAAAAACCGCACGGATGTAAAACTGTGAATTGACCGCTATTGAAAGCAAGTTGAATTTATAGGAAACGCATCATCTCTGCTGTAATGTTTAATGTTCCACTGTAATTGAAATAGTTATTAATCATAATCTGGAATTTGTAAAACAAATAGGTAATGAAGTACGGTACTTAATGTGCAGTTTTTCTATTCCACTTGTGTGATCGCTGTATAGCATAGGGTCAGTTGCATTCATCCATTATAGCCCCTTTGTGTAACTAGCCTTCTATTACTGTTAAAACAATTTAATTTAAGGATATTGGACTGTGGAAGTTGGCGAGTGGTCCTGTGTATGATTTTTAGAGGTCACACGCTTCTCTTGACTTCACTGTCCAGTTATTGACCTGTGAACCCTAAAGTGCTGTGTGAGGTTATTAATGGTCCAGGAAAGGAATTCACTTAAATATTAGTCAGAATGCCATTGTGAGTGAGCTTTTATTAATGATTTCCATGAGCTAGAAACTGTAACCATGGTATGCAGTGATTCATTTATTTGTGCTGGCAGCACAAATATTATCTTGTATTCTCACATTAGGCCACATGAATTATTTTATTCACAATTGCCAGTAGATATATAAGGATCTAATCCATAAATTGAGAGCTGAAGGGAATTTAAACTTTAGGCCATATTCAGTTGCATTTGAGAATTTTTCCAGCTCCGCTGCTTTGGCCTCAAGTTTGCAATTCCTAGCTGAATTCCCTGCAAATCTCTTTAGTAGACTATATACATTATTATAACCTTACCAGAACGTTCCTTCCTGGTTGTCTCTGTGCACTGAATGTACGGATGTGTACTACAGAGTGCAGTGCTGTGTGATTGAATTGTTAATGTGCAGCCATAGTTATGCAGTTCTAATGCTGACTACTTACACACTGCGGATACAAACGGAATTAAAATAATTACTTATGTAACGAGTTGTTAGCATTAGCGCATTGTATAAATGGAAAGTTATTCTCTGTAAATTGACACCATGTCATTTCTGTATGATCAGCATGTAGTGTGCTTTGCAGTGTAGTGGAAAATATAAACTTGTAATGTAATATTTCATATCTGATTTGGTTGTTTGATAATTCATGTACCTACTTTATTTTATTTTTTCCATTGTAGTTTTTTTGTGTAGTTTTTTTTATTTTCTTGGTTTGCATATTAGATTACATGTATTGCCTGCTGTAGGTGATATTTAGGTGTTTGGGGGAGTGTGTTTATTTCCTATCCCAAACATTGAGTGACATTTCTTCCTGGGAGCTTGGCATGGGAATGTTACAGAGAATGTGATGAGGAGATTGTTACTGTGAGAAACTAAGTGGTATTTTACCGTTGCACAGGATGAAAAATGCAAGGGGAATCTGAGGGTCATGTCCTACATGTAAAGCCACAATTCTGTACCATGCTGGTTGCGGCCTTCTTTTTGGAAACGGTTCACATGCTTGACCTCTGGGATATAAGAAGCCTGATGAGTTTGCAATACTTTGTGTGGGTAGGGAGTCAGTATCCCAGTCAAACACTGTGTGTAAGGGCTTCTTTAAAATTGATGTAAAGCTCTCAGTGGACACACCACTTTAAAATGATAAGGCTATTGTAATTTATATTTTATTTTTGCAGTTTGCCTCAATAGTGGTAAAATAGGTTTTAAGATAAAAATGTAATGGGAGTTTACACAGCGATTCAAATTTTATTGGTTTCTATTTATGTTAAAAGGGGGAAATCTGTAAAATTCGCATCCTCTCTATACAAATATATTTTGTGCAGCCTCGTTCTGATATTTTATACGTAAAGAAATGTGTTGCGTATATGTATATATTCTGCCTGAATGTTGACTAAATAGGCAATGCTGATGCAAAATGAGGCCAGGCTGCCATTTTTAGCAGAAAGGAAGTAGTTTCAAGTTGCTGGATTAATAGACAGGCAAGCTCAGAGTAGGAGCATGCACAAAAGCAAACGTTTATTACAATAAACTACTTTATGCTCACACAGTTATTATTTTTTCTCTCTGATGTTTTGGGACTTTTTTTGTTTATTACAATATTGGTTCCTTTTCTTTGAAGAATTCTAATGTCAGTGTAATGGTTTCTATTCACTGTTGCTTTAAAGCAGTTTTCTATGTCTCTTTTATTTAGAACACCTCATTTGTATAAGCGAGGATCTTATATCTGAGCCATATCCTGCGTTCCAATAGCCGCTAACATAGATACATATATGTCAAGTCTTTTGTACTCTGGTCGAATAGATTCATCCTGAAAATCCAGTTTTAGGTTTGCATTGTCACTTTGTATAAAACTTTCTTTGTATTCTGTGCATGTAGTCTTGTAATAGCCATATTATCCTGTAAAGGGTTCTTTTTATTCCTGCACAATAGAATGTATCATGGAGCCACTGATAATTGCCGAGCTTTGGCATTGATATTCATACTGTCCTTCATTTAGATTGTGCAACGGTGTTCACTAGTTTAGTACTGTGAGGAGCAAAGCGTGCACGCTAACCCTCAAAGCGGTCAGGACTTTTATTTATAAATCCTTCCAATGAATTGATTTACATTCAGAACTACAAATCCCACGATCCACATGCTTCATGACCTTATTCAAGCTAAAGTGTATGGAGGATCTTGGGCATTGTTTGTGAACAGCTGTTAAGCCAGGGCTTGACAAATTAAATTTTGTTTTAGGAGCCAGCAAAAAAGTCTAGGAGCCAGACAACCGCACCTACACACACAATCACAGTCATGTAAACACATACGCTCACAGACTGTCACACACACAGTTCCAATCACACACACACAGTCACATAGACAGTTCCACTTACATACACAGAATATCATAGACAGACACAGACAGAATCAGATGGTCAAAAAGACATACATAGACAGATAGAGACAGACACATTGACATACAGTCAGTCGGTTTTTTTTAATAAATAAAATAAAAGGTGCGTGTTTCAGTGTGTCCCCATCCCTGCTGCTTTGCTTGATTGCAGGGGAGGGGAGCACTTCCATTTCATCTCAGTCTGACCCATCCTGCTGAGAACCGGGATGTTACGTGTTCCCCTGAACTCAGACTTTGAGGCGCGAGGGGGCGGGGCTGTCGGTCATCTCTTCCTGATCTCTAAAACGTAAATTAAACTCTTTCACAGATGTCTTAGGGTTTGTTTTTGACTCTGCTCTCTCCTTTGTCCCCTGTGTTCAGTCTCTGGCTCAATGGTGTTATTTGCAACGAAGGAACATGGTGCATATATGCCATTCCACAACAAAGAAGCTTCCAAAATCCTTGTTTACTCTGATTGGCTTTCCTCTGATTCATCTTTCTCCACTGCAATCTATTCAAAATGCTCACATAGATTAAGGATATCTTCAACCTATTTAGCTCTTTCCATTCCAGTGTCTGGAACCTACCTCCGCAGAGCATCCAGCTTTCTTCCTCAATCTTCAAAAACACCCTTATCCCAATTCATCCAGCTAGAACACCCATTAAGTAATCTTTGGCCAAACCCCTCAAAGCTCCCCACTGTCCCCAAATACTGTTACCAAGACCACTTTCCCCTCTGATCCTTTCTTTCACCTTATATGTGTCCTGTCCACTACTCCCTTGTTAAATTGCACCTGTCATCCACACATGTATGGCTAATGAAGTCTCTGTTAGGCAAGTAATACATGCCTGTTTATATATTTTAACGTAATATGCTGGACAGCAGAGTCAATCTATACGTTCTACAAATGTGAATATTATTTCTGGGATTGTGCTGTGGGCTTTGTGTGCTCGCTTTATGCAGATGTAGATCTGCTGACAGCAGGGAGAAGCTGAAATATTCATTTTACTGATAAATCCACCGTTTTTCTGAAGAGTACGTATACAGTTTTATACCTACCTAGTGTTCGTCACAATTTTATTTTATGCTTTAACGTTTGCCTTGCTTAACTTCTGAACTACAAGTGGTTGATAACGTCCAGGTCAGTTTAATAGTAAAACATCCTGTAATTGTCCAATAATATCTGTGCAGGGGCCGGTTACTAAATGTTTTTCACAGTGAGATCCAGAGGTCTGGGGCAGCTTGAAAGGGGTGATAAGGAGTGAAAAGGCTTCTCATGGATCATTTGTTACTCAAGCAAGATGTTATTTGCATGAGGTTTTACACTTTGTGCATCACAGAGCAAACCTACAACACCTTGTTAGTAACATCATTGTAACCTAATGCTCAGGTGGACCTGCACATGTTAAATACAGATTGCAGTTAAAATAACCTTCCTTTTCTTGAGAACAGGATATATGTTGGCGTTCCTTTTCTCTAAACCCTATGATTACAATTCAGATTATGGTAAGGGAAAATCAAGGTAGGAGCCTGGAGAAATGTAGCTCATAAAAATGGAGGCTTTGGGTATACTAGGCTCACAGGTTATTAAAGGATGAAATATATCATTTTAGGATTGTATTTTCAGTTTATATATGCACATTTGGCAAGGGAGTGTGCAGAAACTCTGAAAAAATGGTTGCTCCCTCAGATATCTCGTTCTATGTATTTTGTTTTGTCATTGACATGTTTATGTGGTGTTTTGTTAATGACATTAATTTCACTCATTGAGTTTGTCCAGTGGTTGTGTAAAATTAATCGAACATAAGTGCAACGACCTCAAGATTTTGTAGGTTGACAATACACTTTTAGTTGAAGGGCCAAGGAGCAGCAAAAAGATTAATGACCATGTCTTGTTGATGTCACATGGCTGTACTGAGTTGTTATTGGGACATGTATCAAAACGTCAACACCATGTTTACATTTTTTATGAAAAGATGGAAAAAGCATCAGTGCTACAGTGTACATGTTGTTTTTTTGTTTCTTCTCCTTATTTTATTTAATGATTGCTATATGAATGTAATTAAAGAAACCAAAACCTCTCATTGCCAAGATTTTCCTGTGACTTGGACATTTATGCAGTTCTTTTAAATTTAAGATTGAAAACTTTACCCCCCCTCCCCCCCCAATTACACTTGTAGAAGTGCTTTTCATAATGTTGTATCTGCATTGAGCAGAAAGCAAAGGAATGTATTGAGCTACGTGTATAGGACTCTCCTATTTTGTACATATATGAGATTCCAAGATCTCCATTCACTGCAGAAGATAGTATAACTGTTTGTTATTGATATGTTCGGGAGGTGGGACACTTGGCCACTGCTTTAGATTGTCATCATAACTTAATCCTGCTGTATGGTTTATATAAGGATGTTGAGACCCTAAACTGGCAGTAGACAGGAACAATCTCTTTCCTGACATTTTTTGTCTGACATACCCAGTCACCTCATAGTACTTTGTCACCTGTATAACACATAATCTACACCATCCCATCAGTCCATCCACCAGACACCACTTTCACACACAATGGATGCTGTGGACTGCAGTTTTCATGATGCTCAGCCAACCACTGAAAACAACTGTATTTCACTGGGGTATTGGGGGAAAATATATACTTTGAACCCCAAAACGGTTGCAGTCTTCTGTTCCCATGATGCTTAGACTGCCATATGTTTTGTTGAGTGTTAATTAAAGTCCACAACAGCTAAGGCACAGATTAGAGTAGATAAGACTTACACTTTTTATTTTTTAAAGTGCAATGTTGACCTTCCCATGTGTCCTACCTCGCTCCTGAGCGGGTGAGGGAGGAGGAATCACACACTACTTTCTGTTCTGTCTTCTGTATTTGCAAGGAAGCACAGGCATGGATCCACTTTGAAGCTCCCTTGTTGATGCAGAGTATCAGATATGACATCCCATCCCTGCAGTCCAAACTCTGTGGGGGCTGCGCTCAGGACCGATGCTGACTTTGCATAGATGAATTCTCCTCTGGAATACTGTTGGACAGGACAATATGGCAAGCCTTAATATACATTAATAAATAAACCGTATCACTCTGCATAGTATAGAGTCCACTTCCAATATATGGCATTGAGGCTTTACCGTCAGGTGGGCGTAGTGACGTTACATATATATTTATGATTTGACAAAGAGGAAAATCTCCATTTAGTAATTTATTTGGTGATTTACACAATTTGATACGCTGCACTTTTCTTGCCATTTTATCTTAAAACAAACCCTTGATTTGCCCTGAAAAAAAGCATTGTAAAAACACACCCAGATTTGGGATGTCTGCTGTGCAGCTCTGTAGATGTTCTGATTTGTTCAGAACACAAAGTTTTGAAAAGCGAAGCTATCTGCCTGGGTCTGTATGCAGAGACTCACGACTCCAACACCAAACTGATCAACTCTTCGTAATAGACTTGCCAGGAATTTAAGTTACTAATGCTTTTATGATGAGCACAGCTGGTGAGGATCCTGTGAGGGGTGAGGACAGTCCATTATCAGCTGCTGTGCAAAGTCCTTCTCCTGTCACCAGTCTGTGTTTTCTGTTTCTCTCTGATTTATTAGTTGGAGGAAGGACACCAAACAAATGGCATCTCACTCCTTTTATATTGGATGTAAATAGTGATGTGAGTTGACAGCTGCTGTTGCGCTGACTCGCTCCTTTTTTAAATATATCTACTTGCACTCAAGATGTGGTGTAAATTGATTAAAACGTAATGGGGCAGGATTAAATTTAGCTATAATATTCCCCATGAAGAGGTGGGGATAGCCACACTTGTATTGTAACCTGTTTATTAAACACCGTACAGACTCCTGGAAATGAAGAAAACTAAAATTGATGTCACGTTACTTTGAGACGCCCAACAGTGTTATGCCTGATGCTTTAGCTTTGTGGGTCTACAAGGAATTATGAACCAAATACTTTGGTTTGCACAAAAATAGTGTATTCTGGGTGACCTGCAAACTCCCCATATCTAGTGGAAGAAGTGTTCCTGGACTAAACACAAAATGAACATATACATCATATCCGGTTCTGCTGCTCAATCTTGGCATGTTTTATTGCTGATCTAAATCCCAGTTATGGAATAAGTTTTTTATTTATTGATTAAGTTGGCAGTAGAAGCTAACGAAAAAAGTGTTTACCTACAGCACAGAAGTTTTGTGGACTGTTATAAACGTTTTGTGTGTGTGTGTGTACATTTCAATTATGCAAGTACAATACTTTCAAATCATGGTTTAACCCCTTAGTGACATGACTTTTTTGGCTTGTCCGACGCTTGGTGACATGGGCTGTTTTAACATTTCTGAGGTGTTTGTGTTTTGCTCTAATTTATTTCTGTCTCATTTAGTGTACCCGCACAAACTATATATCGTTTTTATCGTTATAAGAAGGGCTTTCTTTTGATACCATTATTTTGATAATAGCATATAATTTGATGTAAAAAAAATAATAAAATATGGCAAAAAAATTTAAAAAAAAATTTTTTTATGACTTTTATTTGAAAAATCGTATACTCATGTACAAGAGACAACAAAAAAACACTGCTAAAAAGTTTCTAATATATGTCCTGAGTTCAGAAATAGCCCATGTTTTTATGTTTTTGTGCTTTTTTATTCATGTTACAGGGCCAGAACTATAAGTGGTGCAAAGCTATTTTAAAATCCTTTCTTTCAAAATTAGCGATAGTGACATTGTAACACTGATTTCTGTACTAAATCCATGAATGACCCCCAACATGTACATATTTTTGAAAACTAGACCACTCAGGGCATTTAACTTGGGGTATTTTGACACATTTCATGTAGCCATTTTACCACCAATCTATGCCAAAGTTTGCAGCAAAAAATCTTTTTTTTAAATTTTTCACATATATTGCAATTTAGGTAAACATTACCTTAAAATGTGAAGGGGTATTTCCAAATAACACCTCAATATGTGTTCAGCAACATCTCCTGAGTACAGGGATACCACCCATGCATAGGTTTGTTGGTTTGTTTTGGGGCTAAAAGGCCACATTTATGGGGTGCGCATTTTGGTTTTCCAACTTGGAATTCTGACATGCAGAAAACTTGTGCCCATGTCCCATTTGGGACATTTTTGAAGCCAAAAAGTGTATTCTACCCCACAAAGCCATATATTCTTGAAAACTAGACACCCTAGGGTATTTCAAATAGTAGTATTTTAACACTTTCCATGCACTAATTATACTACCAGCCTATGTCAATGTTTTGGGTAGTAAAATTTTTTTCACATACATTGTACTTTGGGCATGAATTCACAGATCCTGTTATATGTCAGTGCCAAACAACACCTCAATATGTGTTCAGCAACATCTCCTGAGTACAGGGATACCACCCATGTATAGGTTGGTTAGGTTATTTGTGGGTTAAAAGGGCACATTTGAGAGGTGCGCTTTTTGGTTTTCCAACTTGGAATTCTGACGTGCAGAAAACCTGCTCCAATGTCCCATTTGGGACATTTTTGAAGCCAAAAAGTGTATTCTACCCCACAAAGCCATATATTTTTGAAAACTAGACACCCTAGGGTATTTCAAATGGTAGTATTTTAACACTTTCCATGCACTAATTCTACCACCATCCTATGTCAATGTTATGGATAGTAATTTTTTTTCACATACATTGTACTTCGGGCATGAATTCACAGATCCTATTATGTGTCAGTGCCAAACAAAACCCCAATATGTGATCAGCAACATCTCCTGAGTACCACCCATGCATAGGTTTGTTGGGTTGTTTGGGGGCTAAAAGGCCACGTTTAGGGGGGGTGCATTTCCAACTTGGAATTTTGACATGTTGTCAGCCTGCGCCCATGTTCCATTTGGGACACTTTTGAAGCCTGTCAAAGTATTTTACCCCATCAAACCATATATTTTGGAAAACTAGACATCCTAGGGTATTTAATATTGTGGTATTTTAACACTTTCCAAGTGCTAATTCTACCACCAACCTATGTCAAAGGGTTGGGATGTCATTTTTTCCCCACACACATTGTAGTTCAGGCAGGAATTTTTAGATTCTGGTATTTGCTACTGCCAACCAACACCTCAATACGTGTTCAGCAACATCTCCTGAGTACAGGGATACCCCCCATGCATAGGTTTGTTGGTTTGTTTTGGTGCTAAAAGGCCACATTTAGGGGGTGCGCAATTCCAACCTGGAATTTTGACATGTGGTCAGCCTGCGCCCATGTTCCATTTGGAACATTTTTGAAGCCGTCCAATGAATTGTACCCCATCAAACCATATATTTTTGGAAAATAGACATCCTAAGGTATTTCAAATGGTGGTATTTTAATACTGTATATGTACTAATTCTACCACCAGCCTTTGTAAAAATTTGTGGTAGTACTTTTTTGGGAGGTTTTTTTCCACATACATTGTACTTCAGGCATGAATTCACAGATTCCAGTATATGTCAGTGCCAAACAAAAACCCAATATGTGTTCAGCAACATCTCCCGAGTACAGGGATAGCACCCATGCATAGGTTTGTTGGTTTGTTTTTTGGCTAGAAGGCAAGAATTTTGAGATGCGCATCTCAAAATTCCAACTTGGAATTTTGACATGTAGTCAACCTGCGTCCGTGTCCTATATGGGATATATCCTTTAAGCCAGCCAATGTAATTTACCCCCACCAAACCATATATTTTTTTAACGGTAGACCCCCATCACTCCTTGTGGCAACGGCTCAGCAGCCACCGATACATCACTAGATGATGTATCAGAAAGCTGACCAGGGTCAAAATCGAACCCTGAGTCCTCAGAATCAGTGCGTAAGCAGTGATCTCGAGCAAAGAAGGGGTTAATAGCTCTTAGAAGAGCCTATCTAGTACTGTAATACATTACAGTACAAAGTAATTAATCCATAAAACAGTGCAGACAGCAAAACATACTGTTGCTGTGCAAGATTACTGCTTATACAGTGATGAATGGCAGGGAAGGGGTTAATACACAGTGTCATAAAACCTGACAATTTTATAAAATGTTATTTTATATCACTAATACTGATCTGTCTCTTTCCATCACAAAAAAGTAAGTGAGGAGAGGGAGGCAGATCAATTTTTGTGAATATTGATCCGACCAATTTTGATCTGACCAGGGCGAATGGTGAGCTTAATTGAGAAATCACCAAACCGCCTTTGCCACTAATTCGCTGTTACTGATCGCTATGCGCTCAGACAGCTTAAAAAAAAAAATCTCAAATATTTTTACTTTACATGTAATCCCCTAGCGGATATGTGTAAAAATAAAATTAAAAAAAATATGCAGACAGATAAAAATTGCTTTGGCGTCAATATCATTGCGTAAGCGGTGATCGACGGCAAAGAAGGGGTTAATAACTCTTAGAAGAGCCTTTGTAGTACTGTAATAAATTACAGTACAAAAAAAATTAACCCCTAAAAACTGCACAAACAGCAAAAATAAATGCGCTGATGTGCACGATCACTGCTTACGCAAGATCAGTGGCAGGGAAGGGGTTAAACGCAGGGAATTGCTTTAATAAAAATTTTTTTATTGTTTTATTGTTCGTGTGTTGTGTATTTATTGTTTTTTTTTTACTTTTACTTACTTTTATAACTTTGATCTGTCTCTCTCCCTCACTAAAAAAAATGTGAGGAGAGGGAGGCAGATCATAACTGGTCAGATCAATATAGGGTTAATATTGATCTGACCAGTCAGTGGGGATGTTCAGCAGAACATCCCCACTGCCTGTCAGTGTGCCTGGCAGTCACTGATTGCCTCTGTGAAGAGGCAATCGTGTGACAGCCAGAGAGCACAGGAAGCAGGTACTTCCTGCCTCCTGTGCTCTTGCCCTTAGAAGGGCAGCGCCATCTTGGTCACCCAGTGACCAAGATCGTGCATCGTGCAGAAACACTTGCTGAGCATAGGAAGCGAAAAATTCGCTTCCTATGCTCGTTTTGGAAATGCACGTGTTTTAAAGGCGCTGTGCCTTTAAAACCGCCATTTCGATCGCTCTCTGGAGCGATCGAAATGCCGACGGGCATTTTTTTTTGTATTGTACGATGCTTCCACACGGAAGCATCGTTACAATACCATCAGAGCACTGAAAGCGGAAAAACTCCGCTTTCAGTGCTCGTTTTGACACAGGACGGACTAGGTCCGTCCTGTGTCACTAACGCCTCGGCACACAGGACGGACCTAGTCCGTCCTGTGTCGCCAAGGGGTTAAGTCTATGAAAGCATGTTTTATGTTGTGCTTTTATGATTGCCATTTCAAAAAAGGTACAGGTGAGTCCTTTCTATAACATGAGGCTTGGGATCCATGCACTGTGTATATGTGTGTATAATTATGATACTCAAATTCATTTGTTTTTTTTGAGTGGCCATAATATATCACTGTTTATCGCACATATCAATAAGGATTTGCAAGGGTGCTTTTTCAGTAAATCTACAGGGTGCTACTCAGTATAGAGATAAGTGCAGGAAACTGAGATGGGAATTGGAAGCTTTAGCCAACAAAATTTAGGCCACAATTATCCAATGCCGCTGAATGGGAAAAATGTTCCAACTCTGCTACTTTGGCCTTAAGTTTGAAATTCCCACCTTAATTCCCTGCAATTCTCTCTTTATTGGGTAGACCCTTATACGCACTATTTTGTTTTAAATACCCATGTACACGCTACCGTGATTGCAGTTGCGCGAATGGGAAACTCAGAGGTTTTTGCAGCCAACAAAACGGAATTCTCCTGTTAGTGCTGAGATCCATGACATCCTAGGGTTGACAATGGAACTTTCCTATGCAGACCTTCTAGGCCTTAAACACGCAGCCTTACCTATCTGCTAGAGAAATGGCCGCTCGCAGCAAAAACAAATTGCAATAATGCAGACCCCAATCTAGACAATGCCACAGAAACTAAAGGGCAAAAGATAAATGGTGGGAAGTGTTGCTAATCTTGAAAAATGCAGTACATGTTGTAAAAATAGCTTCCAAATCGGTTTATAGAGAGAAGAACTATCATAAGCTCTTTCTGACAGACTTTTCTATTGCCCAGTGGCATTCTTTATAACCTAGCTACCTTTCCTTCACAACAGTGAAATGTATTAAAGAAACAGTAATGCTTAAGTGAAATGTGATCATTTTACAGCATTGTGTGGGGGCAGGGCGTGTGGTTGGTAATAAATACTTTCTAGAGCTGAGATGACCAACATTTCCTGGGGAAATGCTGTCTAAGGGTCATGGGAAATGTAGTTCAGCAACAGTTGAAAAGTTATCTGTTGACAACCAGTGCTGTGGAGCAACCCCTAATGTTCCTAACATGGCAGGTGCAATGAATTTTAAGAACTTGGCATTAAAATATTTCTCCACCTCACTAATACAATGAAGATGCTTCTTTTTTTTTTTTTTTTTTTAATCTGTCTTTATAGTAATTTTATTTTGCGTACCAAGTTGGCTACATTTTAGTATAATTTTCTGCAATTTGTACAGCAAACTATATGTAGTTACTCGCCATGGTTTCTTTATTAAATACGTGTGTCTGCTTAAGAAGCAAATAGTTTGATTGTTCTTTGCGGTTTACAGGCAGTAGCTCATAGCTGTATTGTAAAAAAAACAAAGTGTGTACTGTGCCATAATTAGTTTCATTAGATGATTAGAGCTATGCTAACTGTGCTGCACTTACTTGCAAATTTGTATTTTTTTTTTTTTTTTTTTAACCTACTGCAATTTTTTTGTAGGGATCAATCGGAATACCATAATATTCCCACTAATCAATTCAAGTTAAATCCAGTTTCACTTATTTTCGTTACAGGGGTGCAATAGATGTTTTGTTTGTTTCTTTGTTTGTTTCAAGAGAAAATGTATACATATTTTTTTTTCTCAAAAGGAAATAAAGTTTGATGTAAAGTCATGGGTCCTTCCTTTGATTTTGGCATGCACAAAGATTCCCAGTTTCATACAATAGCAGGAACAGATCATGCTTGCTTAGTAAATACGATGTGTTATGGGGAGTGGAGGTAAAAATGAAAGCAATATAAAGTGACTGAAAACCATAAATAAAACATCTGTAAACATATACAAATATTGAAATACAAAACAGGTCTTTAAATTCTACAAGTTCTGTAAACATACTGCACTTGGTACATGAAAGCGAGGAAAATCATGGGAAGGTGATATCAGAGAAGCAAAATCCACTCACACTTTTCACCATAGTCTCATATGCTCTCATATTCCCGTCAGCTTTGCAAGTGCTTTAGAGCAAAGGATTCCAATTGCGTTTGAAATCTAAGAAGCGGGAGAATCATGTGGCGAAAGTTTTTTGTTTTTCTTTAATTAAATGCTCTGATAAAAGTCTTTTAACTGCCGCAAAGAATTGGTCTTAAAATTTGTATAATTGTCTGTTTCCTTTTCACAGGCACCAAGCATAGATGATAACGTAGATTTACATTTCATCGCTTTTGTACCTATACAAGGTCATCTTTATGAATTAGGTAAGTCCATTTCTTTTTATATGTACTTATATTATTTGTTGCTTTTTTACATTGAAAATGTTACAATGGGCACTATTTAGTAACGTATTGAAATATTAATTATACTGTTAATGGATAGTATATATAATTCTATATACATTGTGTTCGCAGAATTGCAAGCAAAACACATGGATTAAGAAAAATTTGTGTATTTAACTGCATCTGTGGTATCTCCTATTGAAATCACCAGACGGCCCTATATGCAACTGCATTACATTTAGTGTGAAATTTGTACACCAGCCCACAAGGTGATATCATAAACTTGATTTCCCACGGACCCATTTTGGTTCCAGAATCTTTTTAAGAATAATGCATATGTGATTGTTTCATTTACTGATCTTACACGAGGTGGGATTTCTTAATGAAGTGAAGCTATAATGGTAAAAAAAAATCTTGCATTGTAAGGGAATTATGTATAACATTTTGAGTAATACTGATACTTGGTCACCACTTGTTCTAATGTTAAAGGCTTTATTCCTCTAGGTGGCCGTGTTTTCACATCATTTCTCCTTATCTCTCATGATATATGTTGAGCCAGAGTCCGTTTACTGTGAAAAAAAAAAAGTAAATGTTGTTGTCAACCATTATGTTTTCTGGTGAATTGAATTACTCATGCTTCACCTTTTAGACATATTTTGCATTGCAAACAGGAGCCATTGTCAATTAATCCTCTAATGTTTTAGAAATGTCAGTTTCTACACTGTATTTATTGCTTTCTTACAGATGGAAGCAAGCCTTTCCCAATAAACCACGGACCAACTAGTGATGACACATTGTTAGAAGTAAGACTTATTCTCTTTTTCTGTATTTAGTATTCCCTGAATTAAATGTACATACACGCCATTGAAACAATCACTTAATTACTTAATTAATCTCAATACGGGGCTTATTTTTAACTAGCAAAATCCTAAAAGCAGAGCAAATCCCATGACATTTTCCTGTTGATTGTGCAACCTTTGTGATTGGCCTGTATATTTTTGTTCCATCATCCTAAAATATGGCTAATGGTACAAACTGAGCACATAAGCAGAATTGTAGTTGTTGTTCTTGTCCATGTGTGCAGTTTAAAAGTATTTAACAGGGAAGGGTACAATGACAGTCTCTCTTTTACCAAGTACATCCTAGAGATGTTACTACTGCTCTCCATCCATGAGACGTTACTATTGCCCAGTTCTATTGTACTGATTTTATTCTTACATAGTGCACAACAGAAGTTAATATGTAAGAGTGCATCTCATGCTGAAAAGCAAATGTTAAGAAATACTGTAGACCCCTTTTTCTGTCAGCACCTAAACCTGTCTAACAGTGATCCATGCCAATGTCATGGATAGGGCGATGCCTGTGTTTGATCCTGAACCAGGATACCATGGAAATGTGTGTGCACCTTTTACATTCTCATGGACGCTCACTTGAGAAGTCACCTGGTTCTCCTGACTTTTAACTGGATTTATTTATTGAACACATGATAATGTGTTGTAGAGGGTTAGCTTAGTCCTTTTAGTACCCTTTTTGAGACACCTATGTCACTTTAATTAATATATGCATGTGTGTGTATATATATATATATATATATATATATATATATATATATATATAATGTATAAATGTGGGGTTTACTGCACGGTTAGAGGCACAGAGTTTAATTTCATAGGTTCTTTTTTTGAGACTTGGTTACAGAGTTTCAAAATATGTAACAAATAATTTGTTAAAGGAAACACTTTGTCACTACAAAATCACTGTGAGTACTTTTACAATGATCAATCACTATGTTAGAAAACAATGCTATAAAATCAGGGGTTGAATATCTGAGTATTCTTTGTACATCTTTTACATAAAAATTGGAGCAAGTTCTGTACCTTTTTTGTTTTAAGCAATTGTTTTGTAGCGCACTGCAATTCACTGGAGACAAGACTAATGGACAATAGCACACGCCAATTCACTCTGGATAATACTGATGGACAATAGCACACTGCAATTCACTCTGGATAATACTAATGAGTAATAGCATTCTGCAGTTCACTGGGGATAAGACTAATGGGCAATAGCACACTGCAATTCACTGGGGATAAGATTAATGGGCAATAGCGCACTGCAGTCCACTGGACCTAATGGGCAATAGCACACTGCAATTCACTGGGGATAAGACTAATGGGCAATAGCACACTGCAGTCCACTTGACATAATGGGCTGTATTGCAGTTTATTTTGTTGCATTTCAGCCTCCTAAACGGTTAGTGTTAAGTGTATTATTTCACTATGTTTTTTTTCCTTAAAATAGTTTAAGCATCGCAAATCACGATTATCTTATAATTAGGTGTAAACATATTTATGGTCCAATTTCAAGAATTCCTATAAAGCGCTGTAGTGTTTAGTTATTTTATCCACATTCTGCCAACCTTGAAATCTGTACAGATGATAAACACTTGCCAGTAATTTGTAGTTCTAGCCAGTGGTTTAATAAATGGCCAAAAATAGGAGTTTTGAAAATTCTGAATCATTACGAAGTTTGATACTCAAGACGGAAATTTCATAAATGATCCTCTGATCAGTAACGAAGAAATTTCATGAAGTTCAGAATTTTATATATATATATATATATATATGTGTGTGTGTGTGTGTGTGATTTATTGTGTTCTCTCTTTTTACTCTCTCTCTCTAGGATGCTATAGAGGTTTGCAAAAAATTTATGCAGCGTGATCCAGAAGAACTGAGATTTACTGTGGTTGCTCTCGCCAAAGTATGACAAAGATTTAAGTGCAATTTACTCAGAATTGGCCAAGTGGTGAAACTGTTAATTTTTATATTCTTCACCTGTGCAATGAGTACTGCACATCAATAAAGACCTTGACTATGTATCTGAGTCTGTGTGATTGCTTTACAAACAAAACAATCATTTTTTTTCCCCTTTTCATTGACCAAGGAATAACACAGTATAAGACACTACAGATCCGGATTTATAACCTAATGTAGTATGATCTTTGTTCATTTAAATTGGCTTGGGTACCTGGTGGTTAGGATGGCTCAGAGCCATCAGACCGGACCATTTTCACACCACAGTGTTTTCACAATTTACTAAAATGATCAAGTGGGTCTGTTTTCAATGCAATTTTGTTGTCCTGTTTGGAAACACATTCAACTCTCCAGCGTATAACTTTCATCATTCTCTGCCAACCAAAGGCTAATGCAAATTGCTAACCAATTGATGGGACAAGGGCATGACCCTCCTGATGCTTGGTCATTGAGTTAATTGCAGGGCTGCCTGACCAGCTCATGACTATAGCTTCTGAGAGTTGTAGAATCTGTTTAGTTAACATATACATATGTTGTGTACACCAGTGAAACCTAATTAACTACGTATTCATTTGTTAATTAAAGAAGATCGAAAACTTTTCTCAGACTCTGAGGCTCTGGTAAAACCTGTTTGGAGGTTTGCTTTTACAACCACACCAAGAAGAAGGTTTGTATTCCCTGATGAGTGATTAAGTGATAAGTGTTTTTTTTTTTTCTTTGAGCTTCTGGAAAAAAAACAGAGAACCTGAGCATCTAACCAATCCCTGGACTATTAATAAATCTTAAGAAACTAAAGATATGTTTTAATCCCTTTGAAATATTAGAAACCAGAAACAAGTTGGTTATTCAAAAAAATTAGATACAAATACATGCCTTTTTTTCCCAGGGCAATAAATCTATTTAGTAACCATCTTGTTCCAGATTTGTGATTTTGGTGTGTTTTCTCCTATTTAATTTTTTTAGTCATAGTTCAAGGATTAATTTACTACCAAGGTTCTTTGTATTTGCCAGTGGTTACTGGAGCCTATTTTTGTTGCAGCTTGCAGTTAGCTTGACATGATTTTCATTTCTATACCACTGGACTTATTCATTCTCTTTCTTTAAAGAGACACTACAACTTATATAAGATGTTATTAAATAACCTGGTCATTTAAAACAAACATACATCATATGCCACTTTTGTTTTGTATATGATTGAATTAGTTGCAAATAAAAGGAAAAATAAAATTAGGTGTTTATCTCCTGGCTCCATTTTGTGAATATTTCCCATGATGCAACATCGTCCAAAATCTTCCAGCCAGTTTAGTTTGGCCACTTTACAACTGTGGCCAAAGCCTGCATGATAATTGCGCTACTTGCGCCAGGAGTACGCATATCCTAAACTCCCTACTGGGATTATCTCTAAAACAAGTAGTGGAGGAGCCAACTCGAAAGCAGGCCATACTAGACTTAGTGTTCACAAATGGAGATTTGTTATCAGATATTACTGTAGGTGAAAGTTTAGGATCTAGTGATCACCAGACAGTGTGGTTTAATATAAGAACAGTGACGCAGTCACACCACACAAAAACAAAAGTTTTAGATTTTAGAAAAACAGACTTTTCTAAAATTAGATTAGGTGTAAAGGAGTCATTATCAGACTGGAGCAATTTAAATGGAGTCCAGGAGAAATGGGATTATCTAAAAGTTGCACTACTGAAGGCAACAGAAAATTGCAAAAGGCTTGTCAGTAAGAGCAAAAAATTGAAGAAACCACTGTGGTACTCTGCAGAGGTGGCTAAAATAGTAAAAAATAAAAAGCTAGCATTTAGTAATTATAAAAATACTCAGAGTGAGGAAGATAGAAAGATCTATAAGAGTAGGCAGAAAGAGGCAAAGCAAGCTATAAGAGCTTCCAAAGCACACACAGAAGAGACTATAGCCCAGTCAGTGAAAAAGGGGGATAAAACATTTTTTAGATACATAAATGAGAAAAGGAAAGTAAAACAAGGATTAGTTAGATTAAAAACAAAAGAAGGATGCTATGTAGAAGAGGATAAAGGCTTAGCAGACTGCCTTAATGAATATTTTTGTTCAGTTTTTACAAATGAAAATGAGGGTAAGGGACCTCATTTAGGGAAAAAGACTAATGAGTCTTTTGATGCATGTAAGTTTACAGAGGAAGAGGTTTTACTTCAGCTGTCTAAAGTAAAGACAAATAAGTCGATGGGACCTGATGGGATACATCCAAAGTTATTAACCCCTTCGCGACACAGTACGGACTAGGTCCGTCCTGTGTGCCGAGGCGTTAGTGACACAGGACGGACCTAGTCCGTCCTGTGTCAAAACGAGCACTGAAAGCGGAGTTTTTCCGCTTTCAGTGCTCAAGCCGCATTGTAACGATGCTTCCGTGTGGAAGCATCGTACAATACTAAAAAAAATGCCCGTCGGCATTTCGATCGCTCCGGAGAGCGATCGAAATGCCGGTTTTAAAGGCACAGTGCCTTTAAAACGACGGGCATTAAAAAATGAGCATAGGAAGCGAATTTTTCGCTTCCTATGCTCAGAAAGTGTTCCTGATTGCCTCGCAAGTCGAGGCAATCAGAAACACAAAAAAAAAAATGCACGATCTTGGTCACTGAGTGACCAAGATGGCGCTGCCCTTCTAAGGGCAAGAGCACAGGAGGCAGGAAGTACCTGCTTCCTGTGCTCTCTGGCTGTCACACGATTGCCTCTTCACAGAGGCAATCAGTGACTGCCAGGCACACTGACAGGCAGTGGGGATGTTCTGCTGAACATCCCCACTGACTGGTCAGATCAATATTAACCCTATATTGATCTGACCAGTTATGATCTGCCTCCCTCTCCTCACATTTTTTTAGTGAGGGAGAGAGACAGATCAAAGTTCTAAAAGTAAAAAAAAACAATAAACACACAACACACAAATATTAAAACAATAAAAAAAAATTTTTTAAAGCAATTCCCTGCGTTTAACCCCTTCCCTGCCACTGATCTTGCATAAGCAGTGATCGTGCACATCAGCGCATTTATTTTTGCCGTTTGTGCATTTTTTAGGGGTTAATTTTTTTTGTACTGTAATTTATTACAGTACTAAAAAGGCTCTTCTAAGAGTTATTAACCCCTTCTTTGCCGTCGATCACTGCTTACGCAATGATATTGACGCCAAAGCAATTTTTATCTGTCTGCATATTTTTATTATATTTTTTTTACACATACCCGCTAGGGGATTACATGTAAAGTAAAAATATTTGAGTTTTTTTTTTTTAAGCTGCCTGAGCGCATAGCGATCAGTAACAGCGAATTAGTGGCAAAGGCGGTTTGGTGATTTCTCAATTAAGCTCACCATTCGCCTTGGTCGGATCAATATTCACAAATATTGATCTGCCTCCCCCTCCTCACTTACATTTTTGTGACGGAAAGAGACAGATCAGTATTAGTGATATAAAATAACATTTTATAAAATTGTCAGGTTTTATGAAAGTCTTTCACTGTGTATTAACCCCTTCCCTGCCATTCATCACTGTGTAAGCAGTAATCTTGCACAGCAACAGTATGTTTTTCTGTATGCACTGTTTTATGGATTAATTTCTTTGTACTGTAATGTATTACAGTACTAGATAGGCTCTTCTAAGAGCTATTAACCCCTTCTTTGCTCGAGATCACTGCTTACGCACTGATTCTGAGGCCGCGGACTCAGGGTTCGATTTTGACCCTATTCAGCTTTCTGATACATCATCTAGCGATGTATCGGTGGCTGCTGAGCCCTTGCCACAAGTAGTGATGGGGGTCTACCGATAAAAAAATATATGGTTTGGTGGGGGTAAATTACATTGGCTGGCTTCAAAGATATATCCCATAAAGGACACGGACGCAGGTTGACTACATGTCAAAATTCCAAGTTGGAATTTTGAGATGCGCATCTCACAAATGTTGCCTTCTAGCCAAAAACAAACCAACAAACCTATGCATGGGTGCTATCCCTGTACTCGGGAGATGTTGCTGAACACATATTGGGTTGTTGTTTGGCAGTGACATATACCAGAATCTGTGAATTCATGCCTGAAGTACAATGCATGTGGAAAAAAACCTCCCAAAAAAGTACTACCACAAACTTTTACAAAGGCTGGTGGTAGAATTAGTACCTATACAGTATTAAAATACCACCATTTGAAATACCTTAGGATGTCTATTTTCCAAAAATATATGGTTTGATGGGGTAAAATTCATTGGACGGCTTCAAAAATGTTCCAAATGGAACATGGGCGCAGGCTGACTACATGTCAAAATTCCAGGTTGGAATTGCGCACCCCCTAAATGTGGAATTTTAGACCCAATACAAACCAACAAACCTATGCATGGGGGGTATCCCTGTACTCAGGAGATGTTGCTGAACACATATTGAGGTGTTGGTTGGCAGTGGCAAATACCAGAATCTGAAAATTCCTGCCTGAACTACTATGTGTGTGGGGAAAAAATGACATCCCAACCCTTTGACATAGGTTGGTGGTAGAATTAGCACTTGGAAAGTGTTAAAATACCACAATTTTAAAAACCCTAGGATGTCTAGTTTTCCAAAATATATGGTTTTATGGGGTAAAATACTTTGACAGGCTTCAAAAGTGTCCCAAATGGAACATGGGCGCAGGCTGACTACATGTCAAAATTCCAAGTTGGAAATGCACCCCCCCTAAACATGGCCTTTTAGCCCCCAAATAATCTAACTAACCTACACATGGGTGGTATCCCTGTACTTAGGAGATGTTGCTGAACACATATTAATGTGTTTTGTGGCACTGACACATAATAGGATCTATGAATTCATGCCCGATGTACAATGAATGTGAAAAACAAATTACTATCCATAACATTGACATAGGCTGGTGGTAGAATTAGTGCATGGAAAGTGTTAAAATACTACCATTTGAAATACCCTAGGGTGTCTAGTTTTCAAACATACATGGTTTTGTGGGATAGAATACACTTTTTGGCTTCAAAAATGTCCCAAATGGGACATCGGCGCAGGTTTTCTGCACGTCAGAATTCCAAGTTGGAAAACCAAAAAGCGCACCTCTCAAATGTGGCCTTTTAACCCCCAAATAACCTAACCAACCTATACATGGGGGGTATCCCTGTACTCAGGAGATGTTGCTGAACACATATTGAGGTGTTGTTTGGCACTGACATATAACAGGATCTGTGAATTCATGCACAAAGTACAATGTATGTGAAAAAAAATTACTACCCAAAACATTGACATAGGCTGGTAGTATAATTAGTGCATGGAAAGTGTTAAAATACTACCATTTGAAATACCCTAGGGTGTCTAGTTTAAAAATATTTATGGTTTTGTGGGGTAGAATACACTTTCTGGCTTCAAAAATGTCCCAAATGGGACATGGGCACAAGTTTTCTGCATGTCAGAATTCCAAGTTGGAAAACCAAAATGCGCACCCCCTAAATGTGGCCTTTTAGCCCCAAAACAAACCAACAAACCTATGCATGGGTGGTATCCCTGTACTCAGGAGATGTTGCTGAACACATATTGAGGTGTTATTTGGAAATATCCCTTCACATTTTAAGGTAATGTTTACCTAAATTGCAATATATGTGAAAAATTAAAAAAAAAGATTTTTTGCTGCAAACTTTGGCATAGATTGGTGGTAAAATGGCTACATGAAATGTGTCAAAATACCCCAAGTTAAATGCCCTGAGTTGTCTAGTTTTCAAAAATATGTACATGTTGGGGGTCATTCATGGATTTAGTACAGAAATCAGTGTTACAATGTCACTATCGCTAATTTTGAAAGAAAGGATTTTAAAATAGCTTTGCACCACTTATAGTTCTGGCCCTGTAACATGAATAAAAAAAGCACAAAAACATAACATGGGCTATTTCTGAACTCAGGACATATATTAGAAACTTTTTAGCAGTGTTTTTTTGTTGTCTCTTGTACATGAGTATACGATTTTTCAAATAAGTCATAAAAAAAGTATTTTTTCAATTTTTTTGCCATATTTTATTATTTTTTTTACATCAAATTATATGCTATTATCAAAATAATGGTATCAAAAGAAAGCCCTTCTTATAACGATAAAAACAATATATAGTTTGTGCGGGTACACTAAATGAGACAGAAATAAATTACAGCAAAACACAAACACCTCAGAAATGTTAAAACAGCCCATGTCACCAAGCGTCGGACAAGCCAAAAAAGTCATGTCACTAAGGGGTTAAAAGAACTTAGTGGTGTACTAGCAAAACCGTTAACAGATTTATTTAACCAATCATTGTTAACCGGAGTAGTTCCAGAAGATTGGAAATTGGCTAATGTTGTGCCCATTCACAAGAAAGGTAGTAGGGAGGAGGCGGGCAACTATAGACCAGTAAGTCTTACTTCAGTAGTGGGGAAAATAATGGAAACCTTGTTAAAGAATAGGATTGTTGAACATCTAAAGTCGCTTGGATTTCAAGATCAGAGACAGCATGGGTTTACTTCAGGGAGATCATGCCAAACTAATCTTATTGATTTTTTTGATTGGGTAACTAAAATAATAGATCAGGGTGGTGCAGTAGACATTGCTTACCTAGATTTCAGTAAGGCTTTTGACAATGTTGCACATAGAAGGCTTATCAATAAACTGAAATCTTTGAGTTTGGATTTCAATATTGTTGAATGGATTAGACGATGGCTGAGTGACAGGCAACAGAGGGTTGTTGTCAATGGGGTATATTCGATGCAAGGTCGTGTTACTAGTGGGGTACCTCAGGGATCTGTTCTTGGACCCATTCTCTTTAATATTTTTATTAGCGATATTGCAGAAGGTCTTGTTGGCAAAGTATGTATTTTTGCTGATGATACAAAGATTTGCAGCAGGGTTGATATTCATGGAGGGATAAGCCAAATGGCAAATGATTTAGCTAAACTAGAAAAATGGTCAGAGCAGTGGCAACTGACATTTAATGTGGACAAGTGCAAGATTATGCACCTTGGGCGTAAAAACCCAAAAGCACAATATAGACTATTTGGTACAGTCCTAACCTCAACATCTGAGGAAAGGGATTTAGGAGTAATAATTTCAGAGGACTTGAAGGTAGGTAGGCAATGCAAAAGAGCAGCAGGAAATGCTAGCAGAATGCTTGGTTGCATAGGGAGAGGTATTAGCAGTAGGAAGAGGGAAGTGCTCATGCCATTGTACAGAGCGCTGGTGAGACCTCACTTGGAGTATTGTACGCAGTACTGGAGACCGTATCTCCAGAAGGATATTGATACTTTGGAGAGAGTTCAGAGAAGGGCTACTAAACTGGTTCATGGGTTGAAGGATAAAACTTACCAGGAAAGGTTAAAGCATCTTAACATGTATAGCTTGGAGGAAAGACGTAACAGGGGGGATATGATAGAAACATTTAAATACATAAAGGGAATCAACACAGTAAAGGAAGAGAGTATATTTAAAAGAAGAAAAACTACCACAACTAGAGGACATAGTCTTAAATTAGAGGGGCAACGATTTAAAAGTAATATCAGGAAGTATTACTTTACTGAGAGGGTAGTGGATGTATGGAATAGCCTGGCAGCAGAAGTGGTAGAGGTAAACACAGTCAAGGATTTTAAGCATGCGTGGGATAGACACAAGGCTATCCTAGCTATAAGACCGGGAACGGGGGACTAATAAAAGTACTCAAAAAAAATTGGGCAGACTAGATGGACCGAATGGTTCTTATCTGCCGACACATTCTATGTTTCTATAATGTCCTAAGATACTCCCCTGCTCTCTTACTGGCTCCTGCGTATCATAGTGGGCAGGACTGGGTGGCTGTGTACAACTTTTTTTTTTACCTGCCTTCCAAGACGAGGAGATTAACCTGACCAAACAGGATCATAACTCTGCCCCTTGTGATGTAATAGTTACATTACCCTCCCATGTAATGTATGTCTATGATCATAATTCTGACTTATACACTGCATTCTGTGTCCCCAGACCTAAAATGAGTAATTTGTGCTGTAAAGTCACTAGGGGGTGGCACCCAAAAACACTATATTTCACAAAATGGAGGTGCCCAATCACACTTGTTTAGTTACATATTTTATTAAATACAGTCACATAACAAAAACAAAAGACATATCTGAAATCAACAATACAAAATTTAAAAAAATGAAAACCCCTTTTTTTTTTTTTTTAATCAGATAATTGAGTTTGCCCAAGTTCTTTACAGTAGAAATATATGTAATTGGTAAAATTGATTTATGGCATGTATTTAAGCCACATATATCCACACAGTCAGGATGGACAAGTGCCCGTTGCCATATAAAATGCATTGGAATCATTTCTGTTTTATGGTACTAACTTTCACGGAACCTCAGAGGAATCCAGATATTATTGTGTCTGAACACTTTTAAAAACAGTAATTTCAATGTCATTAATGCAGATGAAAATAATACCTCTTCTTGGCATGTTGTACCATAGAAATTATTTCTCTAACCCCCCTGGAGGCCTAAAATTACTTAGACTGCAATGTTTGAAGAGCACTTATTTATTTGTTTAATGTGTACTTATTTACTTGGCTCTAAATAATTAGCATGTGAAAGCAGAACATGTAATTACATTCCTCAGATTGCTACATCAGTAGCAAATTACATGTTTGTCAATTTGGGCATCACTAAAAATGGGTTTTCTAACACCACAAATTTTCAATAATTTCTTGTCTAATTGATTCACATAAGGCCGGCATTATTGTACAGCCAAAACCTTGAAATATAACCTATGCTCTATTAGACAAAACAATTTTTTTTTTCTAAGGAAGCTTAATGATTTTGTGTATTGTCACAATGCATAAATAAACCTGGTACTTAATTATAGATTCTGTTTAGCAAACGTATATCATTATTATTATTTTTTTTTGGGGGGGGGGGATATTGTCTACTGTATTGGGACTCATTATTGACAGGTCATTGCTGGACCTCTAGGTCTTGAGGTTGGGACCAAGCCATATTTTGTACTGGGAATGCCTTGTTGCTGCACTATGAGGTAAAGGGGAAACAAGTGGAGATCTCTGTGCAGTTGAAGTACCACTGTTTTACATTACATTAACATTCATGTATATAGCGCCAACAATTTAGGTAGCGCTAGGTACAGAGCATCAAGCTGGCCTACATACTAAATTAGAAGAACAGAGACTGATGCATGAGATGGAAAGTCCTGCTCACAAGCTTACAGTCGTTTTGAAATAGTCTTGTAGTGATATGCTGTATGTATCGTTAGGAAGCTATATCATTAGGACATTTGGCTAGTTATATCCTATGAGCTTACTGTCCCTCATTTTTATGTTTTATCATTATATAATTTGAAACAAATGATTTACCCAATTTATTCCTTAATTAAGGTTTACAGGTTCCAGCTCCAAATCATAATAAATCTATTTCTCTATTCTATTTATGGACTAAACACTCTTGATGTCACGGTGCACATACTGTATTACATTGTTGTGTATATCTCTAATTATCATTGCATTACATAGTTATATAGGTTTGTGATTCTCATTATCGGTGCATGCACTGTTAGAAGAAGAAAAGTCATTTGGTATTGTCATGGCTATTTATTAGTCCACAGTGGGAGGTCATTGTGTATCAATATCAAGACATTTATGCTGTAAAACACATCTGATCTAAATAGCTGCTTATTTCCAAACAACAAGCAAAATCTCAGGCAGATAGAAAAATAAAATTATCTAAGGTGTACTGATGTATGATTATTTAAGTTATAGCGATGGGCCCAAATGTTCACAAACTGGTTCCCAAGACCTTAGATTCTGTTTTGGGTATTTTTTGTGCAATGTCTCTAACGAAGATGTTTTATTTTTGAGGTACTTACTATGTCTTACTGATCATGGATTAAAGCAGACATTGTATTTATCACAAAATTATTGTTCAGTTCCAGTTATCTCAACTTCTGGTTGTTTAATGCTGTGTGTGGAAAAGAACCAGTTTTGGTGACCTTTTCTATACTTGGCGATGAATACTGTCAAGCTCAATCCAAACTGGGGCAAAGTCCACCTTTCAATCTTAAATTCATATAATAGATTTATGTAAACATCATAAACCTTTACATTTGATAAATTTAAGTCAATAAAATGTGGCAGGACTACATGAAGCCAATTGTTGACTGAGGGAAACCTAGACTCTCATGTGAAAAGGTTCATTTTAACCTTTGCCAGGGCCTTCAATTCAGGGAAGAACTTCTCAGTCTGCCAATCAATATTACTAATACTTAAAAGTGGAAAACACATTTTCCACAACAAATGTGTTTTAATGCTGAATCACTTAACCTTTCCACCCTGCCTATTGAAAAATAATAATAAAAATTATTTTTAAAGTTATTTTTGGCCATTTGTTATGAAAACCTACTTACTGTATGTACAGCCCCCTCCTTTAAAACATATGGCTTGCTTGACATATTTTCAATGATTACAAAGTAGGCTTCTCACACCATTTTCTTCATTCCTTATCATATCAACACACTGCATAAACCAGGTATCTCTCACATTGGCCCAAACTGGCCTTCGGATAGTACGTTTTTAAAAGGAAAAAAAATGAACACAAACGGCTAGACTTTGAAAAAAACTTTTGGCTTCTTCATAATAAACTAACGTTATTTCTACATTGTACTGCTACAGAGACATGTACTTTAGGAAATGCATGTTGCTTATCCGTTTGCACCTGTCACCGCTGAGCAGTGGGACCACGCAGTATATGTCCATGCACCATACACATTAGTCAAAGGGAACTTTTCGTCGAAAGCCAGACCTTAATGTTCTAGTGGGAACAATGAGGGACAGTTGTCTGTATTAATAGTAACATCCCCAGGAGGTACCTGAAAACAAGAGAATAGCTCGTTACCTTTCCTGGTTATTATTATTATTATTATTACTATGATGATGATTGCAAATATGTGTAGCCTCCACCGTTTCCATCATTTATCATCATCCGTGCAAGAGTTTTATTTTATCCTCTTATTTGGAATTTTAAAAAACACAAGATAAAATATGTCTAGAGTTCCGTAACCTTATTTAAACTAACTGAAGATCAGGACATTGGAAATTGGTTTATCCACTATTGCTATTGTTTGAAATCTCAGATACAATTGTACTGGAGATCCAAAAAGAGTGGGGCTTTCCCCAAACTTGGAAGCATAGCACAAGATTTCCCTTCACTGGAATTAAGTGGTCTATCCTAACCCCTGAAAACCAGACCCATTCTATTTCAGCATGACTGCCCCACAGCACAAAGTAAGATCCATAAAGATATGGTTGGATGAGTTTGGTGTGGAAGAACGTGACTGACCCACACAGAGCCCTAACCTCAACCCCACTTAACCCTTTTGGGATGAACTGGAATGGAGATTGCAAGTCAGGCTTTCTTGTCCAACATCAGTGCCTGAATGAATGGGCAACAATTCCCACAGAAACACTCCCAGAAGAATGTTAGCTGTTGTAGCTGCAAAGGGGTAATGACTACGTATTCAGAATATGATGTCACGAAAGGACAACTGTAGCAAAAATTATCTGTTTACTTGAAAGATTACATCAAGTATAGATAGTCTGCATAGAAATGTTTTAATGAAAGAATATAAATAATGTACCTTATTGAGCCCTCTTTGCTCTGTTTAGCTCTAATGGGACAGACATGTTTAAAATCTTGGGTCAGATCTTCCTTCATCTGAACTAAGGTTAATGAAGAACTGTCTGAAGATTCTGCTCCCTATTAGAGCTATATAGAGCAAAGAGGACTCGATAAGGTACATTATTTATAGTCTTTCATTAACCCCTTAACGACAGATGACGTGCCAGGCACGTCACGGCAAATCGAGGACTTGCCGACAGGTGACGTGCCTGGCACGTCATGCACTAAACTGAGTAAAGAAAGCGACCAGCGGTCGCTTTCTTTACTCTACCGGTGTTGCTACAATGCCTCTAGGTAGAGGCATTGTGCAACACCCCCCAAATGTGTAGGGGCGTGCTACGATCACTCCACGGAGTGATCGTAGCAGCCATTTAAAAATGGCTGCGCCCACTGCACACATGTGCTTAGAAAGCGAACAACACCTTCATCCTGCCCAGAGCCGATGGTGGTCGCTCACCGTTAGAGTAAAGAATCGGCTCAGTAGAAGGGAACGCTGCCTGTAATAAATTAAATTAAATGTTAAAAAATTGTGAGTCCCAAGGGCTTTTATAAAAGCCATACCTTTTGTATAGTGTAGTGTATTAACCCCTTCCCTGCCACTGATCACTGCACAGCAGAACATTTTTTCTTGTCTGTGCATTTTTAGGGGTTAATTTTTTTTGTACAGTACTACAAAGGCTCTTATAAGAGCTATTAACCCCTTCCTTGCTCTACATGTTCAAATTCCAAGTTTGAAAATCAAAAAGCGCACCTCTCAAATGTAGCCTTTCAACACCCAACAAAGCTGACAAAGCTATGCATGGGTGGTATCCCTGTGCTCGGGAGATGTTGATGTTGCTATATTGTGGTATTGTTTGTCAGTGACACATACCGAAATATGTGAATTTGTGTCTAAAGTACAATGTATGTGGGAAAAAATACACAATAAAATAACAAACTTTGACAAAGGCTGGTGGTAGAATTGGTGCATGGAAAGTGTTAAAATAACACCATTTAAAATAGCCTAGGGTGTCTACCTTTACAAAATATATACTTTTTGGGGTAAAATACACTGTCCTACTTTTAAAAAAAAAGTCCCAAATGAAAGATGGGCTCAGGCTGGCTACACGTCAATATTCCAAGTTGAAAATGCGCACCTTCACAATGTGGCCCTTTTAGCCCCCAAACAACCCAACAAACCTATGCATGGGTGGTATCCCTGTACTCAGGAGATGTTGTTGAACACATATTGGGTTATTGTTTGGCAGTGACACATACCAAAATCTGTGAATTTATGTCTAAAATACAATATTTGTGAAAAAAAAAACACACAAAAATTACTACCACAAACTTTGACAAAGGCTGGTGGTAGAATTAGTGCATGGAAAGTGAAAAAGAAGTTGTTTCAAATAAAAGTCAGGAAATTTGTGTTTTTTGTTTTTTTTTACCATATTTTTTTTTTTTTTTTAATAATATGATAAGATATGATCAAAATATGGCATCCATAGAAAGCCCTTTTTGTCCCGATAAAAACAATATATAATATGTGTGGGTACAGAAAATGACGAAGAAGAAAATGACTGCTAAACACAAACAGCACAGAAATGTTAAAATAGCCATTGTCCAGAAAGGACAAAAATGTTTCAAAGGCTCTGTCCTTAAGGGGTTAAATCATTTCTGTTTAAAATTTCTACTTGTGATGCAAACTTTCCCGTAAACAATACTTATGTTTTTGCTGCAGTTGTTTTTTAAAGTCCCTGTTGGTGTAAGGGTCAGTAGTCCCAATACCTTTGTCCATATAGCATAGTTTAACCCTACTGTATTTTAAAAGTATAAAAGACCTAATGTTTCCACACATACTTTAATACAGCTTGTTTATAATGCTCAATTGGTGTAGTTATATTTTTGTAGTACTATTCATTCCAATTCTGCCCCATATCTTTGTCTTGGCTCAATGAAGTATTATTAAGATTTCTTGATGAACTGACCGGTTAAATATCCAGCAACAAACTGTTCCTTGAAATTACTATTCAGTGTTGCCAACTGTGGCTTGTATGTCAGCCATGATTTCACAATGAAACTAGTTTTGTATCCCTCTGTCTGTTATAGGACTAAAATTCAAGAAAACCTTAGGAGCTGTGCTATAGGTGTTGTGTAGATGTATGATAAAGGATGACTGACAACAGAGACTTGAAGGGTGTTTTATTTTAACACAACGGTTAGCATCACACCTTGAGCTTAAGGAATAAGCACTATTGTGTCCTGTCTGTCTTCTATACTATGCTGTTTTTAATGACATGGATTACTAGTAAAGCTTTGTTATTTTTGCTATATTGAGCGACTGGACCTTTTTTCCTTCCGTTTGGTGTCGGCTGGTGTTTCTGTTTCAACTCTCTTATTATTTATGATGCTCGGAGTCCTTCAATGTTATAGCACCTGGTAATATATGAAAGGAGAAAGGGTTGAAATATAGAGGAATTGGACATGGCCTTTAGTAAGACAAGGTATTGCTAAAAAATTCAAACACAAACAATAAAGCCCAATACAAGTATTTTACTGGGGTTTTACAAGTGTCTGTTTACACTCTGGTGTTCATTCTTGTGGGATAACCATTTCTTGGAGTGTGTTCAGTCCTCCCCATATAACCACTTCCTCCCTGAAGAAACTGCTCTAGTTTGTCAAAACACCACAAGGCACATGTTTGAAGAGCATGTTAAGACCCATGATTTGGCTAGAAATGTAGTATAATGTGCTTTGAATGGAAAACATTACTGTCTTTGTTTTGTTAATGTTGGTGGAAGTACTGGTATGTTTTTCTGTATTGAATGTTCTATTGTAAGCAGGATTTGTGTCATCTTTGGTTTATGGGGAGTGCCTCAGAAGTGTGGTGTTTAAATTCTTTTTTTTTTTTTTTTGGGGGGGGGGGGGGGGGGTATAAATTTACCAGATTGCATAAATATCTCTTTACGGGTTATAAAGAAAGCATTTTGAAAACCTACATTATTAATGCTGTGGAGTGATGTGATACACACAAATAATCTGACATCATAAATTAGAGTCCCCAGACAGAAGCACATGGAGGTTTGGGCTCAATATACTGGGAGTATGCACAACAGAGTATTGATTCAGAATAGTTTTTTTATTTTAACTTGTATTGTCCTAGGGCACACAAATTATGTTTTTTCAGCTATAATTTCCTAGTATCACATTAACGTTTATTTATATAGCACCAACATTTTACATAGTGCTAGATACAGAGCGTAGACGGGACTATATATTAAGTTAGATGAGCAAGAATAGACTGATACATGTGGTAGAGAGCCCTGCTTGTTGTTTCAGGGAAACAGGACAGTTGCCTAGCAACAGCATTCTATCTTTTTACACAAGATGTAATCTGTTTTGTTCTGTTTCTTCACCTGTGGATTTCTAATTTACCTACTGTCCTTTTCTACTGTGATTTGTTTATTGTTTCAATGTAGAAAATGAAAACAACTCCTCATCTGTAGTTAAGGTGAATGCCAAATGAATGAAGGGGCCCAAAAGGATGGATACAGTTTCAGACATTTTCGGTGTTTAAGTATCCATTAGTGACTTTCTCAGCTTACAGTTCACTTACAATTGTCACTTATTCTTTACACAAAGGACAAGAGGAAACAGTTCCAATTTTGCTCTATGATAGTATCACCTAATCACTCAGTAATACAATTCTGTTCCCATTTATCTTTGTACTAAAATTGGGTAGATATTGTAGTACTAGCAGCACACAGTCAAATTAGACATATTGCACTGTGGAAAGTAAGGGTATTCACATGTAATGTACATGCAATACATTGTGTCTGATTCATAGGGGCTATTTACTAAAACTGTCAGATGCCCCATCTTGTCCTCGCAAAATGGTATTTACTGACATGCTTTGCAAGGTGGAGATGATACCAGGGCTGGGAGCCTGCCAAATGGCTCCCAGTCCCACTAAAATGAATGGGCCAAGCACTTGACCCGGGTCCCTGGCCCTGTTAAAAACTCATATTCTCAATTACACTGAAAATGTAAGGCACCCAGAATATGAAGTATAATAGCCCCTGATCCCTTTGTAAATAATAGCTGGACCACAGAATACATTTTCCTTCCCTTATCTGGGCAGGCCAAAGGCCCCAGACACACACAATAATAATAAAATATTACATAAATACTGTAAATAAAATGTGCCCCATTATCTAGGGGCCCCAGATAACAAATAAAAGATACCCTACCTATCCCAGGTAGGGGGAATATTGTGAAATAGGGCCCCCAAACGTGTAAAATAAAAACACCCTTTGAGTGCTATGAGGATGGGCAGTACTGTCCAAACCCCTGGCACAAAAAGGTGCCCTGTGAAATAAAATATAACCTGTACCTGGTATGCTTTAGTAAAATAATACAAATTAAAGTAATATACCGGTATTGAGCCCTCTTTCCTCCATTTAGTTCTGTCAGTTGACAGAAAAGGTTTCAGAATTCTCAGTCAAATCTTCCTTCATCTGACTCTAGATTCTGCTCCCTGGTAGAGCTATAAAAAGCAAATATGACTAAAAATGATACTTTATTTGCATTTTTTTAATAATGCCTTTTTATTTAAAATGTCTACATTGTTTGCAATCTTTCTATTAAACATAAGTTAATGTTTTGCCTACAGTTTTCCTTTAAGCTAGAATTCTGCAACTATCTGGTAAATATATAAACTTTGACTGACTGAAAATAATCTCCTCTGCCTTGGTGCCAAAATGTTTAAGTATTATGCAGATTTCCAAACAAATAGGGTACCAAGTGTCCAGATTACCATAAAGTAATCTATGATGAGTGTTATCCTAGGTATGGTTTGCAATGCCTCACACAGAACATTGAAACGCGTTGTTTTTATTCATTCCGAATTGACTTTGGATGAGTTTACAATGAGCTCAAACTTCTCTTCTCTCACTGTTTAAATAGTGATCCAAACACATTATTCCAGCATTGCTCAATCTTCTCTTTATGCTCCAAGCGATTCATTGACTTTCATAACCTGCCTCATCTCTGTCTCATAGTTATCTCACTAGTCCACGAAAAATTTAAGTCGTTAATCTGTAGCTTGGCATTTTTAAACAGGATTAAACTGAACAAATTCAATCTTTGACCCTGGCGTGTGTAATGCTCAGAGATATAGACTTCTCACTTTTCACACAAATTCTTGTTAATTACATGATCTAAACATTTCATACACTTGTTATGCTTTTTATGTTTAACTGATTATCAGGTGTAGCTGATTAGAATATATATATATATATATATATATATATATATATACACTGAACAAAATTATAAACGCAACACTTTTGTTTTTGCCCCCATTTTTCATGAGCTGAACTCAAATATCTGAGACTTGTTCTATGTACACAAAAGGCCTATTTCTCTCAAATATTGTTCACAAATCTGTCTAAATCTGTGTTAGTGAGCACTTCTCCTTTACTGAGATAATCCATCCACCTCCACTTACTAGGCGTAGCATGTCACTGATAGAAGTTTTACCAATTGCTTGCTACGCTAGTAAGTGAGAATAATAAATAAGAGGCTTATACTTTACCTGTCACCGCAGCTGATCCGGAGGGGGCGTGAGGTGGTGTGTGTCCCTCGCGCAGGCGCACTTCTGCCAAAGTTACGGCTGATTGACAGCTGTAACTTTGTGCACATGCGCTTGAGCAGTAGAATTTGCTCCAATTTTTTGTCAGAACACCCTTGCGCTTTGGTTCCTGACCAGTGCTTGCTTCCTGGATGTTGCTTTTTGGACTATTTTAACCATTTTGCTATTTATTACTAATAAAGGTATTTTTGCATCTTACCTTCTGTCTCTGTCTGGTTCCTGGTCCCTAACAATTTAAGAATCATCTGCATTCAGATAGTATTGGAAGCCAAAAGAGTTGATGACTTTTCCTAGAGTGGAGGTGTACAGGTAAAACTGAAAAGTGCCAAGGACTGAGCCCTGTGGAACAGAAGATGATATTGCATCATGGTGAAGGAGAGCTCCGATAGATACAATTCAATCCAGGAGAGCGCCATAACACCTATGCCCATCAAGGCTAATCTGTTAAGAAGGAGACACTGGTCAACAGTGTCAAAGGCAGCAGTGAGATCAGTACAGCGAAGATTTGTCAGATAATTTGCCACTTTTAGTGAGGGCTATTTCAGTAGAGTGTAAGAGTCTAAATCCAGATTGAAGAGGATCTAGAAGATCATTAGCGGACAGAAAGTTTGTTAGATGCGAGTGCACACTAATCTGGAACAAGGATGGTAGTGGGAGCTAAATGTGGGTCCAAAGGAGAATTATGGTGTTGCCACTGGCCCCAGACGGCAAAATAAATAATTTCCCATGTTAGGGTCTAAGGCTGCCATTGGGTCCAGACCCCACATTAATATAAAATAAAAGCTTCTGTTGCATCTGGGGCTTCCCGAAAACCTATAGGTTTTATGGTGAAACTGTTCTGATCCAAATGCCTCCGAGGCTTCAGTATCTGAATCGTCATAATAGCTCAATTGGACTTTAAATGGGGCATAATGTACAGCCAAATTTTGAGGATTTGTTTGGCTTTTCTGACTGTTATAATGCCTTATCCAAATCCATTTTGAAACAGGTTGATACATATTGTGTTGACACTTAGAAATAGTGTTAGTGTCGGGATTAAAATACCCCAAGTGATCTGGGGAAAAAAGGGTTAGGAAAAAACAAAGCGTTACTTTCAGTTATTGTCCTGAGCATTGTGTATTTCTAAATTCAGGACAAATATTAGAATCTATTTAGCAGTTTGTTTATTAGCTTTGGTAGATATGTGAAAAAAAATTCAAGTAAAATTATTTAAAATTTGTCAGTACATCTTTTAGAGTAAATTATATTATGCGATTGAAATAATAGCATCTAAAGAAAGTCCTTATTATCCCGACCAAAAGCAATATATGGTTTGAGTGGGTACAGTAAATGAAACAATTAAACACAAACACCACCGAAATGTTAAAACACTCCATCAGTACAATTCAGACCTCTGCTGTTAGTGGTATTAGTGTAGTATTGCAGTTCTTACATTATACGTTATGTTTTGCAAAGCTGCATAAGGAACAGGGTGGACAGACTAGTGCTAATTCTATCTGATACCTGTGACCTTTCTAGGCTCAGACACATTGATGACAATTAGTGATTGTAACCAAATGCCACCAGAAGCAGGTCACACCACAACAGTATGAATTATAATGTAGATGGTTATATATCTGTCCTGCCATAAACACTCTATTGCTGTAAAAAATTTGGAAGTGAATGAATAAAAACATGGGATTGTGTACAAACTAGTTTAGCAGCAGGTCCGTTAAGTCACGTAAATTGCGAGGAGGGGCCGCAATGGATAACACTTGTTTGTCCAGCATATCCCATAGATGCTCAACTGGATTTAGATCTGGTAAATTTGGAGGCCAAGTAAACACCTTGAACTTGTGTTGCTCAAACCATTCCTTAAACATTTTTGCTTCGTGCCACATTAGGAAGAGCAATCCATGCACTTTGTGTAATTCCAGCAGAAAAATGGAGATACTGGAGAAAGGAGCACTAAAGAGACTTGATAATGCAGTACGTTTATTAGAACAGATATTATTAACAGATTATTAACATCATTATGGATAGTGTACAGCCACATTCTTCATTAACCTAAAATAGTCATAAAAACCTTTATACAATGCTTGTCTATAATCCTCTTTATCTACTTTTTTTTGCTCCGGAGGCAATAAATGCTTGCGTGCTACCTGTCTTTCTTGTTTTGACTATTAAATGGTTGAGCAACTGTGCAGGAATGTTCAGAAAGTGAAGCTTTGTTTTAGTGTGTCTAACATACCCAGGTTCCGTTTTTGTTTATGGAACAGTGGCAGTGCTGACCAACCTGTCCCTTACTTCCTTGGTTTAAAATGTTTGTGAAAAATGAAACCTCAGTTCACCCCCAGGCTGCATCATTAGTGGTTCCATCTTGTTAGGCCATCACTCCACACATAGGCTTAACTGGATGTTTTGTAACACTGTTACTGACAGGGAAAGAAAGACGAACATAAACTGTGTGACTTCAAAAGGAACTTCAAAGTCTAAAAATTCTTCCTAATTGTTTTCTGTGACCCTTCACAACTTAGTTTGTTTTATTTTTGTAAACTCTTGAATAGCTTACTGAAAACTATAGTCATCCCAACACCATTACCAGCTAACACTTTTCAAAATAGCTGTAAACTTGTAAATCTTATCAACAGCTAAATGGCTTAGATGGTGCATTCATTGTATAATGTGTGTATTTATGGTAATGATTGTGTTTTCCCCCCAGTCACTTGTAAATGCATACCTGCCAACATTACCCACAGAACAATAGGGGGTGCGGCTTGGGAGAGGGAAAATTGTGATTTACCTGCTTACAGTGGCGGAACTATCATTGTCGCAGGGGTCGCAGCTGCGACTGGGTCCGTCACGCCATGGAGCCCGGCTGCCCTGTCGACCGCTGCAAAAAAAAAATTAGCATATTAACGAGCAAATAACGCTTGCAAAATGAATGAAAATACTGGCAAATGAATGATAAAAAAAAACACTGAACGAAGGGCAAAATAACACTGGCAAATTGAAGAGCAAAATAACACTGGCAAATGAAGGGCAAAATAAAACTGGCAAATGAATGGCAAAATAACACTGGCAAATGAATGGTAAAATAATACTGGCAAATGAATGGCAACATAACACTGTCAAATGAAGGGCAAAATAACACTGGCAAATGAATGGTAAAATAATACTGGCATATTAACGGCAAAATAAAACACGGAGGAGACGGCCAGGTGAGTACTGGGGAAGGGGGGGAGAAGGGTGGTGTATTAATGGGCAAATTGTCTGTGACATATTAATGGGCAAATTGTCTGTGGCATATTAATGGGCAGGCTAATAGTGGCATATTAATGGGGAATTGGCTGTGGCATATTTATGGGCAGGCTAATAGTGGCATATTAATTGTAAAATTGGCTGTGGCATATTGGCAATCTGGCTGTGGCATATTAATGGGCAGGCTAATAGTGGCATATTAATTGTCAATCTGGATGTCTGGCTGTGGCATGTTCTGTGGGGCAAAATAACATGTACTATGGGGGAAAGTGACACTGTAGAATGTTTTGCAAGGGGCAGTTCAGTGGGACAAAGTGACACTGTGGTATGTTCTCGCAGGCAAATTGACACTGTAGCATGCCAAATCGCATGGGTGCAATATGAGTACAAGCCAAGTGCTGTGGGTACTGTATAGTGCTGTGTTAAGACCTTTAGGTGCAATGTGGGTGCAGAGAAATGTAATAAAAACAAGAAATTAACAATTTTGCAATAACATTTTTATTCCATATGAAAATAGTTAAATATAACAGTAAAAAGTTCATATAAGTATACATGCAACTAGTTATATACATATATTTGGGGTCCACCTCAAGCTTTTGAAAAGGCAAAAAATATTTAAATTTTTTTGTGGTCAGAAAAGTAATATTACTTTGCTGAGAGGGTGGTGGGTGCATGGAATAGTCTTCCATCTTAAGTGGCATAGGTTAATACAGTAAAGGAGTTTAAGCATTAATGGGATAGGCATAATGCTATCCTAAATATAAGATAAGGCCAGGCACTAATGAAAGTATTACTTTACTGATAGGGCAGTGGATACATGGAATGGCCTTCCAGCAGAAGTGGTAGGTTCATACTAATGTATGTTTTATGGTGTAGACACAGCTCTCTGACTGAAGCACATCTGCACCAGGTTTTACTATATTTCATGTAAAAGTGATAAAATGCACCTGCCTGATGTAGATTTTGTGCTGTGAATGTATTTGTTGTATACCAAGGATGCATTGTAATGTTGATGGGAACTTGGTGATATAATCTACACTGTGACAAGAAGGTGGAGTTACATTATGCTAATTATGTGACGTGGATGGAGCTTTTGACAGTGGGTGTGGTCAATTTTAAAGTAAGTAATTGGAAGCTAAGCTGCAAAGAGTTCCTGGATTTTTTTTTTCATATGTTGGCAACTATGAGTGTTGGTTATATTGATCCCCAGACTGGTTAATCCCTTCTTGTGTTATTCTAATATCACCTGTGTCTGGGGTGTGTATAACAACATGTAATTATTGTGCCTGTTTAGCACCAGGTTGAGCTTGGCTGACCTAACATTGATTTTTATTTGTCACCTCATGATTTTTTTTTTAAGTGTGTATTATACACTATATCTTGTTTTTCACTAGATTTTTTAATATAAGAGACAAATAAATTTTTTTTGTTCTAAAATCAATTATGCATAATACTGAGATTGATTTCTAACAACAACTAATACAGGTTGGCAGGACAGCGGGATAGCCTGCCATAATCAGTACTGTCCTGCACAAAGTGGAACAGTTGGGAGACATGTAAGTGTAATTTCTGGGGTGGGGTCAGGGTGCCCCAGGGCAATTTTTGCACCAGGGCCCGGCGGTTTCTAGTTACGCCTCTGCCTGCTTATAAGGTGCTAAAAATGGAAATGAATTAGGTAAACATGTTTCCACAAGTATAGATGGCTAGATATAATGTTAATCCTTTAGATGGCAACTGCTAATTTGATTGCCAAACATGGTACCCAAAGTTAATGCCAACATTCTAATTATTCTTACAGAGATCCAGTGAAAATGATTGAACAATAATCTTGGCTGCAGTGTTTGTCGTGATCTGTAAATGATGTGCTGTAAATTCAGAGAATAACCTCCATATTCAACCTGCTAAACTGAGACAAAGGGAACATCTGGATTTAGGTGTCAGCTATTTGACCTTTTTTGTCTTTAGGGTAATTTTAAAAGACCTTCCACTGTTGTGTAGTCACAGATGTTTGTTTTTTAACCAGCTTACTGGCGATGTACCTGTTACTTTCCATTTAAGCAGAATGGTTTTGCATGTTTCATGCAACCAATGTGACCCTGAGAACTCTTTCATTGAGCATTTATTGTACCAATCTCAAAATCATAGGGTGGATGAAGCCCTGTGGCTTCCCAGGTCTATGCAGAGTCTATAAGAATGCAGGATTATTTTCACTATAGATCTATTATCACTATAGTGATTCCCATACCCATATATCTACTATCACTATAGTGATTCCCATGGGTCAGATAGTAAAGCTACTGACCCTAACCATAACCCAAATGCTACTGGCTGCTACTATGGATCATTGCGTAGTAATGCTATTCAGCAGTGTTCATAGATTACTGTGCATGGAAAGCACATGCAGAAAAATAGAGAATCTATATGGTGGCCAGGCTAGGAGTAGATAAAACTTTTCATCAAAACAAAGACATAAACACCTTTGCTATTCTCATCCAGAACAAAAAGAGAAATAAACAGACGGACTTAGCAATATATTTCACTGTGTTGCATGGTTATATGCGTAGATTATATATTTTCACAATTCCTCTTATTATCCTTACAGCTTTATGTTACTAATTATTTGCACAATTTAATATGTATTTACTTTGTATTTATTGATACAATTATTTATTGTGCCATATATAGTCTGTCTGTGTTGCTGGGCAAGCCTATTGTTAATTTTGGAGACTTAGCTTCACATCCATAATTACATTTGACTGTTTAGCCCCGCAGAGTACATAGGAAGTGTTTCTGATTATTTTTAATTATGTTGTGTGGTTCCATTTTATGTGTGTTATCATTAAGGGTTTGTCGGTTTTTGGAAACCCCACTGTGCAGATTACATCAATTCTATTAATAAATATTTTTCTACTTTTGCAACTTATTGTTGTCCTTCCATTTTTATTATTTGAGTGTTGTTATTATAGACTTTATTTTAGTGTGGAGCCAGGTCAGAATATAAAGCCACTGCAGATACATTGGAGTTCGACTACCTAATATGGCCAATTTCGGTACAAAATCTGCAATTTCTAACCATTTTGAGACGACTTTCAGGCACATTTGGTACAGAGGGGTCAGACAGAGAAATCCTATGGATTTCACTTACTCCTAAAGGACTGGAATTTTACATATTTTGGGCAGTTCAAGTCTCTTTGCTGGAGAATAGAACAGATACGTCTAAAAAAGAATGAAAGTAAACATAGTTCAAACACAAAAGATGTATGTACTATTATAATATATTAACGTTATATATTTTAACAGTAGATTTACATTAATATAAGCATTTTTTAATTTTAATAAATATTTTAGATTATCTAATGTTAATTATATTTATCTTAATTTATTAATTACTGTGTTGGATTTTCTATTTATTTAATTTTACAGGTTTTTTTCAAATTTTGTATCGGTGATTTCGGGAGCCATAGAACTCTATGGGGAAGACTGAGGCTACCATTTCGGCAGACCCAATATGGATCTCGGCATGAAAAGATTTAAGATCACTTTGGTTGTCACTTAACATCCTGAATGTGAGGGCTACCCGTATGACCAAAAACTCAGAGCTCCAATTTTGTCAAGTAAATAAGAGCTACTTGAGTTGAACCTAAAATCTTCTTTAAAAAAGATAAATGTAAATTAGCTTCACAAACAGCTTGACTACATCATGATTACTTAATGGTATATGAAGCAGCATCTGTGCTTCCTCCTGTCAGATCTCCATAGATCACATGACATCCTACATCTCACAATTCTTGCTTTGTAGCATTCCACGATCATTCGCAGATTAGGAAAGATAACTCCTTATCTTTTGTTGCCGTACACTGGTTTCCTGCAATATCTTTAATGACAACTGCCAAAACTAGTTAGCTACCTCTCTACAAAAGCATGTTACAAATTACACCAAATTTAATAAGTGATACAGATTGAATACAAATGTTATGTCACAGAAATGCTTTTGTTTCTTTGTATCTGTGCTATAATTACAAACATTGAAAAAAAAAAGAAAAACATGAAACAAAAGTGAAAAGAAACATAGAATGTGTCGGCAGATAAGAACCATTTGGTCCATCTACTCTGCCCAGTTTTCTAAATACGTTTATTATTCCCTGGTCTTATCTTAATTCTAGTATAGAATGCCTATTAAACACATGCTTAAACCCCTTCACTGTGTTTAACTCTACCACTTCCTCTGGAAGGTTAATCCATACATCCACTACTCTCTCAGTAAAGTAATACTTCCTGATATTGCTTTTAAATCTTTGCCCCTCTAATTTAAGACTATGTCCTCTTGTTGAATATTTAATTTAAGATAAAATGGCAAGAAATTATATTTTAAAATATGGTAACTTTGTTGGAGCCAAGCGTATTATATTGTAAGATCTTCCAGAAAATGAGAATGGGTGGTGAAAATAGAACTTTGTGTCTTCTTATTGTGAACTGGCACAACAGGCAGGGTGTGGATACTAAAGTACACTCAAGGGTATTGTTAGTTAATTGCCATGACTAGACCATGACACTTAAATTGAGTGAAAACACTGCATTAATTCCTGCATCCTAACCTCCTGGGTCTGGCGTCCTCAGACAATTAACTTCTTTCTTTCTTTAAATTTTTGTAAGAATGACTACATGTGCTTTTTAAATATGAAATAACACATTCTAGTTTTGTGGTGCAACATGTTTGAAACGTGAGTTAGGAGTTTATTTAGACAGATGGGAATCTATTTTTTCCAGTGGTGTATTTAATATTTTCTTACATAATGATGGCGTGCAAAATCTATTTTTACCATTGCTTTCTTTATTTTTTTGGACTAGTTAGGCTGCTTTCCATCATGTCTAAATTCATTGGATTGTTTGCTTTGAGAAAAGTATACTTATGTGGGATATTTTTATACAGACTGTTTTTTGGCACAAAATTGTGTCAAATCATGTGTTACTGTTTAAAAACTCGCCAGGTACAAAACAATGTATAGTATAGTTTGTGCATTATGACTCCTATAGTTGTCAGCCAACCCTTTGTCTGCAGTAACTGGAATTCTAGGGTGCACTCTAACACACCAACACTAGAGGGACACACCCTGCTCCCATATACTACTAATATTGCTGCGCTGGTCAGGGGGTATGTCTCAGTGAGTATCCTGTTATAAAAACAAAAGCAATATGGTATCTGAAACACAGATCAACTTTTCCAGGTTGAAACAAGTGCCCTCTATTGCCCCCATCCAGAGGACCATGTACACTAGGATAGGAAAGAAGTACAGGGGTATTAGGGTCCAAGTAGGAACACTTGGGTGGTATGTCCAGTGGCACAATATTTATGTAACTGGATTTGCCTTTAAGATCAAATACAGAACATTTGAATATCCTGACAAATTTATAAACACAGTTATTACTGTATAAAAAAATGCCATTGAGAATTGTATTACTGTGAAACTCTGTGATCTATCATTCATACCAAACAGTATGAGAAAGAGGGATGGGATGATTTAAGTTGCAAAGATGGAATGTTACATAATAGTTATGAAGTCAGGATATTGCCCAATAAATATCAGAATCACTTCATTAAAAGCAATATTTCATTGAAATTGTGATGAAAATTCTAAAACTGGCAAAATTTCATACCACAAATATTTGGATCTTTCATCAAAGATTCTTCACTAGATGTTTTGTGCAGAAAGATGTGATAATCATGTCTGCATACCACAGATTTCAAATGTAAATGATCCTGTTTAAAGGGATATTTTAGTATAGCTACAGTATACAAAATGTGTTATGAATCCTTGTCAATGCTGGAGCTTTTAAAATACTAAACACACATGTGGATACATACTGAAAATCATTGGTGAACAAGCATTATAGATGCATTAATGTTGTCAGATACCTATAAACTATGCTCCACACAAGACTATAACTACAGCAGTGTCTCCAAAACCCTCTGATAAGCACAGACATATTAAAGTACCACCTTAACACTTTGTGTTTTTTAAGGTTATGATATTAACAAATATTTTGATTTAGAAAAAAGATAAACTTCATCTTTCAAGCTTGTGTCTTAACCTGCTCTACTGATCTACTCTATGTATGTTAAGCTTGTTTATAGGATAGTGTATTTTTTATAAAATAATGACAATAATTATTAGTATATTTTGTTGCCCAGTAAATGTGGATGTCTGTTCTGGTCGGTGGAACCAAAGAAATATACATTTTATACGGTTTCAGAACATGGGGCCATGAGGACCTGTATGGAGAACTTGTCATCAATAATCTTGCGTCTGCTTTCAAGAACTAGCAGCAAAAAATGGCATGTCCTAATATGAGGACTGGATGGAAGCTGGAATTGAAAGCTGTTTTAAACAGCGCCAGCACAGCTATTAATTAGATACTTGAAAATTTACCACATCCACTCCTTAAAGCTCCGCCCACTCTGTCCAACCCAAGCAAGTCAGCTCCGCCTAGTTATTATGGTGAAGATTATTTCACTAATTTCAAATGCTCACTGCACATTTAATCATCATTATGCCAGATCCATGGCACATCGCCATTATTTGTTTTGTTCAGAATAAGGGAATTATTGCACATTGCACCCGTAGAACCCAGTTTGCACCCAAATAGCTTGCCACAGCCCCACCTTGGACATATGGGACTTACCACAGCACCCAGCTTGCACCTACAAGTCTTGTCAGAACACCCACATGTCTTGCTAGAGCACCAAGATTGCACACAGAGGAGTTTTCAAGCACACAGATTGCATTGTTAGATCTTTCAAGAGCAACCAGCACTGCAGCCATAGGTCTTTCCACAGATGCACACAAGGATGTTTCCAAAGCACCAAGAAAGTACCCACAGGTCTTGCTAGATCACCCAGATTACTCCCAACACCCAGCTTGCAACCACAGGTCTTGCCAAAGCACCTAGATTAAACCCACAGGTCTTATCAGAGCACCTAGCTTGCACCAGATTGCACCCACAGGTCTTGTCTGAGCACCTATATTGCACCCAGATTGCATCCACAGGTCTTGAATATTTTAAAAATACATGCAAAATCAGTATAGCAGATGTAGATCAACTGCATAACATATACAACCCTCTAGTTTAGGTATAGATCAAATAAACAAAACATGCAAACAAAGTATTGCACATATAGATCTATGTATTTGTAAGTATAGATTAAATAAGTAACACATGAACACATAGAATTGCAGGTACAGAGCAACTGAAAAAAACATTCCAACATAGCACTGAAGGTATAGATCAAAAGAATAATGCGTGGAATCCATAAATTACAGGCATAGATCACAGGTTGCACATCCCAAAGGCCAGCCCCAGGACCCAGATTGCACCCACAGGACATGCCCCAGAGCTCACTCTGCAGTCAGGTCTTGCCCCAAAACCCACTTTGCATTCAGGACTTGCTCCAGAACCCACTTTGCACTAAGGACTTGCTCCAGAACCAACTTTGCACGCAGGACCCATTTTGCACTTAGGAATTGCCCCAGAAACCTTGTTACACTCAGGACTTGCCCCAGAACCCTTGTTACACTCAGGACTTGCCCCAGAACCCTATTTGCACTTACCCGAGCTTCCCAGACACGTGGCTGGGGGCAATGAGGGCTGTCATGAGTGGCAGCTCACACAGCCTGCACAGGGTCATGCAATGTTGACCGATGACATCACGTGACCTTGCGATTAGCAGAAATGGAAAGCGCATCACCCAACAGCGCTATTGCTGGGACTGTCCTGGCATGGTGACTGTCCCCGACAAAAACGGGACAGTTGGCAAACTAAAAAAATGCAAGTGTTGTCAGCAATATGTTGTCAGTAAGAGTATATGGGAAAAGGCAGGTAAATGTGGGATGAAATGAATAATATATATTTAAAATAAAAGGAATAGGAATCAGCACAAATATATTAATCTTTCTCAAAATATTTTCTAATATATCATGTGACAGTAAAAATGTTTTTAGTTGGTTTATATGAGTGTGTTTATAAAATAATTACAATAATTATTAGTATATTATGTTTAACCAGTATGTAAAGGTCTTTTCTTAGGTTTTTTTTTTTTTTTTATAAAATAATGATAATTATTATGAGTATATTATGTTAACCAGTATGTGAAGGTCTTTTCTGATCAGTGGAAACAATAAAATATCCATTTTATATGCTATATTTGAACATTCATAAGTACAAAGTATTGAGAACTTTCATTTTATTTTAATTTATTTTAGGAACTCTGCTTCCTGCAGTATAAATCCTGGAAAATTATAAAAATTAAAAACCAACATCCTAATCAATTCTTTACTGGTAAATATGTCTTTATAGACAATATTAGCCAAGCATTGCTTCATGGGGTCTAGGACATTTCTGTGCGGTGAGTTGACCGCAGCAATTATAGCGCTGACAGCTCAGTGCTGCTATTTCAGCGCTGAACTGTCAGTACCAAATACTATCCCCCCCTAATAAAACAGCCCCCTCTTACATTACAAGTACCACATAAACCCTAACTTGCAAACTAACTAATACTAACTCTGATCTCGATCCCCAACGCTAACCCTGATACTAACTCCTAGGCCCTAATACTATGTCCTTGCCTGGATCTTTGAACTATTATTCTGCGTGGAGAAAAAGATTTCAGATTAATAAAGAAAATTATTTCAGTCCCTACATCAATTTACCTATGCGTCATGTAAAGAGCCCACTCGCATATCTATTGATTGAATGTAACTAGCATTGTCTTTCTCATGATTCATGAGCACTTTCCCAAACATCCCTCTGTCTGTGGGAGGTAATTGATTTCAGTCACACACTGTTGATTACAAAAATGAATATAACCTTTTTTTTTTTTTTTAAACAAAGCCTTAAATAATTTTAGGGAGTTTACAGACATGCCTATTTTTTTTAACTGACAACTTCTTATAAAAGGAGCTGTAGGAAGTCAACTACGACTCCTTGGTACTTGTGCCCTAGAAGACGCAAGCATCAAAATACCATTTTTGTGTTCCTGGCACCGATCACAAGGTGACTGGTAGCCAGGGACACACTGGCAGAAACTCGACCAGGGTCTTAATAGACAATAGGGGGGCCCGCTGTAAACGCACAAGACCTGGAAGATGTGCCCAAACCTGGAAGTTTATCTGACATCTCAAAGTGGACTCATCTGACAGATGGGATGCCATTGCAGGTCACAGCAGTGGGATCCAAAGCACAGCTTGTTGCGGGTGGCGCTGATGACTTGTTAAGTGACATCAAAAAAGTCCTGCCTGGGATGTACCACCACCCTTGCCAGCACCATGTTATGAAACTGTTACCCAAAAACAGTCTATGAACTTTGTGTCTATGAAACCAAAGGATTTATTCATATAATTTTGGTCTCCGAGTAGCCCGAATTTAAGGGCCATTGGGATCACTGAAGTCTCTAATTGAAAATTGGAGGTACCTGAGTAGACCCTATTGCGTCCCTTTCTTTCTCTCTCACAAATACACATAGTTACTCACAGATACACACAGGGTTTATTCTGGTAATTCTGAATTTCGGAGCTAAAATTAGAACCATATTCAGAGCATGTTGGTTATATGAATTGTACTGAAAAAAAAAAACGAATGGAGACCGATGTGATCAGTCCCTGAAATCAGCCAAAATCCATCTAAAAAGGGCCAAACCAAAGTGTTAGCCTAAAATGCCTTATTATATCCTATGGCAGGTTTCAGGGATTGAAAAAATAGCTGCAAATTACAGAAAATCATCGTAATTCAACCGAAAATATACCAAACCTTCCATAGAAAATAGGCCCAGGTTCAATAAATTGATACAAATTATTACAGTCAACACAGTTGGTGGGAACAATAGAACTGTGGAGGTGGTGAAGAAACAGCAAGTGCATTTAACATACTACTACTCTATAGGCCTCATGTTTTATTGCACTACATGCATTACTCACACAACTGTAGTTGATCATGACACAGACAGCTATAGGGTTGTCAACTTACTTTGAAAGGCGTGAATATGAACTGGGTCCTGATCTCTGGACCCTTCTGTTCCTCATCCACATCAGGAAACATTACCTCTTCAGTATCTACATTTAACATATCCATCTATATATTACTTGTTATTCTACAAGTGATGCTCTCTTTGTGTATAACAATGATTTATACATATTTATACATGGATATTCCATCACTTTTATAGGGATAACTAATTGGTGTATGTGATACACATGTGTTTTGATGCATGACATTATTATTGATATGGTTTTTCATATGAACATTGTAACATTTATGCTGAAATATATTTTGTAATAATATTTCAGTCAAGAATATTTTTTATCAAGTGCAAGGTTTCCATATGAGAAAAAAAAATACTTTAAAATAGTTTTTATGTACTTTTGGGCCCTTTTAAATCCAATTCTCCACATAATAGCTGGAGAACTAAAATGGCCATATTTGGGAAATCGTTTTCAGAATAGCTGAAATCTTATACTTTCAATGATGAAGTTTTCCGATCTGAATGCTGTCCATGTGTCAAGAAGGCCCGGACTGGCCATCGGGCACACCGGGCAAATGCCCGGTGGGCCGCGGTGGCCATGGGCCGAGGCCGGCAGGGGAGGTCCCAGCAGTGGCCTCTGGGTTCCAGGATCTCCCCTGCCGGTCTATGCAGGGCCGGCACTATCCGGCCCCGCTGTTTTCAATGAAGGGCCGGTGAGGACATCAAAGATCTCCCTCACCGGCCCACATGCTGTGTGTGTGTGGGGGGGGGGGGGGGTTGGGGGTATTGGGGGGGTTGGGGGTATTGGGGGGGTTGGGGGTAAATAAACAAATAAAATAACAGGCATTATGTCCCCCCCGGACATAATGCCTGTTATTTTATTTGTTTATTTACCCCCCCCCCTACACACACACACAATCAATCCTAACATATATACAGCACTCTCACACCCATCACACACAGCACTCACACCCATCACACACAGCACTCTCACACACACAGCACTCTCACACACAGCACTCTCACACCCAGCACTCACACCCATCACACACAGCATTCTCACACACACAGCACTCTCACACACACAGCACTCTCACACCCATCACACACAGCATTGTCACACACAGCACTCTCACACCCATCACACACAGCACTCTCACACCCATCACACACAGCATTCTCACACCCATCACACACAGCACTCTCACACCCATCACACACAGCACTCTCACACACAGCACTCTCACACCCAGCACTCACACCCATCACACACAGCATTCTCACACACACAGCACTCTCACACACACAGCACTCTCACACCCATCACACACAGCATTGTCACACACAGCACTCTCACACCCATCACACACAGCACTCTCACACCCATCACACACAGCATTCTCACACCCATCACACACAGCACTCTCACACCCATCACACACAGCACTCTCACACCCATCACTCTCACACCCATCACACACAGCACTCTCACACCCATCACACACACATAGCACTCTCACACACAGCATTCTCACACACATCATAGACAGCACTCTTGCACTCTCACACACAGCACTCTCACACACATCATACACAACACTCTCACACACATCATACACAGCACTCACACACATCACTCTCACACACATCACTCTCACACAAGCCCCTCTCACACACCGCCCCCTCACACACCGCCCCCCTCACACACCGCCCCCCTCACACACCGCCCCCCCTCACACACCGCCCCCCCTCATCACACCGTCCCCCTCACACACACATACTGCACCCCTAACATACACACAGAACCCCATAACATACTGCACAACAGACATACACAATACTTCCATATATATACACACATATATACACACACACAGCACCCTCACACACATACTGCACCCCTAACCACATTACATTCCAGACACACACTAGATCCCTTACCCAACTCTGGATCATCTACACACATACACACACTAGATCCCTATATACACTCTGAAACCGTTATAAACACACACTCACTAGATCTCCTATACACATTCTGGGTCCTTCAAACACACACTAGACTCATATATATATGTATATATACACACACTAGATTCCTTGTAAGCAAACACATACTACACCCCTAAACACGCACTACATCTATATACACACACACACACTATAGCCTGTATGCACACACTTGCTATATCCCCTATACACACATTCTCTACAGCCCCTAGCCACATATGCATCACATATGCAACACAACACAACTAAAACCGACCTTATTACAGTATACCACACTAAAATCAGCTCACTCTACACACACGCAATCCCACAAGCAGGCTCCAAACACATGCTCAATACTCTTTCCTGGCATTTTTGTCTCCTGGTATCCATTTATAGAGACACCAGAGACAAGTTGCAAGGAAACACAGTGCAAGCATGTTATTAAATTTGCTTGCACTGTGCAGAACAAATACAGGGCTTTTTTCTCATGCTAGAGCTCTTCAGCAGAGCTCTGTGCATGGTCTGCCCTGGAAGAGCATTGAACCAACATGCTCACTTTGAGAGGGAGCGTGTTTGTCATTGGTGATGACAAAACACACCTCCTCTGCCCCGCCCCCTTCTTAGTGGGCCGCTGTGATAAAAAAATGCCCGGGCCGAATTTTTCTCCCAGTCCGGCCCTGGTGTCAACCTATGATCAACTTAGGCAATTTCAGCTCAATCTCAGTCTGTGCCGACACTGATATCCAGCACCATCTACTCAACTGGCACCATGGAATAATATTAAAAAGAAATGCTTAAGGGACGAGCACCTAATACCCTGTAAGGTTTCTGGAAGGAGCTGGAACCACTGTGCAGCATAGGTATAAGTTATTGCAATGGGCCCATGCAAAAGAGCAGAATTATCCACCCTATGGTTGAGCCACAGGTTTCATTCCCTCAGGACTTTTGCGCTCTGTCAATTACTAGGACACTGAAGCTTAACCAATAAAACAGGAGAACTGGAAACAGTAGGCATAGGCAAAGGCGAATGTACAAAAGGATCAGGCAGGAGAGTAGTCAGACAGGCAAAGATCGAGGCTGGCAGGAAACAATCAGAGTGAAGACAGGCAAAACATGCCAGTACAGGTGGAAAACAGACTTGGTCAGGGCTAGCAGGATTCAGCAACAAAATATCAGCAAAAGTATTCAGGAATGCTAGCAAAAGGCACAAGGCACTATCACAGGCAAGGTGCAACACACAAATGAGGGTTTATTTAATATACATAGTGATTGACTGACCAATAGTGACACTGGGAGGAGAAACCAAGCTTTTATTACTGTCCCTTTAAATAGCCGTAAGGGCAGGAAGCCAAAATTCTACTGCGCATGCACGATAGCCGTATTCGAGCATGCTCCATCTTGGCTGGAGGATAGCTGACAGAGACGGGACACCCCTGCTTGGACAGCGGGACACCCCTGCTGCAGGGCCATGAGGCTGAAGATCAGTGCTCCGAAGAGCTGGAGAGGGGGAGTTGGAGAGGTACAGCTCCCGAATGTCTCGGGATCACACACTACTAATTATGTTGTGACTCCCCTCAGCTATTCCCAAGGCGAGTGCCTCACCCTTCCGGCTCTGATCCAAGATAACCAAAGAATGAAAGATTTTGTTTTGTGGTCTTTTATGCTTCTATAAAGTAACATTCCTCTGTTAGATTCCTGAAAATAGTAACACGTACTCCATGTCATTGGCCTAAAGTAGTTACACATGCTGCAGCTCTACTGTACATTTAACCCTGTAAAACCCAACTACATTCCATGCTGTCATCACAAAATTGTCCCCATAGAGCCTAAGCTAGCATGGAATGTGCTGGGTAGTTGGCACCATTCACTCTTCTGTACCCTACTATTGCTAAATGAGAAAGACATTCCATGCCAGCAGCCAAAGATACTGTATGCACTTCTAAAGCATTTTGTCCAGTCACTGATCAAATCAAACAAAAAAATTATCTATAACATGCTGAATACTGTAAAAACTCCCCAAATAGGTTTTTACACTAACAATGCCAACCATTCGTTGGTGGGCATCTCAGCTTCAGACGTTGATCACAGCATGCATTGCTGCGTCATGGTTTCTCCCCACCAATCAAAATTTAAGACTTTTTCACAAATCCAAAGCACACATCTTAAAGGTTTTTCTCCCTATTTTGTTATTTGTCCAGTCATGCAAAAACTACACATTTATGAGCAAGCGAAGAAAACAAAAGAAAATGGATGTCACCTTTTTTCACAATAGGAACAAATGCAATTTTTATAGCATCCATGTAATGCATATCCCAGCTGACACTTCTGAGAGAGTTGCTACACACAAGAATATATATTTTGCTTCATTCTTACACTTGTGCCCCTCTTCATTTTTCTTTTTATTCCACCCAGCCCATGTTTCCCTATGCATAAACAGCATAGGTCTTCTTCAGTCATCTCTGTATAAAAAAGCAGTCCTGTACTGTCAGTAGTATTGGCACACTGCAGGAATTCTCATTTACAGAGCTCAGTGGGTGCTATTAACTAAAACTTAACAGACAAGTAAACAATCAGGCATTAATAGCTACTAACTTGCAGTTCACTTGTCAGTTTTAGTGATTACACTCCAGTATTATTAAGTTAGTGCAAGAGTTTTGCACAACATGGATTTGTAGAGGACATGGATTTATTGTTCAGTCTTTCTCAGAGCTTGAGCCCCCAGCTTCCTGTAGCCATAATGAGTTTACAAAAGCTCAAGGTCAGTGGATCCCAACCATTTTTGCCACATGTACCCTTTTTACCATATGTCAGAATGGCATTCCCCCCTTTCCAAGATTGTTTGAACCCCAAAGTTGCATTCAAAATAATATGCAGTTGTTGTTTTTTTTTTTTTGGTTGCAAATCTTTTATTTTACATTTACTTGGATTATTTTTATATTGAGTAATGATGTTGGTTCTTCAAAACACCCCGACAGTGGGGGTCTCGCAAGAGTGTTCTGTCTCCCGCCAAACAGGTTCCTCTTCAAGCAGACTGGCCAGTGGCTACAGGGCCGCCACCAGGAATTTCAGGGCCCCTTACTGAACAAATTTTCTGGGCCCCCTACCCACCCGACAATATCCAATATCTCCCACTCGCCCCACCTACCCTCACAAGCATGTTATCCCGTAATGTAATATGGAGGGTGGTTGGGAGCAGTTGGTCAATATGCCAGTAATATTTTGCCACTCAATAAGTCAGTATTTAGCCATTGAATATGCCATTCTTTTGCCATTTAATATGCCATTATTTTGCCCCTCAATATGCCATTCTTTCCTTATTTCATATGCCATTATTTTGTCCCTCAAAACGCTAATATTTTGCCCCTCAATATACCATTCTTTTGCCCCTCAATATGCCATCCTTTCCCCATTTAATATGCCAGTATTTTTCCCCTCAGTATGCCATTTAATATGCCAGGATTGTGCTCCTCAATATGCCATTCATTTGCCCTCAATATGCCAGGATTTTGCCCCTCAATATGCCAGGATATTGTCTCTCAACATGCCAGGATATTGCCCCTCAATATGCCAGGATTTTCCCCCTCAGTATGCCAGCGTTATGCTCGTTTGCCCCTCCTCCCCCCTTCCCCAGTACTTAACTCCTTCCTGCTCTGTCTGTCTCCCGGTGCAGGTCCACGCTCCTCTCCAGCCACTCGGATTCAATAATGTTTGATTAAAAAAAAAAAAAATGCGACCGATGTTACTCTGGTCGCATTTTTAAAAAAAACAAACTTAATTGAAACCGCGCGGCTGGAGGGAAGCGCACAACTCTTCCCTCACAGCCGCGGACCGGCTTAAACGGGGGATTTTTTTTATTTTTTATCCTGGTGTGACCTGGGCCCACCAGGCCCTCTGGGCCCGGGACGCCGGTATCACCCGTCACCCCCTGATGGCGGGCCTGAGTGGCTATATCGGGTACGATAGTAATTCAGTTTATTCAGAGGAAGAATACAGTCGTGAGAAACTTGTGATTGTTGTTTCTTCACCAGTTCTTGTATACGAAGGAGAGTGCATTTTCAACCTTCAATCTACTTTGTTGCATTTTCTTCACTTGCAACAGTGTTGAAAAGTCTGACTAACAAAGCTTTGTCAACACAAATGAAAGCAATGCACGGATAGCTCTTTCTGCCACATTTTGGGTAAGAATCACACATCAAGGGGCAAACCCCTGTAACAGATTTCTCATCAAACATATCTCTTGCCCCCATATCAGTATTCCGCTTCAGAAATTCATCTTGACAATCATCAGCAACTTATTGAACTAACATGAATGGATGTCGAACTAAATCCAACTCGTCATCACTTATTTTAGAAAAATATCAGCAAAATTTATTTTCCACAGATAAAACCTGAAAGATTTATCTTTATTTTTAATTGAATCTGTGACATACATTAAGGTGTAATTTCCTGCTGATATATGTAAAATTGTGGTTTGTAGAAATATCAGTATTCCAACAGTTTGAGTTTGTGGTCTCAATACCCCCCAGCCCCTGAAAAGATGAAATCCCCCCTGGTTAAAAACCCTTAGTCTAAGTATTGAAGTCTACCAAATGTAGACAGAAGGAGTGGGGAAGATATCAGATAACAAACAGGTCATAGTCCAAGGTCATAGGTTAGGAATGTCCAGGCCAAGGTAAGGAAAACAAATTAATAGAAAGAAATGGTGCAGAGGATAAAACAACAGTCAGAAATCAGATAGGGAAACTACGGTATAATAATGCCACATTTTTGTGGCAATTTTCTTTGTGAGATTCATAGTACTTTACAAATATACATACAGGAAGTTCCTTTATGCAGATACAATGACTGAGCGCTTTATAAAAGAGGTGATGAGTCTTGAGCTTATTGTGTACAATGATGATGCTGACTCTGCATTATGGAAATAGGGTTGACAACTTTTTGTCAAAGTAATAACGGCCATGTCTATTCCCTCCATATACTTTACATTAGCCCCATGAAGTTGTGAAGTCTCTCAACATGTTGGCAGAGACCAACCAGGTCTGTAATGACCCTGATTGGGTCTCTGTCTATTTGTCCCTAGCTCCCAATAGCAAAAAGACAGTGTTTTGGATGTGTATTGAGTTTGTCATCCCTCTCAATACACACTTTTTTCCTCTTCCGGTGGAAAAGGGTTCAAAAAAAGTGATTATTGAGAGGGCTGGCAAACTCAGGGACTGCCATGGGCGGCCAATCCCCTAGCTACACCACATGTGGTGATTGCTATATAATGAACCCCAATTTGTCTATTTCCACCATCATAACCAGTGCTGGTGCTACAATATTGGTAAATCAAGCAGCTGTTAACTGCCCCTACAAGACCTAACTGAGGGGAGACACTTACGGAGTGGAGGCAAAACACCTGAAACACAGGCCCACCATCTGATTTTAAATAACACTAAAGTTTCAGTAATTTTTACCCAGTCTCTTAAAAAACGCATATGTGTCTTCTAATTTGCTATGAATATGATATAGCTTGAATCTGGAAATATTTGGCAACAGTAGTTGATAGACTTAACATTGGTATCAAGCCAATATTTTACTGGCCTGCCGGTAAAATACCTGCCAGGTGGCAACCTTAATCAGTACCAGTGGCACAATATACGACTACATAACTCCGAACATATCAAATGACCAAAGAGGGACACTTGTTATTGAGGCGTGTCTGAATGTGTGGCTATAGGCAAGACTTTTTTTTAGAAGTGCCTTTAAGGCCAATTAGAGCGGTTTATGAAACTTATAAATGTATAATGCCTAATGCATTTTATTTACAAAAACTAATATATAAACACATTTACTCAATTTTAAACACTATGTAACAGGTTTTTATTGCTTTGGAGCTCTGTGATAAATTTATATTCATCTAAAATTCTGAGCTCCTAAAGTAAAGAGGGATTCCAGGCAAAACTAGGGATTTCCCCTCCTAAATAGGGACTCTTAGGACGCATGGGAGTCATGGGACTAGTTAATGGTTCAGCACTGTAACAGTGGTAGGTATAGTAATGATGGAGTACTGGTTGGTGACTCAAGTGTAGTAACAGGAACACACTAAGGTCCATTCACGGTAAACGGCACTGATTTAGAATAAGCAAACTAGAGTTACACAATTCCCTTGTCAAATCCCCGTTTTTAATAAAGCCCAGCATTAGTTAGTGGCACAATGCGGGAGCTGATGATATGTATGGGGTGTGGCTTACCCTCCCTCCTAGCCCGCAGCAGTCTCAATAGGAGAAGCATCGGGGGGAGGGGTAGAAGTTCTCTCACTCACCTGCACCTCACACATATCGACTCGGAACTGGTCAGTGTTACTTTAAACCGAATATACAGGGATACTGAGAGCGCCCTGATCTCCAGGCTGCCTGGGACAAGGTGAGAGCGGTGCTCGTGTTAACTGACTATGGATGTCTTTACGGCATTGTACATAAGAACAATTTAGCTACAACGGAGTCAGCACTTTAGCTGACGGTGTCAGCATAGAAATATTTCTCTCTCAGCACTTGCTGGATTTAATGGTTTTAAAGTTTTCCAGTAGTTCCAGCCCTGGTCATTTATTATTAGCAAACCAAATTTGGGGGGGGGGGGGGGGAATATATATATAATATAATATATATATATATAATTTTTTTTTTAATCGTAATCCCAGGCAATGTTGAAAGCATGCAGTAGTCACCATGGAAACCAACAGAATGTCCTTACTGGACTTAATACGCGATTAGAACTTTTCCCACAGAACTGCATGAACTTTATACATAATAACTTCCTATCTCTTCTTAAAACTTCCTAAAATCGCTGGTTTAAAACCAGAGCCAGTGCTATATACGAGGCTGGCTGGTAATAAGCCACCTGCGTTCCAAATGGCATTTCAGTACCTTTACCATTCTTGCCTTAGGGCTCATAACGTTTGTAGAGTGAAGTATTGATCTTATTCCTCCCTTAGGTTTTATTACAGACTCTGAACGTGTTTTAACTGTGTGTGCCTTAGCTGTATGGAATTTATTTGGTTTCTTTTTTCTTCAAATCTGGCACGCCAACAGTTAATCTGGTCTATCGTGCGCCAGCCATTTCAATACTTTATTGGTGCTGATTGGCTGTGTGCACCCCGTGAGAATCCCCAGCCTTTTGGTATGTTGTGTTATGTATGTTTTCTATCAAGCATGGGTCCAGGCATGTAGTTATTTGCTTTTGTGGTTTTAGTAGCGATATTTAATCTGGTTTAGAACACCAATGCTATTGTTTAAAATTACTTTTTTTTTTTTTCTGGTGTGCTTGTTTTGTCTTCTTGCAGAATTACTGGTACCATAGTGTTTAATGAAAGGATCCAACAGAGAGATGTGATTGATTGGAAATAGTTAGAAAGCAGGTGGAATTTGTTTTTGTATCACTTTCATATGGTGTTTATTAAGTGAAATCTGGGGAAAATGACTCCCATGAAATCATTGGGGAACACTACACTGACTTAACTGAAGGTTTTCTTTACTACATACATTTCTGTATTGCCATGATATTCTTAGATAAGTCTCCCAATTACCATAGTTTCTAAATCTATACTGTTTGTTATTACATTTGTGAGGATCTTAAAGCAGATTTTCTTTAGATGATTTCATTATTATCTCCAGTGTTTAGTTAGTAATTGGATTGGTAATATCTGCATACAATTGTTCTAGTCTTGATGAAGTTGTTCCAGTATTATCGTCACTACTAGTACTTGGTAACAAAGAATGGTTTATTTGCTTAAAGGGCAAATGCTAATTTGCATCTATGAAGTCATCACACAATGATAACTAGTCTGATTTAGAATAACAGTATAGATTACATTGTTAGCACAACTGTTAATAGTTCAAATGGGAAAGGAAGGTAGGACTTGCTATACAACTTGAGAGGGTGCAAGGTGGTTTCAATATTGTGTTAATTTTATGTTGGTTCAGAAGTAGTTTTAAATAAAAAAAAATAGAAAAATCCATTTCCTGAATAAAATATTTTAGTATATATAATCATTTTTTTTTTAATGTACAAACATTGTATTACCCTCTGATAGTATTATAATAGAATTATACGCTCATAATGATGTCGGCTATTTATTTGCTGTTGGTTATTGTAAAACTTCCCTGAAGTGCCTCTTGAACAGTGTGATGGTTTTTACTAGTTTCAGGGGACACTCATCAAGTGAGAGCTGCAAGTCACCTGTGATTGCATAATAATGAGGGATGGCAGACTGTCAACACTGTGAGATGTCTTGTTTACCTTCTTCCTCTGAAGAACTGTTTGTGCTCAGCAATCAGACTTGACTGCTTTGTTGACCATTTTGTCCTCTCACTCAATCTATGTATGTAAACTTTGAAGCTGTCTTAGTATTGCACAATTTTCCAACAGGATGGAGTAAATATTACCAAACATCATTTTTGTGTTTTTTTTTAAATTTCATATTTAGCGTTTTTGGGTGCAGCACTGGATACTGACGAAAGTGGGGTTGTGAGATGCAGATGTTCATATACTTTCACATATGGCTGGCACAACAATTTTTTTTTTATTGAAGCGTGCCAGATTAAATGAAGATTCCTGTGTAATGCTCCATTTTATATCTTTATAATTTTACTGAAAATACTTGCTGTTATCAATTTTAAGCCATACCACTTTGTATTTGAAGCTTTCATCTGAGTCCTTTGATCTGTATATTTTGGCATGTTTATGTAATTTACAGCATGTGATCATTTTTATTGTGGAAGACAAACTCACACATGTTCTACGCACTTTTTGTGTTTCCCCCAGCTGCCATGGAGTGGAAGGAAAATTCAGATACTTCATGTGAATTGGCCTTCTGTGAAGCACAAAGATGGCTTGAGGTGAGTGTGTTGAATACACAAGACAGTCTTCATTCAATAAAATGACATTTTTAAGGTTAATAAATGTATGTGTGCTAAGCTTTTCACAATCACACATAACAGATATTAATATTATGCCTACTAAACAGGTGTGAGTGCTATACATACAGTGTAACTGGACTATACATTTGGTTGTATGGTTTATTATTATTGCAAGGCTCTAAAATCTTCCAGCATTTTGTGGTGATGAAGTTTAAACCACTGCAGATTAAATTTACTTATAAGGAATTTTGATGTGCAAAAAGACATGTGAGTGGAATTTTAAAATGGATTCAGAGGCAAATAATTTGTATCTCTTGTCATTGCACTCCAGACTGTTTCCATGTATGTGCACATAGCAGTTTACTTACACTAGTCCTAAACCCTCAATTATGTAAAAAGACTTCAGTAAATAATAAGGGCTTATTTCATGACCGAGTGAAACTGAATTGAAAGTTAAGGCCGAAGTAGCCAAGCTGGAAAACTCTCCCATCCAGGTATACTTCAAATTCTGCAATTTTGGCCTCCATTTTGCAATTCCCTTCTGAATGAATATCCCCTTTCACCAATAAAGCCCTATGTTTCTGAGCATTGGATTTGCTCAACAGACATTTGGTATGTACCTTACTATGTAATGTTTGGTAAACATAATGACTACCGTATTTAGCGGCGTATAACACGGACCGGCGTATAACACGCACCTCATTTTAAGAAGGAAATTTCAGGAAAAAAAACTTAAATTTCAAATAAAGAACTTTGAAGCCCAATATGCCATTTAATATGCCAGGATATTGCCCCCAATATGCCATTTTAATATGCCAGGATATTGCCCCCAATATGCCAGGATATTGCCCCCAATATGCCAGGATATTGCCCCCAATATGCCATTTAATATGCCAGGATATTGCCCCCAATATGCCATTTAATATGCCAGGATATTGCCCCTTAGTATGCTCGTTATAGCACCCTCTTCCCCCCCCCCCCCCTTCCCCAGACCCCAGCACTTACCTCATTCCTGCTCTGTCCCCCGGTGCTCTGAAGCTGCGTGGCTGTGAGGGAAGCATTGTGAGCTCCCCTCTAGCCGCACGGAACAATAAAGTTTGTTTAAAAAAAACCACACTTTTTTGACCGCAGCTTCAGAGCACCGGGGGACAGAGCAGGAACGAGGTAAGTTTTAGATTTTTATTTTTCTTTTTTTCATTATATCGGCGTATAACACGCACACATCATTACCCCCCTATTTTCAGGGAGAAAAAGTGTGTGTTATACGCCGATAAATACGGTAACTAGCTTTGGTAGTTACTTTGCATTTTTTAAAATTGCCTCACGAGTGTCTGGGATGTTCCCAGTGAACTGTGATTACCAGTTGAATGGGCACCTTGTGACTCTGGTTTAACCAGTCTCCTTAGTTCCTCAAATGTTATGTTGTTGTAAAGTTTATGGACACACTAGGGACACCACTGTAACTAACTATTCAGGTTTATCACAATTAGTTCTTCTTGTTAACTCGACTCCTAAGCTTCATATTAGTGTTGCCTATGCTTGGATCCTTAATTTATGGGCGGGTATGTCTTCCAGTGAAAGCACTGATTGTACCATTCCACCTTTTGTGTCCTTAGTCCGCGCACTTCCTGATTAAATGCAAGGTGCAAACCTGCAGTCATTTAAAAAAAAAAAAATAAATAATAATAATTTTGTGCAGCTTCATATTATGTAGTTTCCATAAACATCCATCATAAATGGAACAATATTGGAACCATTACTAATGGAATAATAAGACAGGGCTTGACAAATGTTTGTAGATGTTATGAGCCAAGCAGACCAATTCAGGAGCTTACCGAGTTTATTTAGGAGACTGCAGTAGGGAATCTACTCCCTGGCTCCTGAGAAATAAGGCATATGATTTGGAAAACCTATGCTACATTGTATTAGGCTCAGCTGACTATAACTGCACAGAATTACCATCTTTTAGAAACAATTCATAGAGATCCTAAAATACATAGGGGGTTTATGTACATAAAATTCCATATATGAAAGTGCTGAATGTTAAAAAAAAAAAAAAAAAAAAAAAAAAATATATATATATATATATATATATATATATCTAGGTGTAATTTCCATGTCTTATGTTAAATGCAAGGATTACCCCCCTCTTTTTTTAAATTTTTTTTTAATTTTCAATACCTGTGTGTATAGGCTTCTCATCTCTTTGTCCAAACCACAAGTGCAAGACCAGGGCAGTCTCTCAACATGTCCTATACATTGGGGGTTAGGCATGATGATTCCTTTAGTTGTGTTCTTTCTCTTATGCCTGTATGGTGTGTGTGTGTGTGTGTGTGTGTGTATATGTATATGTATATATATATATATATATATATATATATATATATATATATATATATATATATATATATATATATATATATATAAACATTGTCAGAGTGTCTCCTGTTTAAAACCTTGAGGCACTAAATACAAATTAACTACTGTCTATGGGAAATGTCATAAACAGGACAAACTGAGAACACATCTTTCTCTTAACCAATGCAATTGCTTGCAATTCTGCTAATTATGCATATAAACTATTTGTTTTTACATCCAAAGTATAAACTATTATAGTCCATTTGAATAGTAAAACAAAATCAGTGTGATCAATGTGTTGCCCAGGTACATATCTTTAGCATGTTCTGCAGATGTCTTCTGTTAACTTCTGTTGCAATGTGTCTTTTTCATATGATTTCTTGGTTGTTACTACAATAATTTTGAAATTGTGTCAGGTTGAAAATTGCCAAAAGTTTTGCTACACATATGCCTGTTTCCCATATTTCTGATTTTTGCTTTTCCTTCTCCTCTCCCCTTCTTCAAATTGTAGTGGTTTTCTGTTTAGAACTAATAGATACATGGAGTTGTTGCAATTATCATTATTGTAAAGGTAATAGTCCAGTGATAGCAAACCTATGACTGACTATCAATTTGGCAGGACCTAATAAATACTATGATCTAAGATTGACATTAGTGGGTATTAGGCACTTTACTGCACCGGTTTCACTTGAACTCATTTGTGCAAGAGAAATGATAGGAAGCTGAAAAACGCCTGAAATAACAGAGCACTTTGAGAGCTTCATCTTGGCTTGGTGTAGAGGATTGGGCACTCAAGTAAAACATAAATAAAAATGTTTGCCTCATTGTAATAGTCATTGAAGCTCTTCAGAATGCTTTCTACTTATCTCTCAATACATACAGCTGCCACTCAGCTGATATTTTACCAGTAGGCTTGTAATAAAAAAAAAAGTATCTGGAGGTAAATGTAAAGTGTATAAAGGCAATAACATGGCCTTTATTATTTTGTGGAAAAAAGTGGCAACCCTACCGAGGGTGCGTTTAAGGTTGTTGTTTTGTTTTTCATTCTCCATAGATATAGTTATTCGGTAGCTGTAGTTTTGTTTTAAAATGAATATAGATGCATTTCACAACAGACGGAACATAACTGTGGAACTGAACTTGAAGACTGTTACTATTATTATATAGTGCTGTAGACTTATTGCTAGAGGTCATTCTAAAAGTAGAGAAATACACACATTTTGTTTCTGTTTTGATGGTTCCACATTTGTATAATTGACGACCTTCAGTAGCCCCTATTTTTATTTGTATGTTTTTTGTGTCCACACAGCTTACACTATTTACATTAACAAACTGCTCCTTTGCTAGAGCATATATTTGGGAATTTGACAAACTATAACTAGTTGTTTTTAGTTTATTGAAGTCTTCCCTGGGCTATTTTTTTTCCCCTTGCCAAATTCTGGTGGATGAGGAAGAGTTGTAGAGATGGATACAAATTGTAAAAAAGTGAGGTATAAATAAAAGTTTAGTAAAAGAGTGGCATAGTGTGAGATATGTAAAAGAAAAAGAAAAAGAGAATGAATATTGGTCAAAGCTATATCAGCTACCTACTGCATGATCTGGAACTACTGGTCCGGTACAAACTAAAACTCACGTTTAGTTGCACATTCTGTACCATGAATAAAACAAGATTAATCCTAATCAATCCAATCCCCAACTGTTAAAATTCCAGTAATTCCAGTATGTTTTGATTAGGCAAACAAAGGTTTGAGTCTCCGAGGTAACATGTTTTAAGATGCTTCTTAAGCCTTACCTAGTTTATAACCATTTTGGATTACTTCATTTGTGTTACAAGATTCACATGTTGTTCTTGTCATGTTCTCATTAATTCTGTAAATAAACGCATTCAAACGATACTTTTGTAGAGTCTATGTATACAAGAGAATGACTTACTGGGTAGCAGGTAGAAAGGTAGGGGAAGTATAAAATGGATGGAAATAACAAACGTGTAGATGTACACATTTTGCTTTTATCAGGCTGGTGATCCTTGTATTTTTTTAATTCAAATTATTTGGCATCCAGAAAAGTCAAGCATAGAACAAGTGTGTGTGTGTGTGTGTGTGTGTGTGTGTGTGTGTGTGTGCGCGCGCACACGTATGTATGTATGTATGTATGTATGTCAGGGTTTGACAACTTTAATTTAGTCTTAGGAGCCAGTAAAAAAAATCTAGGAGCCAGACAACTGACGGAGTGTCTCTGTTTGTATGTGACTGACTGACTGTCTCTGTGTGTGTTTGTATGGTTGCGTGAATTCACGCAACCATACATACACAGACCGTCAGTCACATTCATACAGAGACAGTCAGTTACATTCATACACACTTTTTTCTTTTTCTTATAACTTTAGTAGGTTATTCAGCTTGATTTAGTATAGGGATCACTGTGCAAAGGACCACTTCAGTTTGAAACAAAATTAATAGAATGATTCATTTACTTGTAGATTTTGTGCACTCTTCCTTATTGTGGTTATTAGATTATAAAATTATCAAAATCACTTTAATTTGTGTTTTAAAAGCCAGTACATAAATGTTAACAAGTGCGCTACAAAGTACAGACTACTACTAGTAAATCAGTTGGGATAAGTAAAGCATACACATTTATTTATTTATTTATTTATTTATTTTGTAATTGTTGCACAGCATTGCTTGTCACATAGTATAAATGGAGATACCAATAGTAGTAAAATGTATATGTATGCTGCGAAAACATTTATTACAATTGGCATGGGGCTTTCAATGTGCAATAATACTGTTTTTATTTGCTTGTTATTGTTTTTCTGGCTTTATTGCACCAAGTCCCAGAGCAAGATGTATCTAATATTCAGGTTGCTCCCTCTGCTGGTCTGGTGAAAGCTGCAAGGTGATGTACCGTATTTGCTCGATTATAAGACGACCCTGATTATAACACGACCACCCAAACTTTGTATATTCCTTTAGGAAAAAAAATAAAAGCCTGAATATAAGACTACCCTATAGGAAAAAAAAAGTTTAACTTGTATATATGTAAATTGCTTTTTAATATGTAATAAAAAATTGATATTATACAAATGCATTTCTTGTTTTTATTTCCTTGCGGCCTCTCTACCCCCCCGCCACCCCGCATGGTCTCTCTCTCTATCACCCCCCCTCTCTCTCTATCTATCTCCCCCCCTCTCTCTCTATATCCCCCCCCCCTCTCTCTATCTCCCCCCTTTCCCTGGTGGCTAGTGGGGGCAGGCGGGGGATGTCTGCACGATACGTGCAGACATCCTCCATGCTGCCCGACACGGCAGTCTATTATGACGGACAGCTGGTCCGTCATAATAGACTGCCGTGTCGGGCAGCATGGAGGATGTCTGCACGTATAGTGCAGACATCCCCCAGCTGCCCGATTCACCCTGGTGGCTAGTGGGGCAGCAGAGGATGTCTGCGCGATGAGCGCAGACCTCCCCTGCTGCCGCCCGGCACGCTCGCCGGGACTTCTGTGACAAAAGCGGAAGTGCCCGGCTTCATCACAGAAGCCCCGGCGGTCGTGCCGGGCGGAAGCAGGGGAGTCTGCGCTCATCACGCAGACATCCCCTGCTGTTAGAGAGGGGGATCCAGGTCCCCTGCAGCTCTGATGGGGACCTGGATCCGTGTCTTATAATCTGACCTCAATTTGAGGTCAGATAATAAGAAGACCTCGAATGTAAGACGAGGGGGATTTTTCAGAGCATTTGCTCTGAAAAAAACCTCGTCTTACATTCAAGCAAATACGGTATTAAAGAAGCATCACTGCCAACACACAGTATTGGTTAATTGGAATATATATGTGAGGATAACCTACACCTTCTTTTTTCCAATAATTATCACTGTTTTAATAATATTCATCAATTTTGTTGTTTAATCACTACACTATATATTAATGTTTACCTTATTATTCTACAAATGTAAATGAAAGTTCTATCAGTTATCTTTAATTTAACCCTTAAAGTATTAAACATAAACTATTGCTTTCTCTTTAAAGTCCCTTTTTATGATGTGTAATAGCTTAGAATTTTTGCCGTTCACTAGGTGAGGTCAGAGAATCCTGGGTATTTCAGAACTATCAACGGCACATACAAATAGATACTTTGATCATTGAGTGGTTTTCCACAGCATTTTAAAAGGAAAACTGTGACTGGATTGATTTTTCCCTAATTGAAACAAACTGCTTCCTTTTTATGCTTCTACTGGATTTTTTAGAAATGGACATGCAAAAAAGCAACTCAAGTGTGGCAGTGATGTGTCTGCATGGATTACATTGAATGTACAGGTTGGATCTCAGCCAGCAGTGGCAATACATGTGTCTGTTACCCTTTTAGCCTTGCACTCTGCCATTACTACAAAGTACATACATTAAACTTTCTCCAGCAGAACAAATTGATTACAACTCATTGTGATACATTAACTTACTTTTCCCAGATCATGAGTAAATTATTCTAAAATGGCACCTTTTTTAATTTTTTAAATGGAAGTTATGTTTTTTTGGGATGTTTCCTAAATGTTTTTGAAATACTAATTCAGTATGTACTATTGTACATGCTGCTTTACGCCTATTCCCATTTGAGAACAAAGATACTGCATCTTCAGTCTTTTTCCATGTAAACACATTGCTGTTTTGTTGAATTCCTTGTAGTTCAAGAAGCCTGTATTTTTTTTTTCTTCCAAAAGCCTAACATATACCCCCTAACATTGGTGATATAAATGATTACCACATTTGCTTTTAGACAGTGCTATGGTTTCACTGTTAAGAGTTTTTTTTTTCCCTTCCTGCGCTAGATAATTTGAATATGAAAGATGATCAGTATTGTGAGATCTGCCTCAAAGCAGAAGCTTTGTTTCTCTTGGTATTAAAATCAGACATTATCTGATTCATATTACTGTCATGACACTAAATGAACCAGCACATTTAAACTGTCTGCACTGAGTAAGATTGATTTGTTGCTGGTGTAAGGTGTGTAAAACTTACTTTTACTGTGTAGTTAAAAAAAAAAAAAAAAAAAAAAAAAATCCCCCCAACTCTGAAGGCAAGCAGAGCAGAAAAGTTGTTCAGTTGAATTTGTATATTTTATATTTTTATGAAAAGTGTGTGTGTGTCAGCCACGGAAATGTGGATCTTTTATACCAGAGGCCGTACTCCAAATGTGGTGAGCTTGGTTATGGATGCTTCTACAATTGCTAGTGTATAGTTGCATTGTAGACATTATGCAAGTAGTGTGAGAGTACACATGTGCACAGTGAATTTTATAGTTTGACAAACACACAGAAGCTGAAATATTCAACTTTTTCACAAAGATTTCGAGGGGGATAGCAAATTCTTAACACATACCTGGACACTAATGTCAAACCTCCTCTCGCTTAAAATGATGATGTAATATTTCCCATGCACTCAATTGCTTTGTCTGTCTTGAGAAGGAAATACCTGGTGGTCCAGTGAGCATACACTTCCTGCACCCCCCCCCCCCCCCCCCCCATATTCCTCTCACATAGAAACATAGAATGATAGAATGTGTCAGCAGATAAGAACCATTCGGTACATCTAGTCTGCCCAATTTTCTAATTACTTTTATTAGTCCCCCGTTCCCTATCTTACATCTAGGATATCCCAGTGGTGTATCTTGATTTTGTGCTGCCCTAGGCAGACAAAATCCGGGCACCCCCCTACCCAAGCTGCACACCCACGTTACACATCTAAGACATGCCCCATCATTCAAACTCACATCAAGCTCATACTCCCATCACACACACTCCCATCACACTCAGTCACACACTCCGACTCCCATCACACTCAGTCACACACTCCGACTCCCATCACACTCAGTCACACACTCCGACTCCCATCACACTCAGTCACACACTCCGACTCCCATCACACTCAGTCACACACTCCGACTCCCATCACACTCCGACTCCCATCACACTCCGACTCCCATCACACTCCGACTCCCATCACACTCCGACTCCCATCACACTCCGACTCCCATCACACTCCGACTCCCATCACACTCCGACTCCCATCACACTCCGACTCCCATCACACTCCGACTCCCATCACACTCCGACTCCCATCACACTCCGACTCCCATCACACTCCGACTCCCATCACACTCCGACTCCCATCACACTCCGACTCCCATCACACTCCGACTCCCATCACACTCCGACTCCCATCACACTCCGACTCCCATCACACTCCGACTCCCATCACACTCCGACTCCCATCACACTCCGACTCCCATCACACTCCGACTCCCATCACACTCCGACTCCCATCACACTCCGACTCCCATCACACTCCGACTCCCATCACACTCCGACTCCCATCACACTCTGTCGCGCACACACACACACGCACACACACTGTCTCCCATCAGCACTTACTTTTCCTTGGTGGCTAGTGACAGGTCACATGACCGGGCGCGCGTATGACGTCAGCGCGCCGGTCACGTGACTGTTGGCACTTCCGTGTCTGCACACTGCACGGAGGTTTCTCTGTGCTGCCTGTTCGGCTCCCCGTGCAGCCTGGCAGGCAGAGTGATGGTGAAGGGGGATCTTCCAATCCCCTCTCACCTCCGTCTCTGCCTGCAAGCGCGGTCTTTTTCTTTTTAAAGGGCTGCATTTTTTTTTGTTTTTTGTTTTTTGTTTTTTGTTTTTTTCAGTGCTGGGGGGCGCTGCCCCCCAAAATTTGCCGCCCTAGGCATCCTTAACTGTGTTTACCTCAACCACTTCCTCTGGAAGGCTATTCCATACATCCACTACCCTCTCAGTAACGTAATACTTCCTGATATTACTTTTAAATCATTGCCCCTCTAATTTAACACTATGTCCTCTAGACCTAGTCAGAGAGTCAGAGTGCTGAGATGTTACATGAAGAAGTTATGAGTCTGCCTATGCGAGAGGTAATGACTCTCTCTGTGATTTGCAAGCACATTGTTGGCTAATTAGTAAAATCTCAACGTGCTTAATGCTGCACTAAAAGGAAAATGGCAGTTGAGATATTTTCCATGGCGGTATTCCCCTCTCTATTGCTATCTCCTAATCTCCCTTTCTGACACTCATGATGGCTATCTATTTTGCTTGCAATAAGGTATATACATCGGCTAGCAATTTGGCATACATATAGGGATGTGCACTCTAATTGCAATAAGTTATGGTTATGGCTTATATCCTTATACCTTGGGACTTACATTACCCGTAACCATGTATCGGACATTTGGGAGGTGTGTGTGTGTGTGTGTGTGTGTGTGTGTGTGTGTGTGTGTTCCTAAAAAGACCATGTGCAGAGGAGTTAATAAGGATTCTTTGCTATGTCATCAATGGATCGTGATTGCTTTTGGTTTGTGTATGTACCCCCAATGTAATGTACATATACATATATAAGGAACAATAACTTGATTATTTGTACTGATAAACAATGCATATAGGTTTAGTGTATCTGTAATTTACCATATCTTTTTATTACAATCTTGAAACATGCGGTTCATATTCCACATTGAATAATTATTCAACCCTTTCAGTTTTTTGAAATTTTGTTTTACATGCCAATGTCACAGATTTATTTGCTGTTCACACCCTGCTGTTTATGACTTTTCTCTCCACAACTCTAGTTGTGAGAGTCTTATGACTATAAATGCAGAATTGTTACACTACGGGCGTTACATCAACTCTATAATAATCATTTAACAAACTTACATTAGAGATTCCCATAGCCCAGAGTTGGAATCTGTTGCAGTCGTATATGTTTGAGGGTTGAGTTCTTTGAACCGTTCTCCTTACTGATGATTCCTGCTTAAGTGACTCAACTTTATGGTACGATCTGAGTGGCTTCACTAGGAAGGTGTAATTTCTAACCATATAGTGCTGGGCCAAAATAACAAACATGGTATTGTAACTTTTTTGTGGGGGCTTTTTTACTTATTTATTTACAAAGTTTTTTTAAATAGTACTTTACTTTTTTTTTTCTTTCAAATAGTACCTTTTGGTAAGTGGTTTTTCGAAATCGTGAAATTGTGAAGCTCTCTTAATTCACAGAAAAATCACTTTGTCCTTGGTAACCGTTTTTAAAAAGCCCATCGATACCTGTGAGTATATAAATAGACCCAACTGTATGAACAATGTTGATGAGACCTGCAAGTCCACAAGTAAAAAAAAAAAAAAAAAATAGTCTATATTTGTGTTCGCACAAACTGTTGAAACTGCAGGATTGATCACCAGTGGAGGTAGCAAACTTACAATAAATGTAGGTATATTTTGTGATTGTTGGAGCTAATCTTTTAGGCGGGTACTACTAATAAAAACATGAAATATTATTCACATTTATACTTTAGTCATCTTGATAAAGTACAATTTATAACATACTGTAAGTAAAAATACATTTCAAAGACTGAGAACTCTGTTCAGTTGCCAAGCTTTTGTTACACAGCCAGCCAGTTACTATAATTATTTGGATGCTTAGGAAAAAAGGTTTTATTTAGAATGTGTTCATAGTGGAGTACTATGCATTCATATGTTTGTATGTGGTTTTGTTCCACTTATGCATAAATATAGTCTTATTTGAATATCATGGTGGTTTATATGTCAAGATGCCTATAACATGGAAAATTAGAGGTAGAGGAGAATGAAAAAATAAATGCAATGGTAGAGCTGGGTGTCTGCAGCTGTTCCGTGTGGTAAGTTAAAGAATTTGTTACAGCATTTTTTCCAGTGATTTTTGTGAAAGCACCGTAGACCGTGACTAAACTCGGCCTTTGGGGTAAACGAGAATAAACAGGTTTTGAAAATCTGAAGTTTAAACATTTGTAAGGATCTGTTTTTTAAGTAGTAAAGTCCTTCCACATTTCTTCCACCTGCAGTGGATAAGTTCCTGTTTATTTGGATTAATTTATTTTTGGCTGCTGGCATAGTATAAAGAGGAAAATATGGAAAAACAAACTTCCTCATACATTCCTTTCAAGTAAGCTTATTTGAGAAACGCTACCCACGTCTTCTTTAACATTCATATTTTTTATGGTGTGCACAGTAAGAACAGAAGCGTTTTTGTTTTTGTAGAACATGCTGGGTTATAATTGATCTGTACCCAGTACATGTGTAAAGAATTACACTTTTTTATTTGTAAGGATTTTCTTAATAGACTATAGATCTCTTTTTCTAACGTCTCATATTTGTCAGCAGTTCTACAAATCCCGTTGAAGAGGTTTGGCCGTTCCCTTCACCCAGATTTTGTCACCTAAGCTTTGAGCCTTGTGGGTAATGTGGTCTGCACAGCAGGAGAACTGTGGCCAGCCATCGCTGTGTGGTCTACATGCCGGTAAAAAATTGGCTTCAGGCCAATGTTAAGTCTATGGAGACAGTACCAAGGCTGGTATTTTTCTGAAGAAAAGGTGGCAGCACTATCTACATGATGCTCTACCAGCCACATGTCTACTCCACAGGTGCCATATCTTCCCAGTCCCCATTATTTACTAACCTGTCTGGCTGGTCTACTTGCTGTGTGCAGACTATTTCTGTGGATAATTCAGTCAAGTAAACGGGCAGAAAATAAACTGTACCCCACAGGCTTGGTATAGATTGCATACAGTATCACAATTTTAATTGCAGGATAGAGTGAGCAGCAAACGCATAGGTGACAGAATTTGCGCCTAACGTATTTCTGTGGACCCTAGTAAATAGTAAAATAATAGAAAGTCTTCTCTGGTCTACAGCCTTTTTTTGGGGGTTTGCAGATTACTTTACAAAAGATAACAGCCAATTTCTAAGCTAGCACTGCCTACATTTTACTAATCTTTACTAACTTCTGGGTTCAGTGCCTCTGTGATGTCACAAGGTCTCGCGAGTTTTTGCCAGGGATCCTCAGGGTCTCTGCAGTTGTGGTTGTGTCCCTGGCTACCAATCACCCTGTGATCTGGGCCAGGAACAAACAATTACAAATGTCCCACCACTTTTGGCCATATGGTGTATTTTGGACATAATCACCAGTCACTCCCGACCCCTTTTTCTGCTGGTTTTACAACAATATTAGGATTAGTCTGCAGATCCTACATAACTGCATATTCCGTTCTTCTAAAACTCTTATGTCTATTAGGTTGTTTAAATTTCTCCAGTTCACTAGTGCCAAAACTCCTAAAAGGCAGCTTGATTTCAATTTGGCTGTCTCGTAATGATTGATTCCCTCCCCCCTGCCCCCCCCCCCCCCCCCCCCATTTTATTTGTGTTCTTTCATTGTAGTTTTCTTTACACTTACTTTTTAGCAGGTTTTACCCAACACATTTCTAAATGGAAAGTCTTCATAATATTAACATTGAAAATCTATGTTATGTATTATCTATTTTTTTTTTCTTCACATTTTTGCTGCAATGCTGAAGGCATCTATTGGATCTGCAAATGTTTTCTTAATGGGTAATTACAATTTTTTTTTTTTGGTATATTTTGGCAAGGTGGAACCACTAAGACCTATTTTTCCTTTTTACTTTGGAAGTTAATCATTTACAGATTTGTAAATTGTGAAGGCACTGAGGAATGGCATACCAGAATCTGTAATATGCCCCCCACGGAGCTGTACTTCATCTACTGAATTTGTGCTGTTCAGTAAAACCACAGTCTATTCTAATATGTAGACAAAACAGTTTTGGATGTTCTCTTCTTCCCTGTTTGGATGCAAATGAAAAATAAGTACAAGATTAAAGGAAGTATTATTTAATGAAGAGTTTGTAAACTTCGTGTGTGACAAATTTCAGCCTTTGTATTCTGATTAAAGCAGCAAGTACTCTCGGCACTTGAATCTTTATTATTTGAAATATTTTCTGTAAACATGGGCTGTTGTAGTTAAATGTTTCAAGTCTCTGGCTACTTTGTGTGCTTGTGTATGTGAAACTAGGTGTCCAGGAGCCATTGGAAAAACTAAAAGCACATTTTCATTGATTTGAAAACGGCTACTTGATTCCATCTGCCATCACTGATCAGCCAGAAATGCTTAGTGTTGACTGAACTTTTCACCAACTGGTGAGCTCATTAAATGGAACGGGGCTGGTATTGGAGAACAGATCGAAAAGGGATGTAAAATTAGGCCCAGGGACTGTTTCCTGAATAGCACACATCAAGCTTACTATATGTGAGGCATGTTCCAAATTCTTTTTCTAAGATGCCGCATCTACCCACGTGTTTAAAGACGTACAACCTATCTGAAACGTTTCTGTTCATATGGCTCCAAAGCGCAAATGGGGGGTATTTTCTCTTGTACTAAAAACTCAGCCCAAAAGTTTTGGTGCTCTGTCACGTTAACCACACACAAGCACAGCAGCATTTAAGAAACTTTGTGTTCGCTCTCATGGTAACAGTTATGTGTGCCAATACTGCAGTTAGACTCAGTCTGTGATGTAAAATATATTAATGGGGTAACATGTGACTTTTACAATTTATTATCCATGGTTTGGTTGGTCAAAACCAAGAGGCATGATGTTCCTACTGCACTGTTTAGTTACAAAAATCCTTTGATTCATTTTAGCAGATTAAGTGGAACAGGACATTTAATTCATAGCAATCATTTGCTAGTTGTTTGTGCCAACATATTCATTATTCTCTTTTTTTATACATGCATACGCAGCTTCCACACTATGCCAGCAGAGGTCAGGATTCCTTTATGTATTTGTGTGGAATGTTCTCCTATGAAATAAGATCTTTTCAAAGAAGACATGCCAGATCAATGTATATAAGTGGCTCACAAGGGAGTGGATATATGTGGGCTAATCGTGTGATCTTATCATGCTATCTCTGTTCTATGCTTCAATAATAGCTAGCATCCTGTTTTGAAAATAAAGTTTCTCCTGTGTTTTTATATTTCTACATCATTGCAGACTTTTGATGCTTATCAACGTTTTGGTTTTGTGACATGTTTCCATTGCATTATTTTGGGGTTGCTAGGTAGAGGTCTAACCCACTTGACTAATTCTACATTCCAATATGTAGGTGATCACAAAACCTGTCACGGTGTCAAAGTAGTGCCTAGAGGCATTTTTCAGTGGAGGCCAAATAATGACTGGTATTGATTCTTATTCTTGCTTCTTCCAGGGAGTGCATGCTATTTTTTCATAGTGTCAGTTATGGTTGAAATGACATGTACTTTAACAGATGAATACAATTGTATGTCTATCTGGAACCATTATGCTTTAATCTTAAGCAAATTGGCTGCTTTAGTGGCCTTCTGTGAAACATTATTCTCTCAATGAGAGACCTATCGTTAGGTGTAATAGGCAGACTATCTACTAGTCTACAAGTCTCACCTCAAAATCAGGAACTCTCCCGGTGTGAAGCAACACTTAAAACTATTATAATTAAATGCCCCAATTTTCTGTGATATATTTTTTATTTGACTAATGTCCTAGAGACCCCTAGGATATTTATAGACCCTTTTTAGAGTTCTCCCTCCCATCCCCTCTGGAATGCTTTTCACACTTTGCTCATCCAACTTGTCATGCTGCCAGGTTCAAGTGCCCAATATAACGGTGGAATATCCTTTGCAAAAAGCAGCTCTTGTGGACTTTGCCCAAAAACTGAAATTGATAACTTTATGACTGTTTTCCTTAACCATGGGAGTAGTATTGTTTTAATTGCTTTAACACGCACTTTTTGTAACCAGATTAAAGAGGAATGCAATGTCATGAAATATTCATTTTACTATATTTAAGCCATTTTAACAAACATTTGTATTCATCTGGGTCTATTGGCGCCTAACTTCTTTGATTGTTTTACATAGACGTCTTTAGAAGTAAACTTTCCTGAAAATAAATAGGAGGGCTCCTAAAGTCTACAAATACAAGTGGTGTGCGCACATGTATGAATGTGTATATATCTATATTTACTGTGTTCACTTCTATTCCTGTTTTATCACAAATAATTGTTAATATAGCTTATCAATATACAATGCATGTGTAACTAAATTACAAAGAACATGTTTACTGTCTTACATCTATTTACAACTGTTTTGTAAAATGCAGCTACATTTTCCCTGTCAGTCTGAGGCCACTCAATGTGACCTCATATGACCAATGAGATCCTGTTGCAAGTCCCTGCATTGGGATCCAAGCACATCTCATTGTGGGGAGCTGCGTTCTAGGCAGTCCTAGCATCTTTTTGGACTAATAAAATAGGATGGCATAGAACGTCCAAACGTCAGGAAGTGGTTAAAGGCCCATGGATGTAGTCGCCAAGGTTTGTTTTTAAAGCTACTTGGCTACTTGGCACAATTGTATCTATTTGATCCGTAACTTATTTTCCTGTATTTTTGCTCCATTATTCTGAGAAAATGTGCCTTTTTTATGGAGAAGATCGTGCAATGTGCAACTTCCTTTGCTCATGTTCTGCTCCCCCTGTTGTTATTATTGTCTGTTGTTATTCTATAGCAGGGTAAAAGATTGTCCTTTTGCATAATGGTGTTCTCAAGGAATGCAAAATAACACTTTGTGCTGCAGGACTTTGACTTGTTCTTCAGTTTGTTTTATTACCAATGAAACCATTTCAGGCATTTTTATGATCACTTGCTACCTGCGCACAAGTAAATTCACTTTTGTTTTATGACTCAAATAATTTTCACCTCCAGTTTAACTTCAGCTCAAGTGAAATGTCAGCCATTTCTCTTCTGAGTTTTACTTCAAATTAATATGGTGCAGTGATTATAAATCCAAAAATATGGCTGAAGAGATTGCATTTTTAGAGTGAAACTACAAAGTAGTCTTGGAATCTTTCCTTAAAGTGTACTGCTCATTAGAAGTGTGTGTTTTGGTTTGTTTTTTTGTTGTAATTTGTTATTCTTTGCACTGTCATATAACATTTTTTAAAACCAGCATTTACTTGGTGTTGGTCAGTTTTTAAATCTGAGCAGTGTGGGAGCTGCAGGCCTGTGGCTCTTTAGGCAAAAACCTGCTTCTGCTGTCGAGCTAGACTTGCCAGATGTCGCTCGTCAATACACTAGACACCACAAAACATCATGGCATCCTATCATAGACTAGCAATACAAATGTCCATTATCATTATTTTTGAAGATTCTCATCCTGCTGGCTACAAAACTGCTCTATGTGCTGTTAAAAGATCTTATTTGGCTACCTTGTTGACCAAAACAACTGAAAAATAGATGGACACAAAGACATTTCCTGGACTGTGTAATTCTGCAGAAATGTAGTCTAACTGGTGGACAGCATTTTTAATTCTTTTGTATTTTTTTTTTTCGTATTCACACCCTCCATGAAATATTTGTTAATGGGCAGGATTGGTGATGGTGAAGAAATAATTTCTGAATCATATAGACTATAATAAATGAAAATGACACATTTGCCTTCATGACTGTACACTATAATGCAATGTTTGCATACTTGAACTAGTTTAATCCTTTAACCGCTTCAGCTCTGAAGAGGATTATACTTCATTAAACATGTTTTAAAGAATATCTTAACCTATTCGGTAAAAGCAGGGTTGCCATAAGAAATGTAGGGGTTCCTTATCCTTACAAAACAAGTGGTCTGGTCCCCCCCCTATTCTCTGATTTCTCCTGCCCTCTTTTTATTATTGCCCCCACATGGCTTGCCTTTGCACCCAGAGCACCTGATTTGACCCATATAACTTTCCATAGCACCACCTTGCAGCACACATGGCTCTTGAAACAGAACCCAGCTTGCTCCAAGATTGCATTTACAGCTCTTGCCGGAGCACCAAGATTGCATTTACAGCAAAGCCCCCTAGATTGCACGCCCAGGACATGGCCCCAGCCAGTCCCCGGCCCCAGCCAGTCCCCAGACTGCACACGCAGGACATGCCTGGTGTCTAGGTAGACAGTTCAGAGACGCATGTGGAGGCAGGCTTGGCAGTGCACAGACATTGCTCTCTTTCGACTGCAAAGGGGAAAGAGTCTCTGCTGGCAAACTTTTATTTAATTATATTTCCAGCTGCCATGAGTGGGCTCCCCATGACTTTTGAGCTCCCCTGATGGCGGCCATGTGTAAGAGCACAGACCATTTCATAATATGAACAAAGCTATGTAGAAGGTAATGGTGCAACACCTACAGGAGTAGATAAGGAGGGAATATACATAAATTCCATCACATTCTGTGCCCCACCTTGATTTGTTCCTTTCCTTACGAAGCATTAAACACTTGTCAAGAGTAGTATTGCACAAATTACTGCCAGTCGGTCACCCTCCACATATTTGACACCTTTTTAAGAATAGAAATCCATTATGGATGCCTATTAGTTATGACTCACTATGCATACAAATATATATATATATATATATATATATATATATATGTATATGTATGTATGTATAGATATAATAATTTTTTTTAATTAAATACCTACACACACACACACACGCACACGCACACACTGGAAACAAAGTGTGTAGATGTGCAAATCTAGAAACGTGTGAGGTTTTCAGTAGTCTGTTAAATGTCAACAAATGAAAATAATTTCTTATTTAAATGCACAGTAGCCCTTTAACCATGACCAAGAAAATGACATCTGTGTATGGATCCCTCTAGTTTTAGATTTTAGAGTATTTAGAGGTATTCTGTGGAGTTCGTGGGGAGTTGTTTGTCATCAATAAAAATGTCCCATAACTGGTGTTTCTTCAATTAATAGCTGCTCACTAAATGATGGAAGCTATTCTTCCATTAACTGTTTCTACAGATGTATAAACATATATATAAAACATTTCCAAAATATATGAATTTATGCACATACATTTGCAGATAGATGGACAAAAAAATGGAAATTGCAACTTAAATCACAGAAACCAAGTGAGTCTAGCATAGCCAATATACATCATGGGAAAGAGTATCTGTGTCTGCAAGTTATCCTCAGAGATCACCAAGGTTCTCTATTTGTAACATTAGCTTGCATGTAACTAAATCTGTATCAAGATGGTGAATATTACGCTAAGCATGCTGGGATATTATTTGCCTGTCTCATGCCATGATCATAAATGCTGCTGTGTCGCAGAAACCATCTTGAGGTTTTAATTTTTGTCTATTACTTGCAGGTGGTCCATTTGGTTTTTATTTGCTGTCATAACCTTTTTATTCTTTCATTTTTATTTTTTTTGCAATGTTTTGGGAATTAAATTGTTGCCTTATATATTTAAAACCATTTCTTTTATGTCTGATAGGAAGTTACTGGTAAAAGCTTTGGAAATCAGAACTTTCGCTCTGCCCTGGAAAATGGTGTGCTGTTATGCGAGTAAGTACTATTATGGTTTTGTGTGGGTTTTAAACACTTTTTTTGTTACATTTTCCCCCTCACTCTGACATTTCTGAGCATTATGCAAGTGCTGAATAATAAGTGACTAATTACTCAGTTGGTAGCCTCCCAAGGATCCCTCCTGTCCCCAGAAATACCTTTTTTTTTCTTTCTGTGTAGGGTTAGGTTTACAACGTCAGTAGACAATGTACTTATTGCCTTTTATATGTTGCTAAGAAGCAAAACATGTAAAAACATGAAGTGCTACCAAACTAAGGACAAGTAATTCAACCTATTTAGCTTTTATAGATGACTTCTTCATTTTCCACCATATTTTATTTTATCTATTTATTATATAGAAAATGATCTGATCAAACTAATGGTGTCTCAAAAAAGCCCTTCTTATCCCGAATAAAATCTATAATTTGAGATATAGTAAAATTACAGCTAAGCAGAAATGTGATAACAGCCATTGTTCCAAATGACAACACTTTGCTCATGAAGGGGTTAAGATGAAGTTGGTCTATTAAGTAGTCTGTGACTTGAGTTCATATGGGCCATGGAATAACTACCGCAGCCCACTATCTTAACTCAGGCTACCTCATTTCCAATGCTCTGAAAAGGGCATAGAAATACTAAAAATAAAAAAATATTTGTACAAAATATGTAAGAAGTGCAATGGAAAATAAAATCAATTTACGCTCACCAGCACACCCTTTTATAGTTAATGGCTGAATCATTACTACTGAGCCACGCCAATGGAACCATGACTTGTCCCCTGCACTTACACATTCCTCAGGTATTTGCTGCCTGTGATTTTATTCTTTCTGCTTGTTGCTATACACACTAAAATATTGTTGTTTTTTTTCTGTTTGAAAGAGACTGACACAGTGACACTTGTGCCCCTCATATTGCTAGGCATTTTCTATTCTCTCCATCTATTTTTATAATACCAGTATATTCACTTTGCTCCACCCACCTTAAAAAATCGCCCTTAGATTTTTAATAAAGAGCTTGCATCATGGTGGTGCTCTTTAATCACTTAGGGTCTACTCAAGTAGCTCCGAAATTACCCGAAATGGGGCAGATTGAACCTTATAGCCGAATTTTCCATAATTTGGCTTCTCAGAATGGGCAATTTTAGCCCAGAATTGTCCATTTCTGGTTATTTTGCGCAAATCTTTGGCCATATTCGGTTCAGGGAAAATGGCCAGGATAATCCTATGTACTGCCCCACCCCCCCAACTCATTAAGGGCCAAAAGTCCCCGAAGTGGAACTGAAATCAACTGTCTGGCATTTCAATTCTGCAAATATTAGCTGGAGTATTGAAGAGAAAAGTGTACAAGAATTAAATGTATGTTAAACACAAACATATTCAAATAACTTGATGAAAGTTACAATATAATGTGTATCATAATGGTATATTTACTTAAATATATGCATTTTTTTAAATGTATTGGCTGTTTTTTGTTCCGGTTTGGTACCACATCGGTGGTCTCTGAGAAGCTATAATTTGATCCAAAGTGGTCTGAAACTTGGAGCTCCGATTTGCGTTCTGTATCGGGGCTATCTGACAAGGCCCATTAATTCATAGCCCACCCACACACTAAGTACTCCTTCAGGTAGGTACATGCTCGTATCGCCATAGCACCAGCAGATATGCAGATTAATAGCATATACCTACCTGATTGTGAATTAGTGATAGTCATGTTTTGTGGATGACGGGTTATTGAGGCAGAAGCCTACTTAACGCAATAACATTCCTAGGGAGATTTTATGTCTCTTTCGACATTTAACAGACTTCCAAACTGCCTTGTCTTGCAGCTGGAAACATGCTCATGTCCTCCTCAACTATTGCCTGTGAATAATAGAGGGAACAGACAGACTCTCTCTCTTGTCTCAGAACTATCACAGAAGACCAGTTGCAAAGACTATGGGGGAATAATGATCTGTGCACTGTTCAAAAGGCTGTTTTAATCCTGCTGAAGAGGATGTCTGCCTGTTTAAAACATTTTTTTTACAGTTTAGTCCCTTTTTTTTTTTTTTTTTTTTAAACACTGAGAAATTGTAGTAGCTTTTAAATATATATGTTTTAATCTTCTGGATCAGAAAACTAAATTGAATAAAATACTTAGACACCCAAAACTATATATCCTTTTGGAATTGTTATGGATTATTGTTTTTTTATATCTACATGTAGATTGCACTTTTATGTTTTGAACCTTGTTTTTCTGATGGAAAATGTGGTGTTGCATTTCTTGTGCGTTGTGCAAATTCCGTAAAAAGTCAGATTCTTCTCTGAGCAGAGTGTGGGAAAAAAATGAATTTTAAACAGAGACATATTGTGCACAGTGGAAAAACTGCTAATGAACCCACATATTTAGTAAAGAAAGCAGTGTTTACCAAAACACATTTTTTTGTAAATAGCTGAAGTTGGACTGTCAGACTGCTGCTATCATGTAATGTTTTTACATTACACATCAAGCAAATTTGTACTTTTCATTGACATTTTATTTTGTCACTTTTAAATGCACAGATAAGCTTTTACTTTTTTGTGCTTTCTCTTTTTTTTTTTTTTTTTACTTTTTTTTTTTTAACTAACTGTAATCACCTTGTTTTTCAGTTTAATTAACAAGATTAAACCAGGCGTCATTAAAAAGATCAATCGTTTGTCCACACCCATTGCTGGCTTGGTAAGTAATCATAGCAATATTTTATTTCCTCTTTTTTTAATATGGAGCAAATCATTACCTAATGTGTAGTGGACCTATGTGTCTAGTGCTTACTGTCTACTTTCATGCTCAGTTGTGCAAATGTCTAATTTTTTAGGTCTGTGGAAATTGATAAATATATTGCATTGTGGAATTCTGTACATTTCTATACTTATTTGCAAGTTGTTACACATGCATTATGTAAAATACATTGTACAGTACTGTTTACATTATGTAGTTGAATAGGATAGTTTTCAGAAATTACTGCTTGCATGTTGCACCATATTCATTCAAGCCTTATTTTGCATGTTCAATTGTGTATTTAATAACAATACAGCTGTATGCTCAGAATCCTGCTTGTACCATACTCCCTCATTGAAACTAATGGGGCCAGCGCTGGGAATGTGTTACTGTGATGTAAGGCACAAGCATAATATATCCCTTACTTCTCCACAGAGATGTATGGGGATAAACAAATGTGTGTGTGTTTTTTTTTTTTTTAATTGTCTGCTTTACTGTATGTTATTTTTTAAATTTTTTAGGACCCTAGGTTAGCATGTCCTTTAACTCCTTAAAGAACAATGAAGTATTTTTTTTAATTTTTTTTTAACCCTTGCTTCCTTGGTGTCCACTTCATCAAGTAAACCGGACGTGTGTTTTACAAATACGTGTGGGTTTACTCTGCGCTATCAGCAACGTCCGCGCTTGTCCCTCGCTTTCTGATGGGGTCTGTCTGGCCTCACGGTGTTCTCTGCTAGCAGCACAGAGAGCGAACGTTGTGTTTGACTGTCACCAACACAGGGGACCAGAGGAACATCCGCTACAGCCGCATCTCTGATGCATCATGGCTACCGTTCAGAGAAAAGAGTACTTACCAGTTTATCCTCAGACTAGTGCCACTTCACTTGTTCTTCTACATGTGAAAAGTCTAGTGGCACTTTAAGGACACCTAATGGTCCTGGCATGTCATGAGTAAACCAGGGGCATGGCCGATTCAAATGATTCATTTAACATTCTGATTTACAAGTATAAACATAGCATCAAAGAAAGGCATTGGTTTCTTTAAAAACAATATATTCAGTATGAGTACGCTGAGTGAGAAAAATAACTTATATTAACCCCTTGACAACATGATGTACATGTACATCATGCGCCTTTAAGGATAATCAGGAGACACTGAAATTCCAACTCCTGCACCCAAACGATTGCTCTCCGGAGCGAAAGTATGTGCTAAACCAGAAATGGTGCTGCCCTGTTGTGGACGAGAGCTTTGGAAGCTGCTGATCTCCACTTCAGTAGCTTGGTTGTAGTTGCTAGACTGCCCCTAGCCGCAGTCTGCATTATTACGGAATAAAAGTGTTTAAAATCTAGGGTTAGGGTTACAATTATATTTAGGGTCAGGGTTAGAGTTAGAGTAAAGTTAGGGTTATGGTTAGAGTTAGACTAAGGGTCAGAATTCGAATTAGGGTTAAGTTTAGGATTAGAGTTCATTTGATCATCGGGGTTGGGGGTCAAAAGGTCATGTTTAGGGGGTGAAATGGCATATATCTAAACTCAGGAGAAATAGAAACTATTTAGAAGATTTTTTTTTTTTTTTTACTGATTGAAATTGTGTAAAAGATTTTTCAGGTCAAAGTTAGAAAAAGTTTTCTTGTTTCTTTTAAATTTTTCATCATATGTTATAATATGTTTTAGTAAATTGTAAGATGATGAAAATAATGGTATCTTGGCAATAAAAACAGTCTATAAAATGCATGGGTACATTAAACCAAGAAAAAATAAATAAAATTACAGCTAAACAAAAACTGCAGAAGTCTGAAAACAGCCTCCGTCCTTATGGGGTTAAAGTTAAAAACACAACAAAAAATTCCCACAAAGTTATTGTTGATAAGGGATTAAAAATCAATAAGCATTTTGGTTTGTAATTTTGTACTTTTTTGTAAATATTATTCTAATTTTGTAATGTTGTTGATGTACACGGCTAAACAAATCCTCAAACTTGCTATCAGTGAAATGTGCCATTGTTCCATACTGTACGTGATCTAAGCGCGGCTTCCAGACGGTGCCTGCGTAATGTCTAGAAAAGGAAGCCCTGGACGTATATAAAACGGATAACTTAGAAACTGATTGTTCTCTGTGCTTATCTCCTCCTTTCCACATTTTACATGCAAAGATGCTGAGTGATTGCTCACATTAGCTTACTAGCACTTTTCCAGATTTATTTTATTGCCAGGAATTGTTTGGATAACAATTTGATATGGAGACCTTTCCAGTTGTGCCGATAATTCTGGTTGAACCCTATGTATAAAATGATTTCTGGCAGAAAACAAACCTGTTGCGCCAAAACACCAAAAAAAGTGATCTAATTATTTAAGACATTTTCACAGACAATATAAACAAGTCGCAAATTTGTGCCTATTTTATATGACTTTATTGGACTGATCAGGAATGAACAAATCCCACGTTAAGACTAAACAGTCGCAGTTTTGCCCCTTTATACATACTACACAGGTGCAAGGGCAAAAAACTGACTGAAGGTATCAGCGTCATCACTATTTCTATGTAAACTCATTGTATGCGTGTAGGTTATATTCACACAGTCCTTTTTATATCTTTTTAAACCTGCATTCAAAGAGTTTAGATGATATAAAAAGATTTAATTTGTGCTAGTGCTTATTTTTTTTATTTTATTCATATACATTGTGCGCTCCAAAGTGGACTTTATGAAACAATAAACTAAACTGCTTGATTCCCAGCAAGATAAGTTCCCTCCAAATTTTTGAGCCCCAAGGTCCCACTTATTACTTGTGGCCAGTTGCTCTTGACCCAACACACAAAGCATACTATTTGTATGATGTGCAATTGCCTTTTAAGAGCAGGCACATGTACCATGCGCGAACAAGGAAAAGTACTTGACATGATTAGCTGAAGATTTGAAATAGGGTTGGTTCCTCAAGTCAGCAGTAGATTTCAGGGGAGGTGTGGCCGCTCAACCATCCGTAGTCCCCTAAGCAATTTAAGGGGTACATTCTCCCCCAATTCCCGAGGGTAGCCACTTGTTGTTTTTGATGCGTGTAGTGTCAATGGTTGTGTGTGGATGGTGGAGAAATGCTAAAAGCCTATCAAGGTTGTCCCTTGAGGGATCTGATATTCCAGAGTTATTAGGCTAAGGTGACCAGCTGTCTACTTCAAAGCGTTGGGGGATAAATATTATGGGAAACATGCTCCGTGTTGTGTGTTTTAACTATTACTACCACCCTGTTAATTATAGAGGAAATCTGGCCACAAAATAAAGCTTTTTAACCTTTTATTTTTAAGATCCTCCAAAGTATTTTTTTTTTTTTTATCTGCAGCATTGCTTTTAAATTGTTAGTGTTTATATAACTGGAGTAACAAGTTAAAAGAATAGGCTACATAGCTACATGGGGTGTGCATTATTCATGCCTAATAAGGCTTGGTTGTTCTATCTACCCAGGTGCCGAAGGTTGCAGTGTATATTCATATATATTTATCTTGATGGGTTGCTAGGTTATTGTATATGGCAATAACCTCTGTAAATTCCAAGATATCCATGCAGCTTTGTTTGACTTTTTCTTTTAAAAAGCACGCTTATTTTCTGTACAAAAATCATATTTCTCTTGCCCAATTAGGCTATTATGAAGGGTGGTGCAGGCCACAAATAAGTTAACAATAAGGCTTTTGGAAGGAACAACTTCAGTGCTTACTAAAGGGCAACTAACATAGACACACAAGTGAAAAATTGGCTGGCCCACTGCTTCCAAGGTCAGTGACAGTCTCCCTGTGCTAGTGCAGAGAGAGAGAGACCCTTGTTTTCAGAGGGGACCTTAACTGCTTTGAAAATCATGTTTTGTGCTATACACACTGCTTTACTTAGGATTAGGGCTATTTTTTTTTCTTTAGAGGAAGTAAGAAGCAAACAACAAAAAAAAAGAACTTTAACTTTTTAAGGTTAACATTTTTAAAACTAAATATGCATTGTTTAGTATATTTGGATTTTGCTATACTTCCCTTTTAAAACATTTTCACATCCCATTTGTAGATTTTTACACTGGGACAATAATAGGGCTCTGATAGTGATGCAAGAGGAAGTCCAATGCATCTTTTATAAGAGTACAAATTGTGCATGATAGGTGTGATGTGCTTCCCCCATAATATTTAACTGCAGTGTGTGCAATTTGATATATTTAAAGCAATATGCTCCATCAAATGCCGAAAAGTGGATATTTTAAGCCAGGGCTCGACACCATGGTGACTAGGAAATTGGGGACCCTTGCGCGGCGATCATTTTTCTTTTAATAACCATTTGTATTTTTTATCGTAGCGTGCAGGTGCAGTGTGTGTGTTGCACATACTTCCTGCTCCGCCCCCTAGCGCTTAAGTGTCGCAAAGGCGGATGTCACATGACATTCCACCGCTCGCTGTTATCATGAAGATGACCCATGCCGGACTACCGTGCAATTAAGGTAAAGCAGAAGGGAGGGTGGAGATAGTGATATAATTACCTTTTTAAAAAAAATAAATAAATACTGGTGTGTGTATGTATTTGTTTACTGTCTCTGTGTGTTATAACCTAATAAATTCAAATAAAGATATATATATATATATATATATATATATATATATATATATATATATATATATATATATATATATATATATATATATATATATATATATATATATATATAGCATAAAAAAATGGTGGGCAAGCAGGCCCGCCATCAGGGGGTGATGGGCGGAAAAAAAAAATTCCCCCTCTCTTAAGCCGGTGTTCTGACAAATTTCTGGAGCAAATTCTCCTGCGCAATCGCAGGAGAATTTGCTCATTGCGCATGCGCATAAAGTTACAGCTGATAACTCAGCTGTAACTTTGTGACCACCGCGCATGTGCCAGCTGCACAACCCACCTCCCGCCCCCCTCACACCCCCTGCACACCCCTTCTCACCAGATCATCGACCACAGCGATACACAGCGCATGCGCACGCCTATCCAGCCGTTTGGGAATGCGCGCGTCCGTTGTTGTGTTCTTAAGGTGGTAAGTAACACGGGGCGTCGGGACATAAGGGGGCAAGCATCCTGGTGAGGGCTGCCTCATCTTGATGGGATTATTTCATTTCATTTAGAATGTTCGGTTTATAGGCTGTCGGCATTTCACTACACGGAGACAGAGTCTCCATTCATATGAATGGAGACTTTGTCTCCGTGTAGTGAAATGCTATTGTATTCTATAAACCGACTCTATTTCGCCTTATAGAATGCAATAGTACTACAAATGGACGAATGAACAAATTATTTTCGTTTATTAACCATTCGTTCATTCGGCTTTCGTTAGCTTAGCATTTTCGTTCTTCGTTTTTCGGACGAATGGACGAAAATGCATTCGTCCGAAAACTAATGCACATGTCTAGTTCGTAGCGGTCTTTGCTCCAGTGGAAAGACATGCATGCTGGCGTAATAAACTGGATTCTACAAATTCACATAACTATATAAATGTGTTGAATAATTTAGTTCTGTCTTAATGAGCTGTGACTTAAAATGCTGAGATACAGAAATACACAATATTAATGTCTATTTTTCTAAATGATTAGTTGCTAGGCAACATGCACCATTATAGATTATGGCCATTATTCCATGTTAGCAATTTGACATTTATCATTGTGCATTCTCTTTTTAATGTTAGAATTTATATGGAATATATTTTAAATCTGTTAATTATGATTGCCTGATTCTGAATTTGTGCTACAGGATTTGTAGTTTGTCTAGAGCCCTGTCACCCTCCTCCTAATCCAAAGTGTTTTTATTGTAAGGATCAAGACAAATTATTTGAAAATAAGGGTGTGATCCCATTAAAGTGAAGACGGTATTTGTATAATGTGGCTATAATAATCTATCTCTTCATGTGAAATTTTTATGATAAAGGTTTCAAGAAATTCATCCAATTAGTTTTGCATCTAAAGTTGTTTAAGTAAACCTGAGACTCTCTAGGACTGTCATTCATGTCCTATGTCTAAGCATGGGATCCTAATCCAGGACTAGCATTACCACAGCTGTAAAGTGCATGGGTCATGATTCATCTCAAAGCATCATTACTCTGACATTCATCGGTTATGGTAATGTTTCTCATAGATGCTCCTGGAAAATAGCAGCATTTCCCTTTTCACTGATAGTTTTATTTGTGCTCAGTCACATTGGACAGAGTTTTTTTTTATAAGTCATTGTCTAAGATTGTAGTGCAATTAATGGGAAGCAAGCGGATGCTTTGGTTACAAGTGACCGTTATTCTTTTTCCTGTCCCAAAAAATTGCAGATTAAATGTACTCCCACTACACTGTCCTCTGACGTTGAGTCTAGTTATTAAATCCAGCAGTGGTATAATATAGGCATGCAATAACAGGCTTTGGGGTATATTTTAGGAGGAAGTGTTGGAGCTGGAGTTAATATTGTATTTCTCTATAAAATATTGTGCACAGTCCATAAAAGAATGGATTTAAAAAAATTGATTTCATTATTCCATTGATTTTTTTTTTGTTTTTTTTGGGGTTAATCGTTCAATAAAATGTTGACCTAGTGTATTGGATGTCAGTGCTGTTTTCACATCATGTATAACCCAATGTGTATTTGCTTGTTGGTTCTCATTACCAATACTGACATTTTAGGAATTTCCTTCAGAGTTCCTATGGGAGTCTATTGAAAACGCACATGAACGTTGCATGCTGGAAAGCCTTCTGTTTATGTAACACCAGTAGGATTGCCACCTGGCTGGTATAACATTTGGCTTGAGGCCCATGTTAAGTCTATGGAGGCAGCAGCATGGCTGGTATTTTTTTGTAGAAAAGGTGTCAATCCTAAACACCAGTTAATACAACCTTCCCTTCTGACCAGGAATTATTATTTCTTTTTTTTTCAGACATGAGTTGGCATATAGAAGTTTTAGAACGAATATATGTTCTACAGAGGAATATTATGCTTCTAAACATAGCTCAGGTGGTTTATTGAGATATAATCTTATAATCTGTTTCATGTTCAGAAACAGATCTTACATGGCAATGCAAGGCTTTCTCCTGCTGGATGTGGACAATATTTAATTAAGAAGTTTAGTGACAGTAACTGCTCTAAATTTGGGTTAGGGGAGAGGCTCTTGTTTCTTTCGATTTTGGTTGAAGGCGTGGAACTATTGTCCCCAGGTTTGGGAAGGGTGGATTGTCTTAGAGTTTAGGTGGGGCTTAGTATGTGGGTCTAGGTTCCTAACTATTAGGAAGCGACATTGCTATTATCTGTCTTTCTGAACTTTTCACAGTAATAGTTGTGTACTTCCAGATTTCTTACTGGAAACTCTATTGCTTTGATAGTAAAATGGCCCTTCTCCTTTCAGTTCCATGAAACCAAGATAGGCAGGTGAGGTCACACTGTTAGCGGTCTCTTCAGTATTCTGAACCCCTGTCAAACAATATGTATTTCTGGGAGAGAAGCTCACTCTAACTCATGTCATTGTCTTACATTTTACAAACGTTTAGTACATTTGCTTTTACTGCAATGTTATAATAAGCAATAAAACATCATGTATAATATGTTGTGATCTGTTGATTTTAGTATGGATGTTTCAGTTACAAGTCTATGTTGAACCGTTTCTACTCTATATCGTAACAAATCCATGGCTCCCAAATCTGTCATTGTAAACCTTTTAGATCATGACACATCTCCCTTTCTATGTCCTATTCTAAATTCTTCAGAGTGTGGAATGCTTGCTATGTACAAGCCCTGTATCTGCTTCTGTTTGTGATACTGGTGCTATTTTTAAACCTGTTTTTTCTGCAAGGGATGCCTTTTGACAACTGCATTTTTGGCACCTCACCCACTGCACTATGACAGTACGATAATGGTGCTGTCATGAAACAATCATATTATTATTTTTTTTTTTTTAAATGCTTGTCCCTCCTTAATATGTGAGTTGCAAGACCGCATGTAAAATAGACCCGTATTGGCATGACATTGTTGGCACCAAAAGGAATCATTACAGTGCATATAACTTGTATATGCTAATATGGTGGGATGTTGCTTTTCCTTTATTGATTGCTGCTCCATACTATACACAAACATCATTTTTCATAAACTACCATAATAGCCCAGATTTGAAAACTGGAACCAGTGTAATCTTCAAACTAAATGACCACTCCAGTCAGAAAATATGCATCAGTTGGTTCAGCTTTGCAGTTTCTACTGAAACCACTCAGACCTTCAGCGGATCTCTAGGGCATGACACAAAATAGTAGAAATCCGTATATTGGATGATGACTGTTCATGCAGTGTACCATTGTGCGACACAGGAACCTGTATAGAACACACACCTGCAGGCTTGTCCACCTGTAATAGAGCTTTACTCCTGGATTTCTTCAGATAAAACGAGGCAGTGGGTTCTGTGCTGGAAAGATCTATTTAGGTTGACTTTCAAGTGATGTAGGAGCGATCTTGGGATGCAAATAAAATGGTGGGGAAAATGTACTTGCTTGGGACGTTTTTTAATATGCTGTATATTATTCATGCAGGGACGCAAAATATTTGTAAGATTACATAAGTGTGCAGAATGACAAAATCACAATAAAGATAATTATAGCGGTCTATAAATAACTCCATTGTTAGTGTAAAAATTCCCATAAGCACATCATTGTATTGGCTGGGTGTGTGTTCAATTCCTATGGTAAGTGGTTTTGTCCTGTGAATCGAGAGGCGTGAGTGTGCATGCAGTATTGGCCAAGAACACAGGGGAGCAATGCAAACAACACAGTGCAACTCTGTATGGGACAGAGTGGGAACCTGAATTAACTGTGTATTAGTAGGTGGGAAGTAGCTTAATCTCACATGTAGGACAATACCTTAGGTGCCATATGCTGTTTAAGTAATTTATAAATGGTAATGTCAATGTATTACAGCACTAAGCTTCCATCTCATAGAGGCCATGAACCCAAGCCTTGACTAATAGCCAAACTGGAGCTAGCCTAGGCTTTTTAGTGTAATGATAATTCATACCAGTAAGAAGCCAAAAGTGCGCCTGATGACACCACTAAATCCAGAAAGGGGAGTCCCTTTGAAGTACAGAATTTCTTTTAACATCGTCCATAGACCATAAAATCACAAAGGTGAGATGTAAACATGAGCACTAGGCTAAAACGCTTAATGTGTTTCACACAGTGTGCTTAGTCATAAGCAGCCCACAATACTTCATAGAGTATGTGTATCATAAAAGTTAGGGTTAGGTAGTAGGGATTTTAGGAGCCAGTAGACAACTAACCAATAGAATATACTTAAAAACTGTTATACAATTCATCAGAAGTGTCGCTGCGAGTTCTGTGATTGGTTGACATTTTGCCACAAAATATATTCTCCACACAGTTTGTTCACTACTCTGAGGTATGTCTGTAATGACGTATATGGGCTTCCATACATACCATTAGAGCAATGTATGACACAATGCACTTCGGCTACAACTAATGACAGGTTATGCAAAGATGCCTGTGTATCAATAATTTGGAATTTAATTGCTGGTTAACCAGTTGCACTGGTTTCTACAGACCTTTAACCTAATGTGTCACAGTATTTAGCTATATATCCGTATCCAAGATTAGTTCTATAAAATGACAAAAGACAAAGTTCACATCATGTAACACAGGGCGGGTGGGCAGGCGGGTTAATGTACAAAAGTCCATTTGGGAGGCAAAGTTCTCAAAGTGGTCAAGTCACCATGGAAACCACTGGAATGTTTCCTTTTAGCACTTTGGCCCCGAAATGATCACTAAATGTACCATTTATCTGTCCTTAATTAGTACTAGATTACAGACATTAAACTATTATGTAACAGCCATTTAAAAAAGGCTTGTAATAGTCTGTCTGCAATAAATATTGTGGATTTCCCACAAGGCAACCATCCAGGGGAGTTGAGTAAAGATACAAGAAGGTTGACAATTCACAAGTTAATGTTATATTGCAATATCCATTTTATTTTTACGTTGGCTTGCTTCCAATGGGTAATAATCATATTCTATATCTAATGGTGAGCAGAAAGACGGACTGAATTTGTAATCTAATTGGACGACTTATTTAAAGTTTGAATGTTTCAGACGTATGAAGGTGAAATTTTGAAGTGTTTGAGTAATAAACTTTGACATGTTGTAACAGCACTGGTTCTGCCTTGTGACTTGTTAGCATGAATTCTTCATGTTTAAAGGTGTTTCCAGATTGTACTATACAAAAATCTACAAAAATTTTAACCCATTTGAAAATACTTTTTTTTTTTTTTCCATTTCAAGGTCTTTCAATATTATAGATCTCTGCATCCTAATGAATGACGACTACGCTTGAATATTATTTACATTCATTTATTATATGTTAAGTCTTTAGCCTCCTTTAAAAAAAAAAAATTCTTACAAAAAGGAAAATACAATTTCAAATCTAATAACCATACAAATCAATATATAGTTAATCTTAAATGTAATACAAAAACATCCAGAGAATATAAATAACAGTAGTTGGTAAGTGTTAACAGGTGGTGCCAAGGTAAAGTGAGGTCCTCTACTCTAAGCGTCCGATCAATCAATACTCTCAAAGGGACCAATTTTAGGTTCCGTTTTTTCCACACACTTATCCCACATCAATTTAGTCTCTACCCACATCTTTTTACCTGAATTAGTCATCCTACTCACCCCTTTTTCTATTTTTAATTGCATACTAGCTGATTTTCTAATTGGTGCAGAGAGAACTACTGATTTTGTGACAATGCAATAGTGATAACCTTCTTCACCACCATACGTCCATACGACAATCGTCCGAGACTACTATGGGATTTAAATAAGGCCATCCCAGATTCAAGATGGCGATACCCGGTTCTCTCTAAGTGGATATTAGCTGTCTTGTTCAAGGAGCTGAAGGCCAAATGAGATTTGAGCAAAGTTGTTTAAAGGTGCGGGAGCCCAATAAATTGTATTCCTGTTTCAGCTGCAAAAAGGGTTTTTTACTTTTTGTATTTGTATCTAAAAGAACCTTCCCACTTCTGTGACTGACCCTATTTTTCCATTCCTTTGTCCACATGCGCCAGTGTAGAGTGCTGGATACATACAGCTTGGGATGGTCCCGGCACCCTTTGCTCAGTTGCAAGGCATGTATGTATAACAAATTTAAATTGTGCTTAAAATCAGCTGGAAGCTCAATTTGAAGCACATTTAAAAATGTTGGGATACATGAAATAATATTTTAATTACGGTTGCACATAATATCCATTATGACACACTTATCAGTTCGGAGATGCATGCTTAATCCTCTTCCCACTATGTAAAACAATCCAAAACACATATTGCAGTCTGTTTGCAAAGAAGTCAACTCCATTTTTGAAGTGTTTTTCCATTTTTTTATAAATGTGATTCACTCCCCTACTAGTTGCATTCCCATTGAAACAAACCATTTATTTTGTTTTTGTTCAGTGTGCTCTGGTTTCATTTCAATAAGCACGATTTGTCTAGTTTTTTTTTCTCTTATAGAACATTTTACAAGAGCGTTTAAGAAAGCTCCCAACATTTCAAAAGGCCAAAGGGTACAATTTTCTTGTTTTTTTTGGAGGGAGTGGCTTCAGATGTGGCTATGGGCGGGGCATTTTAGGTGATTTTATGGGCAATTTCTGTAATTTGGTAAGCAATTTAGAATAAGAATGATGCATTTTATTTACAAAAACGAATATATAAACACATTTACTGCATTTGTTTGCTTGTGACAATCATGCACAGTTAAAAATAAATTCCTAGAAAATAGGAACACCATAGAGGAAAGAGGGACAGATATATTGAGGGGCTGTCCCTCCTAAATAGGGATCATTTTGGAGGCATGGAGAAAGATTACAAGGAAATGTAGTGTCATTATTGGATTAAAAAAAATAAAAATCATACATTTGCATCAATGATTTAATCAGAAACATATTATGTGCCTGCTACAAAAACAAACCCATCACCATTATGCTTATGATTTCTGTTACTGTAATGATGTTTCCTGATCTGGTACAGGAGAGATATATATTTCTTTTTATATTTGGTTTTCAGATGAAATGAAGTTCTAGTTTTGGTTGCTAAGCATACAAACATTAGGTAGCTGGTGGTTGTGCTGTAATGCCACTGCTGCAGCAAAGAATAGCTCTGTGCATAGGCAAATCAGCAGTCATTCTAATATTATTAGACATCCTCTAAAGCAAATGCCATGGGGTGTGGCTTGGAACTGCAAAGTGCTTCCATGAGATGCCATTGCCCATAACACATGCTTTCCAGTGATTGGCAGCTTCTGTATTTGAAGATGTACATAGTGTTGGCAACCAGGGCATTCAATGCAGGCACTCAGTGGGTTAAATCCTATTTTTTTTCTTTGTTTGATGTTGCTGCTTTCATGTGGCTTATTCTTTTATATAGTGAAAAAAAACCTAATAATTCGGGTTTGATGTTGTCCAAGATACTACCAGCAGCTGTTGGGCTTCAGTAAGTCTGTGGCAGTAGATGCCCCAGATGTGGGGGGTGGTAGATGCATTGAATGGCTTTTTAGCAGAGTAGTAAAACTGTCCCTGACACAGAAAAGAGCAAACTAATAAATGTTTAATATTCTACAGCTGTCTGAAAATGTGGCCGATTCAGTAAGTGAGTAAGTGAAGTGAGACTGTGCTTTTTGGCTTCAATAAATGAATGGAGGTATCCCTGTGCTGGCTGGTTTCAGTTCATAAAGAGGGTCTTCCCTGTTCTTGCTTTACTTTGTTAAACTGCACAACCTTTTTATAGTTTGACCTATGCTTGGCTAAAATACTCCGTATACAACAGGTGTAGTCAGTGAGTAACATACCACGCCTGTATTCTTTTTTTTTATTTATTTTTTTACAGTGCGGAATCTGTGTTTTTAGGAATGTTTCCCCACTTTTCTATTTGTGCTAATAATGTGTCAAGGTCTTGCTTGACAGCCAAACCGAAGTTCCAGGTGCAGCACACACACACACACCACACAATCATTCAGCAATGCTAGAAACAGAACGTTACTCCTCCTTTCTCCTTTACCCTCCTATGCCTGCACTGCCAGTAGTTTCTGGGTGGGTCAATGTCATTAGCTAGAGTTATTTTTAAAGACCTAAGAGGTGAGGTTTTCCGTGCAAAGACTGAAAGAGGGCGTTTGTTTGCAGAACTGACATCAAAGTGTACTTTTCTCCCTGCAGAGTTACAGCAGGTAATGTTTGCATGCGACACATTTAGAACCTGCCTACTGTTCAAGAAATATTACAATTCTTCTTTTTTTTATTTGTTCCTCTTTGTGTTTTTGTTGGACTTTGGAGTTTTGGACTTCGATAAGAAATCGTGATATTTTTTTTGAGCTGTTAAACTAAGCAATTACTTTTTGTCACTTGCCTTTACAGGATAATATCAATGTTTTTCTTCGTGGCTGCGAGAAACTTGGATTAAAAGACGCTCAACTTTTTCATCCTGGGGATCTTCAGGATTTATCCACTAGAGTGACAGTCAAGTAAGTTTCACTTAATGCTGGTTTATGGTGCTTAGTAGCATTAAATGGATTTTTACGTAATGTACTTAGTTGGCATGGGACGCTAAAAGCAGCATTCAAGTTACCGGTGCTAAATAAATATGCAGAACTAATTCCCAGTTGTTTCGCATGTTTCACATGAATAGACTTCATGCTATAGACTGATTTCCTTTGCATTACTTTAAACAGTTTGAATATATGAAATTCAATTTATTACATAAGGTTTATTTTAAGATTTGCAATCGCTTAATAAAGCAGACTTAATTCTAAATATCTAGCATTTATCTACTATGTGTCTCTAAATACATAGTGTGTGTGGGCATACATACATATACAATCACACAAAAATATCCAGGTATAATACAGACTGGTACAAAACTCCAGCCATAACCTATTACATAAAGAGATTTCAATTTTAAATGTTTACATTTGGAAAATGCGACTCCCTGTTAATTATGCTTTTTGGAGTTGGGCATAATTATGATTTTCTATGGAAAGTTTATGTGTTGTTTGGTGCATTTATTACTTAACCTGTGTATGTCAACATTTTTTTTTATCTTTACCTATATGATATATAATTTTAATGGGCTGTTAAATATCTTAGAGGGGTAGATACATGGACTAGTCATCAGCAAAAGTGATGGAGACTAATCCATGCATGGCAGGACACACAGACTAAATATGGTTATTCATCTGATTTGCAAATTAGTCAACTATATTGTGTGAGCAGTGCTATTTAGCTCCTATGTACCAGTTTTTAACACCCGTCACTCAGACCTCTGTCTTATGGGAGTATGTTTTTAAAATCTCTTCCAAAATCCTTGTGGATTTCACTGATTGCACCTGTCTGTGTGGTAATTACTTTGCTGGAGCAGTTTGTGACTTGTGATTCTTCTGCTCATTTGACTATGGATGTACACATTCAGTATTTATTTCATGTGTTTTGTTTGTCCAAATACTGATCTAGACTTACAAAAAAGTTGATAATATAGTAAACCTATACTAGAACAAAATGATGAATGTAACCAAAGGGCTCAGTGTGTCACTTATAGTGTTGGCTATGTTATCAACAGTCCATTGGGGGCTATTCACTAAATGGTGAGTTGCATGTGAGTTGAGGTGAGATCAACATTTTATCACATCCGTTTAGCTATACAATGTGTAGGAAATTATGTATCCCACTTCATTTTGCACAATCGTAAGTACTCTTTTAGAGCCGCCATCTTGGAATGACTTGTATGTGTGATCATGTGGCATGTTGATAATGTGTAGCCAATCAGTGGGACTTTTCCAAGGACTGGCTTCCCATCAATATACGGTGGCAAGTTCCTAGAGTACCATAGGTTAGGGGGGGATTCATGGAAGCAGGGCCTGAAAGGCATCTTGCCAGTTAAAATTAGACTAATTCACTGTAAATAACATGTGCATTCAGTCTCCTTCAGGATATTCTCGGAGCTGAAAGATACAGGTTGAACTATATTTTCTTATATGAAAAAACAAAGAATGTTTCTCCAGCTTAGCCATGTTTTAATGTATTTGGCACTTTTCTACATCTACCATATTGACTTGAACATCTCACTACATTAACAGCCAATGGTGGTAGGTGACCAGATCAGCAGGAAACAGCCAGGTTTTGGGCAGAGTAGAAAATGGCATGTGACATCTAAAGTGTATATGCTTTTTCTTCTCCAATTCTTGGGCCAGTGTAATGGGAGGCATGTCTAACTATCCAAGTAGACTATGTTGTGTAACTGGAGGAAACCCAATTGCAGAGGTTCATTGTCGTAGCAGTTTCCTGGACCTTTCTATCTAGAGTTACTTAACATTAGAAATAAGAAATGGTGTGCTTGCATTCTAAGTAGTGATATATTATGGTAAGCTTACATAGAACCCAGGACTACGTGTGTATAATGATGTTTTACCTGAAGTAATGTGAAGAATATCTTTTTACCTAATAGATCTGAATTGTGTATAGCTAATAAAGATGGTCTTTTATTATGCTTACGCTCATGCCTCTGTTGTTTCTTGGAAATTAGGCATTCAGAGACAATGTGAGGCTTCCCGTAGAGATGCATTAGGGTAGCCAATGAGGATGAGGCATGACATCACAATGTGTATGCATGCTGTGTATAACCAGTTCTTCATTGGGGTAAACCCTTGGGATGCGCCATTCTAGAAGGCCTTTTTATTTGATGGGCAAACATGAAAAACTAGACGCATTTGAGAAATGAAAAAAGAATAGAAAACATGTCTGTTTCAGGCTTAATCTATAATCCAGGTCCAGTCAATGAACTGTAACCCACAGTAAAAAAAAACTGAAATATACTGCAGCTTTAGTTAAACCATAAACAAAAGCAGCATAACTTTGTTTATCGATTACATCCACCAGCAGCTAGACCGGGGAGACAATGATGCACCAAATGTATGACACATTTTAACGCTGTACTATCACCTTAAGATAATCGTTGTCCAGAACAGTGGGGAGAACGCAGATTAATTGGATACATAGACTTGTCTGTTGCTAACTCAACACCCACATATGTCTTGGCAACAAGTCCATTAAATTTTGTACAATGGCTGGAAGTCACTAATCCTCTAAGTGGATGTTTATTTCTAGTCTAATAGAGTTTTGGTCCGTAAGCCCCAGTTATTCATTTTTCAAAAAATGAAAAGGTTTTATTTTGTATTGTTGATGTCAGATATGTCTTTTGTTTTTGTTATGTGACTATGTAACTAAACAAGTGTGACTGGGTGCCGCCATTTTTGGGTGCCATCCCTAGTGACTTCACAGCACAAATTTCTCACTTTGGGGCTGGGGACACAGAATGCAGTCTATAAGTCAGAATTCTGATCACAGACTTGCATTGAATGGGAGGGTAATGTAACTATTACATCACAAGGGGGCGGAGTTATGATCCTTTTTTGGTCAGGTTAATTTCCCCATTTTGTGTTTCGAAGGCAGGTAAAAAAAATTGTACACAACCACCTAGTCCTGCCCATTTTGATACACGGTAAGCCAGTAAGAGAGCAGTGGAGTATCTTATGACATCATCATGCAGGCTTTGGTCACAGTTGTAAAGTGAGACTGGAAGATTTTGGACAATGTTGCATCATGGGAAATATTCACAAAATTGATCCAGGAGATTAACAACTAATTGAATTAATTGCATATAAAAGGCAAAATACAATCATATAAGAAAAACAGTGGCAAATGATTTATATAGGTGTTTGTTTTAAATGACCAGGTTATTTAGTTACAGCTTATGTAAGCTGTAGTGTCCCTTTAATGAAAAATGTATTGTTACGTTTATATTTAAACTGTTGTTTCAGAGATCATTATTTATGTTAAAGTGGGGATAGCACTAAGTCCCCATTTTAAACTGTCGCCTAAAGCGGTCTCTGTAGATGTTTTCTACACATGCTTGCTCCCACTGCTCTGAGTTCACTATGTGAATGCTTGACATATAGAATTGTTAGCACAATGTATAGACAAAACATTGACTCTAATGTGCCAACATGTCATTTTACACAACAGCTGTACTTTAAACATCTGTTTTTTTGGGGGGCAAGGCCATAATATTTAAAACATTTTGGAAATGCAACTTGATTATGGATCTATAGGAAGTTTGTGATTGAGCAATGCAACCAAGGTAACAATGTATTGGGGCCTTCATGTTTCACTCGTGCAAATTGTTGAAATTGACATGCATTTTCTAATATACAATTGGTAAACATACTCTGTTCCACATTACCAATTATTTGGGGCCTGAGCTGTCTCTGTAGCTACATTCATTTCATAGGGATTCCAGAGGAGCAGAGGATAAATATATACCAGTCACTGGGTATTTTTAGAAAGGATTGTGAAGGTTCAGATGCTGCTGTCCATCACTTTTTAGGTTTCCTTTGCTGCTCTGTTTTTCTTTAATGTTCTTCTCACTTTAAGTGTATGTTGAAATGCATATATAGAACATTTGAAGAAATTACGCTACAATTAAAACTAATCCATTAAATGTAATGGTTAAGTGCTAGATTTCTGTTCCCATCTATTGCTTTGCTACACTAAGCACTTGAGAGAGAGTCGATAATGAGTAGCAGAGATAAACAAAAGAATTGTAAAGTAAAATATTTCTAGTCTGTTCTGAATTCAGATTTTGCTTCTGGTCAGTGAACTAGTATACAGTCAGAATTCAGATCCACTCTCATTTGAGGGCACAGAATTAAACTGTATGTTAAGAAGCAAAAGTAATCACGAGTTTCCCAAGTTATACATTGTACAGCAGAGCGAAACCTGTGGAAATTGCATGCTGTAATGCTATGTGGTGCTCTATGGATTAGATCTCTACTTATTTTCACTATGAGTCTGTACTAGCATATACTATGTTTTATTCTTGGTGGTGGCTGGGCCAGTGTTCTTTGCTCACATAATACATTTTGACATTGCCGGTTCTTTCTTTTGTTCCAGTGTGCTTCACAGGTGGAAAAGAGCTGTCACTTTAACCATGTGCCAATTGTGACCTTGTGTAAAAAGAGCAGTGGGAACTATGAGGAAATTCACAAACCTTGGTTCTTTGCTTTTTACAGTGTAAAGTGACACCTGCGGAATGGCTGAAGATGTGGGAACAAATGAGCTGAAAGTGGCTGTGTGAATGTTGGGTGTGTTGAAGTTGTGCACACTGAATTAAGGCTTAAAACAAATGATCTGATTCTGGATTTGCTTTTCCTCTCCTCGCCTGATAGAGCAGATAGCTCAGAGTAAGAAGTTAAGACATCTGACCATACAGATTTCTACATAAAAGAAACACAACGCTGGGGAATTACAATAAATCCAGGCTTAGCCTCTGGGTGGATAGGTTACCTAGATATTATAACCTCTTTTGGTCTGTCACATACTCTCCTGACCCCCCCCTAAAATGAATGGAAAAGGTTGAAGAAATGTTCCAGGTTAGCCTTGTACCCATCCATGCATGTTCTATTAGGAACACGTAAGGCCTGAACAAATAGGCTTTCACCTTCAGCAACACAAAAGCAATCCTTGTTATAAGAGCAGTAAAAAGAATACAGACCGATAATCTGATAGTATTCTGTGTATGTGACAAGATTTCTTAACCCCAAAATTACACAGAATGTCAGTTCTAATCTTGTCTACTTCTGAATCCTCTGAGGTTCTGTCCAGGGATACTAGGCACCTTAATGTAGACACACGTGCTCAAGTACTCAGTGTTGTCCAGTTCGCTGGAATGTCATTTGATTGGTCACATATTATGATGCTTAGTAGGAGTAGAGCCGGCCATCCAAAGCTTATGTGTGGTTCTTGTCCTATAGAGCAGTGGTTCCCAACCTAGTCCTTAAGATCCACTCAACAGTCCAGGATTTAGGGACTACCCAGTTATGTCTAAGGTTCAAAAATAAAATACCTTCGATACTACTGAGTAATCCCTAAATCCGGCTGGGAGGGCCTGAAGGACAGGGTTGAAAACCAGTGCTATAGAGCACAAGATGGTCCAACAGCCCTGCACATTCTAGCAGTCCATGGTGTGACAAATCCCAGGAGCTAGGGACTCATGACTACTACTGGCTCCTAACGTTTTGATTCATTTTATTTTACATAGCTATCTATAAACCTAGCCTTAATCTGGTTCCTAAAATAACTAGGCTAGCTCCTTAATTGGTCTGCTCGGCTCCTAAAGTCTACAAGTACTTTTCAAGCCCTGTAGTAGTCTCATGGAAGGCTGTGTAAGTATGTGTGTCTGAGATGCACCAACTATTTAATGCTAGTTCAGCCTCATAGTGAAGAAAAGATCTGATACACTGGAGGCATATTATTATTCTGTCACTGGGCTTTGTAGATCTACTCTGTCCCGATGCATAAACAGAAGAGTGTGGGGGAGATATTGAAGCAAGTGTTTGGCCCTGAAAAAGTCCAAGCACAGAGCTCCAGTAGTTTGATTCCTGTGCAGCTTTTTTAGTTCTCTGCTCATTAGTGTGATGTTTGCATTTTCTAAGGGTAAACTGGCAGTTGTACTGTTAATAAAAATGCTGCTTTTTATGTTATTGGAGACTATAGGTGGTTACAGCTGGCCAGTGTCTATTAATATGTTTTATATGCCACAAACGGATTTCAGCAGATGGTAATGTAAAGACACAAAGTGCCATACATTTTTAATATCTGGTGTACAGTTTCCACTGGCATGTTGAGCTAGTGCTAGCATTAATACAGTTTAAGCCCATTCCTAGTGATTTACAGTATCTTGACATTTACTGGACTATTGCCGCTTTGTGAAAAGCTAAGGTGCTGGCATACTATTTATTCTACTCCTGTGGCTCTTCATTAGGAAGTGCAGTGGAGGGAACAACTTGTGTGATTGTTGGCATTCTCCATGACTATGCTGTCATTGTGTTCCATTGGGTAATTGGCATCTGCACAGTCTAAATTGGTTCACTTCAATCTCTAGGTCACTAACCATTATTTCCCATACCTCCTTATTTTATTGTAACACATTCACCAATGCAAAAAATAAAATGTGATACAACTGTGGTTTAAGGTCCAATTAATTAATGAACTATCTGCAGTGTTTTTATGTTTTAACCGTCCCCCCCCCATTTAAAGTGGCACTCCTTTCTTTTGCTTGAGGTGAAATGATTTCAATATAAGGTAGCCCCGTCACCACTGAAAGAATGTACTATTCATCTACCTTCTGTGCATGTATTGTGGTGATTAAAACAAGGAGGCGCAAAATGGTTTCATTGCATATTTTGAGTTTAAGGTATTTATCATTAATTGGTAAGTAAGTATGATTGCACAATGTTTCATGAGTCATCAAATTAGCTTTGCTTTGTAACATTTCTTCATACGTGGATAGCACATCTACAGACAAGATGTGCCCTGTATTTACAACAACAATCAGAATGTGTAGGAGGTTACTTTGGAACGCAGTTGCTCATTCCTTTCCTACCTCAAATTGGTCAAAACCTCACAAGAAAGAGGTGGAGTGTTTCCATCAGAGAGAGATCTTGATTTACCTGCTGATAGACTGCTTAACAGAGGTATTGACCAATCTATTGTATTTTCTGCCTAGGGCTTCACATGCACCAGAATTCTCCATGAACTGTAAATGTACAGCTCGTGAAATGTGCCAGCTCTGCCTCTGTTTTACATCCCTTTTCCCTTCTCTCTTTATATTGATAGTAAGGATGTAACCTTTCTAATGTGTAATAGTTTGTAATTCCCCTCGAACATCTGTACCAAGTACATAGAATGTGTCGCCAGATAAGAACCATTCGCTCCATCTAGTCTCCCCAATTTTTTAAAATACTTTTATTAGTCCCGAGTTTCCTATCTTATATCTAGGATAGCCTTGTTCCTATCCCACCCATGCTTAAATTCCTTTACTGTGTTTACCTCTACCACTTCTGCTGGAAGGCTATTCCATACACCCACTACCCTCTCAGTAAAGTAATACTTCCTGATATTACTTTTAAATCGTTGCCCCTCTAAATTAAGACTATGTCCTCTAGTTATGGTAGATTTTCTTCTTTTAAATATACTCTGTTCCTTTACTGAGTTTATTCCCTTTATGTATTTAAATGTTTCTATTTTATTCCCCCTGTTACGTCTTTCCTCCAAGCTATAAATGTACAGGGGTATTTGGAAATTGTCACTAAATAAATGTTAATGCAGTATTAACGGTAAAATCTGATAGGGTTGGACACATACTTTTTGACCCATAGATTTGACTGAACATAGATTGTATTCCTTATTTTCCTGTCTCTTTATTTTGTTATTATATCTGGTGTAAATTGCACCAGACTTCCTTAGTGGACTGACATGCATCCCTACCTTTGTTTTGATTAATATAACTATTTTATTATATATGTGTATGGGGGGGGGGGGGGGGGGGGGGGATTGGTTGGTGGCAGGTGCACTGTAAGAAAAAAAAAATCTAACCTTTAAATGGACTTTTGTTTTAAAGTATACTTGACTTTCACTTGTATTGTTACAGCTAAAGTATGCCTGTTGAGCCCTCTTTGTTTCCATTTCCTAAAACACTTTTTTCTGTTTTTGTTTCCTTGTGGAGCTTGTTGTCCGCACTAACGGTCTGTCTTATAAAAGCACACTCTGTTTCAGTGAGGTTTTATGTACAGTTCTGATACCTTGTTATGCCATTTCCTGTTGGTAACTAATTTACTTAAAACAGAGACGCGTCCAGGCCTTCATGCTGCTGTAAAGAAACCAAAGACTATATACCTGCTAAGATATAGTCAGCATTGTATTATGGTTCATTGATTCATCAGGAATTACTTACATAATTTGGTGAGGAGAAAATGTAATTGGATTTCCAGCCAGGCCCCAGTCCTTAAATTGCTTTGTCACACCCTAGACAACACCTGAGATAATGGCAGAGAACATTACAGATTTATAGTATCATGGCAATGGAGCGATCTATTTAAACATAATTGACATGTTTCACAGTGTATGGGAAACGACTAATGATTTGATACCAGAGAGCCAGGTAAATCCTCTTTATATTAACTTGTCAAAACAAGTATGCAAGTGGTTACATACAGAATTATGCTTCATCTTTCATGCTTACTTAAATCTTAATTTAGAAAGGTGTGATGATTATTACTTCAATCCAAGAAATTCTCTTAGTATTATGCAAAATAAATAGGGATTCATTTACTCCTTGTCATCTTGTCGTTAGATTTTTCACTTGCAAGCTATGATGGTTGCTTTTGAGAATTGAGTACTGTGTTTTTAAGGATTCCCTAATTTTTAACATTCTTTCATACTGAATAATGTTTTGTCACTTGATTTAGTTTTGTTTTTTTTTAGGTCCCTTAAGAAGTCTGTTTTGACTACAGTGGTGAGCTGACCAACCTCATGAAAATGAAGTTAAAAATGTGTTTTAAAAAAGTCATAAAAAAATGTTATACTAGATGCGGTAGTGTGGTTCTCGCACCAGTCGTCAAGATTCCAGCATTTAGGGATTTTCCAGTTGTGTTTTAAGTAAGAATATGTATAACACCTGGTATGGCTCCTTAATGATTAGGGAACCACCCCATATGTTATACATATCCTTATTTGAACACAACTGGGTAATCCCTAAATCCTGGACCGTTGGGGTGGAGGTCTTGAGGACAGGTTTGAGAAGCACTGATTTAGTAAAGTAATCTCCATGACGTTATATGTGTATGTCTGCCGTGACACCCAGGTGTATTACAGCTCACAGCCATAGCTAGGTGTGTTTCTTAAATATACAAGGCACAAAACAAATGACTCAAGTATAACCACAAAATAAAAACTGTTCCTTGCAACACTACATTCACACTAAATATAATCTCAAACTGTTGCAATGCTATCCTTTCTACTTTGTGTAGTATTTCAGTTTGCTTTTTGATTTGCACCAGATTAGTTCAGTATAAAGCGAAATTGTAAGTTAAGTGCTTTCATTGCTGCCCTTAATGGTTTCTATGTGCTAGGTTTGGTGGTCCACTTTTCGCTTATTTAATCATTCTCTAGGTTTAAACAGTTTTTTTTTTTTCTTTTCTATTTTGCTTCTTTAGGGAAACTTAACTGTGAATTTTCAGAAACATAGTAGCCTGATTGTAACTTTCCTTTTCTTGATGGAGTGGTGCTGATCAAAGAATGTCTTATAGATTATTAATCTGTGTATTTGGTACCTAAAAGGTAATGTTTTATGCTTTTAAATAGTAGATTTTGCTTCATTTAGAGAGGGACTTGAAAAGCAAGCAAAACACTCTAATTCAGGAGCAAGCAAAGTCCTTTCTAGGAGCCAATGAAATTGTACTTCCATAGAGTTCTTTGTAAAACAGGCCAAAATGTTTGGGCCAGCAGTAAGTATTTTAAGAGCTATGACTCGTTGGCTGTCCTGTCCTTGAAAGCTAAAGGAAAATTATACATTGTTTAACCCTTGCTTTCTTGAAAGTGAAAAATAACGTTTAGTGCCCCTTTAAGGCCATTTTTCACTGTTTGAAATGAATCTGAAAGGCACATCTGTGAAGTACATTTCAGAAGATATCCTGCAGAATTTGAGAGAGTGATGGGTGATCCTTATGGTGTATTGGCATGTCAGACATCTAAGTTGTGAATGTTAAGGAGAATATGAATGAAGAGGGAGCATAGAATAAAGCTTCATAGCAAGTTGACTGATCCAGCATTCTGTCCCTTAACCTCCTACAATATGAACTCTTGTTTTCTTCCTTTCACTCACGTACTCCAAGCAAGTTGTTTCCCTTGTTTTATGGACTTGAGTTTATATTGTTACTCTGGGCTTTGGCACATCTATAAAATATAATAGTATGCTTTGCCTCCCGAGTGAAACTTCTTATGACCATTTTGGGTCAGTCTTGATTTTACTATATCCTTTATAAACATATATTTTTTTAGAGTTTTGCAGTATTAAAATCGAAGTTAACCATGCACTTATTTAAAGAAGGCGTTGCCTTTCTATTACGCCACCCAACATTTATTCTTTTTCATATAAATAAAAAAACGGTTATCCAGCTAAACATGTCCCTTACGTGTAGAAGACACCACCTTTTTTAATGGCCCAGTGTCACAATAGCGTCAATCGCCATTGAATCCACAAGAAAGTAGCGAGCACAGTGCAAGAAGATCATTCAGCGCACATGGGTGTATATATAATCAGTAAATTAAATGGAAAAATGTTACATTTATTAGAACATATAATCAATATTCGGTTGGAATTTACTTACGTGTGCTGGATGACCTTTTTTTTTATACCGTGTTCTTTCTTTTGGACTACACGTAAGGGCCATGTTCAGCTTGTTGTCCTTCTCTATTTATATAAAAAAATAATACATGTTGGGTGGTGTAATAGAAGGCAACTCCTGCTTGAAAAAATTACTGGATATTTCTACTATATTCGCGCCCCCTCCCACCCCCCCAGTCTGACTGCCTATATGGACAGTGGCATAATCGAAAATTGTACTAACTAATAAAGTGGTAACTCTTTTAGAAACTACATTTTAATAATTCAACTGAAACATTAACGGAGGTCTGCGTTTTTACAATAAAGCAGTTGTAATGTAAAAAAAATAACAAAAATAAAATCTAAGGATTTCTGACATTTAGGTCAATCATATGGCCCTTTTGGAATGAAATGCGATATATTATGTGGAATTTGTGGTGGGGAAAATGATGTATGGATAGGTTTATGAGTTGTAGACATTATATAATAATGTTCTGGAAATATAATTGTGTAAAATATAATATACACTAAAGACCGTTTTAGTTGGTTCTGTGATACATTTCTGAAATGTAGTTGTTTACATTTGTCTTCTGTACCTTCCTGGACACTGTTTGTGTCCAATTTTTTTTGTTTACAGATGTTGAAAAGTCTTTTTTTCAGTCATGGACCTATTCTGTCTAGGTACACAATCCTCTCATATACATAAAAGAGGTAGGAGGAGCACACTATAAGTAAAACAGCAAAGATACAGTTGTACAAATATACTGAAATTTATTAGAAAAATACATAACATCAAAAGCATAATAGTTACATATACCCAATGGGTAAAAGCAGCAAATACTTACATATGACTAGAAAAGAATCGTATGAAAAAAAATAATCAAACAATAAAAAACACCACGTGAATAACAGGCACAGACAGGAGGGTCACTCAGTCAGAAAAAAAGGTCACAGACGTTTCGGCTAAAAATCCTTTATCAAGGAGACTTAATAATAGTTTGTACATGAAGGCAAATAGGCGGGAAACAAAGAAAATACCAATGAAGATAATTGGATAATGTGAGCAGTAATCCATTACCATTAACAACATGCCCAGATTACACGGGGATCCCTGATGGCGACCGCCATATTGACGCAAGGCGCCGTACGTCAAACTACTTTGTTAACAAAACGGGCTCACAAACTGGATGCCAGTATAGTTAAGAAAAGACTGTACGCAGGAGAACACTGCATTTACATCAAAGGGACACATAGAAGCAAGCAATTGGACTAAAAGTGTGAATAATGAGAGCATAAAAGGAGAAAATAATACAAAAAAAATTACAGTAAAAAAACTGAATAATTTATAAAACATTCAGAGTAAAAAATAAAAAAAGAACAAAAGCTTTTTTATTGTAAAAATATATCCAAACTCATGAAACAAGACAAAATGAAAAAAATAATAATAATCAGTGTCTATCCAGACAATACTCTGTAAGTCCAAAAACTGCATTGATCCAAAAAAAAGGAATCTTTTATATTATAGGGTAGAAGACGACATATATAGAGAAAAAATATATTGTAAAGCAAAAAATATGATAGAGGGAAAACACAACAACAGGGCAGGCGCATACCTAATAAGCGCATACATAACAACACAATCCTCTCATACCCAGATGAGAGCTACACAATGCTATGAGTAAGGTTTATTTGCCTGTTCAAGAAATAAACTAGAGTTTATGGTAACCACAAGTCAAGTGTGACATGTGGCTTGGCTAATTGGGAGGGGAAGAAGTATTTGCAAAAGCAGTAACTTAAAATATATGGCATACATAAATGAAATAAACATAGAGTTGGTCACATTTCCATTTTATTGAGGGACGCTCATGAACAGTGCACACTACAGACCTGCATATTCCAAAATAAATACTACATGACGGATCTACATTGCACGGATTACAGCCCTGGAGTATACATTTATTATAAGCGTACCAGAATGAAAAAGCACGGTGATCACCCTTGTATAATGATTATTCCCATATAAGTTAATTCCCCCCCCCCCGCCAAACCTATTTAAACTCTCCGGTTTTAAACATCGATGTTTGGAAACTAAATGGTGCATTGGGTAAAATAAAAAAACAGCAGACTGCCATGTTGATGTGACCGGATAGCAAAGAAAGGATTAAAATAAGATTCTCTAAGTGTGCAGCTTTTGTTTGGGCGATTTTGAATGACCTAAAAATATCAGACAGCACCAGATTGTTTTTATTTTTCTACATTACAATTGTTTTATTGTAAAAAGACAGACCACATGTTTTAGCTGAATTCTTTAAACTTAGTTCAGCACACCACTTCTTTTCTTTCATGTTCTCAAAGAGTTAAAGGAATGCAATGAAAAGATTGCAGAACTGTAATAGTTAGTACAATTTCCTACAGTTTTCCTATGCCACTGGGGAAATAGTAAACGGATGGTAAAAATATCCAGCAATATCTGGGGTTTAACAATGCCATTAAAACCATAACCACAAATGGCTCAGTGTTCAGTGCCGTATCTAATACATATATATTGCAATTATACATTCTTGCCTCTGTTCAAATGTTACTTTTGCACATTCAGATATTTTAGAAGGTGAGAGCCCTATCCCATTGCAACGTATTACCGGTTTAGCAGCCTGAAGGCCTTAGGTCCCTTAGAAGTGCTGGAAACATTGTAACAGTAATGATTATTGAAGCATGGTTAAAAACAACAAGCGACAAAAGCTGTGTTAGAGATGGCTACAAGTAACTCCCGGGCTAGAAACACCTGACGCGTTTTGGTTCTTATCTGAACTGACAACTAGACTCCCTCCCCCTTCCCCCACCAATATAGAAGCAGAAGTGAACCTAGTATGGGGATACACTGGCATGTGCTTTGGACAGTAGATGCCAGTTTATCATCTGACCCACAGGTCAGGTTGACAATGGTCTCTCTACTAATGCAGAGAGAGAGAGATTAATTTTCAAAGGGAATCAACAGAGGTGACCTTAACCAGAAGGCAATAGTAAAAAAAAAAAAAAAAAAGTGTTTCATGTCTTGCACATTTTTGTGCTTGATACACTCGATATTTACTGATTTCCTACAGAGAATTAAGCAAGCACTGGCTGTCTGTAATAAACCTTTTACCTTCATGTCAGAGTATGAACTTGTTTACAGTTCTTTTTGGAAAATGTAAAATATCAAATGGAACATCAAAGCCTGCAGGGATTAGAGGGGAGTGCTGAGAAATAAAACTTGCATTGCTGAAGTCTGTGACGACAAATATCTGTCTGATGTTGCAAATGAACACAGAATGTGTCTTCAGGTTGTTTTGCTTAAAATATTGTTGCTTAAATAATAAGGTATGAGCTTTGTAAGCAAATTTTGGTTTCTTCAGCGATGCCTGAGTGCCTTCCCCCCCCATCAGTCCCTTCCAGGTCAGTGCAAACACAGTACCACACCGCTTGTGAGCCCCCTCACCACCATTTCTGAAAGCCGCACTACCCAGTGTCAAAACCCACCTCATGCCTTGATCTATGCTAATGTTATTCTTACCCACATATTGTGTGTATGTGTGTATGACCCACATTCCTCATACAGATGCTTTATTTTGCTTAGGTATTTGATTTCATTTGTAATATTAGCTATTATTGGTTCCTTCAATACTGAATGCTGTGAGAGGTGTAATATACAGTAATAAAACATAAGGTGAGCTATTGCTGTCAGAGAAACAAAACATATATATATTTAATGTTTATATCCAATATCATGTATAAAGCTTTATTATTCAATACAGCCGAAAGGCTGTCTGTGGCCTTGCCAGTGTGCCATAACTGGTTTTCTCCGTGTGTGTGTTTGGGTAAAACTGCATTTTAGTTAGTGTTTGAATATGAGCATTAAACTTCATTTAAGCCTAATTTATTCAATGAAAAGGGAATAGTGTATTTTATTCATAAAACTCATCCATGCTCTTCTGTAAACCTCCACAGTGTTCCCTCCATGCTTTTAAGCTAACCGTTACAGCTCCATTTAATTAAATTAGGCTAAATTGAAGTTTTACGAAGGTTTGGTCTGTGACCAACATGTAGATTAGATATAATGTGTGATCACTGGCTCGGATTCTGACTGGACATTTTTCTGTGCAGTATGTATGTGTTGAATGATGGGTTTTCGCAGACCACCTCTGTGTCTGCTTTATGTAGTTTCACAGTTCCAATTTCATGTTTTGACTTTATATTTATTTTAGACATAAGTTAAAGAAATACAAGTTTTAATGACTGATTTTCATGTCGGGTCTTGAATTCTTTTTTTTTTGTGTGTACAATGATCTGCTTCAAACTTTAAGGAACAGGGTTTTTGTTTTTTTTGGAACATGGACAAAGTAAAGTTATGTTTTTCTTACCATGCTTATTTGTATTATGCTTTCAGAATGAACAAAGTATGCTTCCTATAGGACTGTGTGTTAGGAATAAGCAAATTGGCCATTGAAATGATATGCCGTATTTGCTCGAATGTGCTCTGAAAAAGACCCCATGTCTTCTTATTGAGGTTGTCTTATAATCAGACCTCAAATAGCTCTGCGGGGGACCTGATAGCATCCTACTTGCAAGCAGCCAGTGGATGTCTGCACGATGCGGTCTGACATCCTCCAATGCTGCACCGCACGTGCTGCATTAACTTCAATGGTAGAAGCCCTGGCGGAAGTGTCGGGGGGAAGATTAGCAGCAGGTTGGCATGTCTGGGGTGTAGAAAATGTGTTTTTTATATGGTAGTCTTATATTCAGGCTGTTTTCTAAATGAATATACAAAATTTGGTGGGGTCATTTTATAATCAGGGCCATCTTCTATTCGAGCAAATACAGTATATATATATATATATATATATATATATATATATATATATATATATATATATATATATATATATAGGGGGGGGCTTGGGATCATACTCAAAAGCTCTGTGATCTATCCTCTATATTGATTTCGGTATTCAAATGCTCTATATTTTTATGTGGAGAATTGGTTAAATAACTGGCATGGAATATGTACTAGTGATGCCCAAGCTGCAAATGCCAAATCATTTTAATGCTGCCAGTGCTAGTGTTCCTGCAAAAACATGGCAACTTGCTGTATATGTTCCTAGTTATTAAAAACAAAACCATATCAATTAAACTTTTAGTTGTAACTGGCACATGTTTGTTTTTTTACATCGCTACACAAAGGCCCTGATAAGTAAGGGCCCTCTGCACTTAAAGGGGCCCTGCCACCTAAACATGTTTATCCTGTGGATGTATAGAAGAAGGGAATATTCATTTAAGAAAAAAAAAAATCTATGTAGATTGTATACGTAGAATTGGATGCTTATGCCTAAATGTAATACATTATACAAGACAGATAAAAGTGCCACTTCCTAGAGTAGTTTTAAAAAGAACTTTTAGTAAGACCATATGATAAAAAGATATAATATTTTTATTTAAACACAATAGTAAAAATACCTTTAAAATATAGGAGCAAAATGCTATGAGGAGAAAATTATGTGCAGAAACACCTGCCACGTTTCGCCTGACAGGCTTGTTCAGAGGAGAGTGTAATAAATGGTCATAGTCAAAACAAGGCCAAGATAAAAAATATTTACTAGTCTAGAGCTTTGTTATTCTCAACGTTGAGAGAAGGGCGGGGGAAAGGCTGCAAAGTTCCTCTTGGCTTGAGGTTAGTTGGTAGTATGATGTGAGATAGACGTGCATTCGTCCATTCGTCCGAAAAACGAATAACAAAAATGCTAAACTAACGAAAGACGAATGAACGAATGGTTAATAAACGGAAATCATTTGTCCATTCGTGCTATTGGCATTCTATAAACCAAAATAGTCGGTTTATAGAATGCCAAAAGCATTACAATGCTATTCTATAAACCGAAATAGAGTCCCCATTCATACAAATAGGTCAATTGACCTATTCGGATGAATGGGGGCTCTAGTTTGGTTTATAGAAAGCCAATAGTATTACATGTATTCTATAAGCCGAAGGTCGTTCGGTTTATAGACTTTCGGTTTATAGAATACATGTAATTCTAGGCTATTCTAAAAACCGAAAGTCTATAAACTGAACGAAGTTTGGTTTATAGACTTTCGGTTTATGGAATGTGTAGGAAAAAAACCGAAACGAAAATAATTTGTTTGAAATGAATGCAGTAAGGAACGAAATTAGTTTTAGACTAAATTAAATAACATTTTCGTCCGAAAACGAAACGTGGTTAATGTGAGATCGAGTAACTATAAATCTGATCAAGGACTCAGTGATTCTGAGAGTTGTGCTATTGCAGCGCTGCTTCTAAAGTTGGGAGGTAGGGAAGGAAGTTTAAGATGTACACCTGTATCTCCAACAGTATTCAAGTATTCAAAGCAGGCAATAGAAAAGGAAGTGGTAAATGCATAAATTAAGTGAAATATGTTTTAAATGTCTGTCATCGTTCTTGTTGCTTTGAGGCCTTGCATAATGCCATTGCAAAGGGCACAGTCCTGGAAAGGTGTAGTGAGTCATTGAAGTCAAATGGCTATTTATTGGAAAAAAATGTTATTAAAAGTAGGTTTATTTTTTTATTATTTGTTATTATGTAGTAGATCGAAATGCTCCAAAGGACCTGCTTGTAAACAGGACCTATCGCAATGCGTTTTTATCCTGGTAAAACCTTTTTATAAATGAATATTGGTTAGCATTGTTTACTGGCCGCTGATTACTGCACAGTTGCCATGTTCTCTCTTTTGCAGGTACCCAGTCTAATTTGGTCTGTACATGTGCTCTGACTAGCACCTTTTTAGCAGTTGTGTTCAGTGACCAGTGTTGGAATGTGTCTCTTGGCAACGAAGCATGAAACAAATCCGAACACATTCCAATGTCCCAGTAAGACGCAGAGCAGTTATACCTGTGGTTTTACACAATGCCACTTGCTGCAACGGAAAATGTTTGTGTATTTGTTGCATTGCACTTAAATGACAACTATTTTAGAAGTACAAGTGAAAAGGTAATTGTCCCTAGTATGATTACTGTTGATTGTACATGCCAGTTTTTCCGCTGACTGGCAGCTTCCATTCTTCCCTGGGAAGCAGGCAGCCTGGTCATGTTGGCGACTGTTTCTCTTTGCTTTTGCAGAGACCCTAGTTTTTAAAGGGGTTCAACAGAGGGGCCCTTAAATGCATTTCATGTCTGGTGTGGCCGAGGGCTCTGTTCTTGACGAAACAGATTCGCGGCTAGGGCCCCAACCTGACATGCTATAGAATGGCTGTTTGTTGCAGCATGGATCTACCTATGACACCATGTGCTACGGTGGAAGTTTCTCAGTGTCCACTGTTCCACCTTTGTCATCAGTTGGCAATTATTGGTCTAAGACAAAAAAAAACCCCAAATATTTCTATCAGCAGAATTGCAAGCAAATACATAGCTTTGGAGAATGTTTTAAATGTGTGTGCGGTTTCCTGTTTTAGGTCATACATTTATAGCGATTTAGTTATAGATGCATGCTGAAAGTTTTCTGACTGGCGGTTTTGTTTAATTGGTTTCACTGCAGTTATAGTTTTTACTTATTAAATTTGGTTTCTTTCGATTGATGAGTAAATAGACATTTGACTTGTTTCTGTACTGACCTCTTCTGTTCTTTCTCTGTGAAATGGACGAAGCATGACTGCCAAGCAAGTATTGGCATTAGTACATTTCACTGTCAATACAAACATTATAACTAGCGTTGATGGTAATGTGCTGTTTAACATCTAAACAGGAAAATGACACAGGTTGCCGGATTATTATAGTTTCTCCGATTGGGTGGTCATGACTGGGGGCATGCTCCCCACTCTCAGCTTTCCAAACTTTGGAATCGGGGTCTGTGTAAGAATAACTTTATACCTTTTAATAAGGCATTTGGTAACAATTTTGTTTTAATGCATTTGTTTACCACTTGGATACTGTTTATTCTTTTTCTTGCTGTACTGCACGTTTCCCAGACATCTTGTTCCAATGAACGTGAAAGAAATTCCCACCCATCCACAGGACATGGCTACTGCTTCTTAATAGAAAAATATCCATTCATCTATATGATTATGTTGTGGGAAAATACAGTCCTGTAATTGTCTTGGTGGATTCATTGAATGTTCCTACTAGATTAGGCATGTCTGCTGGTCCTGTAACCACTCCTCAGTCAGAGATCCCAAATGCTGTATCTTTCTGTATACTTATGTGTTTGCATATGTTACTTGTGTGTTCTGAGTTTTTGGGGGGTTTATTGCTTTTAAAAATGTTTTTTTTTCTCTTTGTTTTCTAGACAAGAAGAGACCAACAGGAGGTTAAAAAATGTGAGTATTTTATGTATTGTAGATAGCCATACGTTTTTATGGATGCACGATTGGGTTATAAGTAGATCTTTTATATGGTCTATAGAAGGGTTTGACAAATCCCATAAGCCAGGGAGCAAGGACTCCTAATATCCCTGTGCTGAGGCCTAACTTTCCATTGTTTACAAGAACTCCTTAAGGCAGGGCTTGACAAATTACAGGAGCCAGGGAGCAATGGCTCCTAAAATCCATGTTGCTAACAACTTTTTTTGATTTATTTAGATAGAAGCCTATGGAAGTACCACATCATTGGCTCCTGAATTGGTCTGTCTTAAGATCTAAATAAAATTGTCTTGGCCAGGTTTAAATTAGTACCATTTCATGGCTCCTAAACACCCCCTACCACCTGTCTGGCTCCTGAATTAGTCTGTTTGACCCTTATTATCTACAAATACTTATGAAGCCCTAGTCCCTTTTACTAAAAGTTTTTTATTTATTTTTTTTATTTATTTTGTGGACTAGATGATGCAGTTGCATAATCTGTTTATTTTGCTTTTCACACAATTTTTATTATTTTAAATTATGAGCACAGCTTTACTGTTTTCTGTCCTTTTGTTGCTTGCTTGTGTTAGGTTTTGATCACGCTGTACTGGCTTGGGAGAAAAGCACAGTGTTACCCGTATTATGAGGGAGCGCATCTTAACCTAAAGGCTTTTGAAGGCTTATTGGGGCAAACCTTGACCAAGGTAGGACATTCTTATACTGTTTGCAATTCATGTTCCTAATATCCATTGCAAGATTTGGGAGAACCCAGCATTGTCATTACTCTCTGAACATCAGCTGCTATATAGTGTAGAATCGGATATTTCCCTTATTCAAAGATTCTTGGCATGAGGACAGACCTTTACTTCATGAGAAGTGAACTGCCCACCAACATGGTCTCAAGACTCAAATTAATCTTACACTAGGACTGTAATTGGTTTAATTTTACTGCATGCGTTTCTGTATATATTTGTAGGCAACAAAATGGTCAACATCCCTACCACTCCCAACTTTCCACAGAGAGCATTAAGTAAATGACTTTTTCTTCTCTGTGCTGCTAAACTTTAAGGGTGGGGCTGTCACTGCCTGTAGTCTGTGCAAGTCTCAAAGTCCAATCTTTGCATTTTTATTGTACGTGCCCTTTATCATCATTACTGCTGCCAGTGATATTTTACAGTTATACTGTATTTATTGATATACAATCCATCCTATAATACTTAACCGTGGGCATCTGACAGAAAGAAAGGTTTGGAACAGTCGATTACAACTTTTTACCATTTTTAAAGGACAACTACAAGAAGTAAAAATAAAAAAATGCCTGATTAGATTACTTAATCTAGAATGTTAAACTTATTTTAAATCCATAAGTAGCTTATGAGTAAGCGCTATATGCGCGAAACACGTCAAGCTTAGTGACTGCGGTTTTTCACTTTCATCCATCTTTATTTGCTGTGCCACTATTTACCTGTTTTTGGATTGAATAAACGTCACTTACTTCACCTATACCGACTCCTGGAGTGCCATTGCTCTACTCTTAATTTTTCCCTGACTTCTGATCGTGAGGCGCGAGCCAGGCACCTGTAGAGGCACCGGAGCCGACTAGTGGGATTCATACTCCATTTACACTCTCCAGTGCTGTGAGCCGGACATTTTCTACAATCACCTTATTTTAAATCCCCCATCAAAAAATGCTGATTATTAAAATTATGGTTTAGACAGTAGACTTAAATAACCAGAGCTTACTTTTTTTTCCTCTCAATTATTTTGTCTTACTCCTGCATCAAAACATTTCAGTAGTCTAAAAATGAATAATGAAGACATTTAAAGAACTAATCTTTGGTGTTGGGTGTGTCCGCTTCTGTAAGTGACACTTTGACTCATTTGTTAAAATGGATATACAGTCTAAGGGTTGGTCAGTGTGTTTACAGAAAGATATGTACTTGCATTCCCAACCAGTGACGCATTCAATACCATGTTCTTCTTATACTTAAATCATCCGTAATAAATCTCTGTGGGTGTCACTGAAAATGACTCTTGTGCAAAAGGTCCTTAACTACTACTTTTTTTTCCAAAATTAAATAAGAGGTCCATTTTGTGGCGTACAGATATAGGTCTTATGATTAACTGTATTGGTTCTGGAATGCCCACAATGGACCAAACCATTCCTCAGGTGTCCTGACCATTGGGACAATTACAAAAGAAAAGAAATTAACCATGTGACTTCAATATAAATACAGGCAATGAATATGGTTGTGTCAGAGTATTTACGGTACATGCCACTCTATAAGCAGTGTAGAAATATGGTTAATTTAAAAGGCAGAGGATGTTAAGGAACCAGAGTATAAAAAATGTAAAGACTAGGAACGATATATATATATATATATATATATATATATATATATATATATATATATATATATTAATAGTTTCTAGTCTTTACATTTTTTATACTCTGATTCCTTACATCCTCTGCCTTTACATCCATGGCTATAAATATTGCACAAGTTTTCAGGTTCTGTAAGATTTAGGGTGCACTAAGCTTTATCTAGACCACTGTAAAACAACATGACAGCAAGGCTGCCCTCTATGAACCAGTATGAGTTTTGGTGTTACGGGTTAACTTGAAAACCTCTCAATTGGCCAACATTTACAAAATCCAATTGAAAAACATCATCCCTGGTTTGGAATTACCTGGCCACTTAAGATGGATATAACTTAGACATTCCGTTTTATATATATCCCGGTTGTTACATTTATAAAGTGTCTGTATGTCTTATGGATTGTTTTTTTTTTTTTTTGCTGTTTTCCAGCCCTTCTCCATTTCAATTAAAAGCCTAAAAATAGTACACAATGTATTAGCATAGTACAAATTTGATACATTACAACCCTGGTTTTATCCCTTCTCCATCCTGACCTTGTTTATCTCGATTTTATTTGCAATTTTCTTCTTTATTTAAAATTTACAATCAAACATAAATATATTTTTTAATCTGTAGTCTTCTAAGAAAGCAAGCTATTTTTATAGTGACTGTCACGTTTCAGGAAAATCTACACATTTTGCTTGCAATTCTGTTTTGTTTTTTTTAAACTTTTTTAATTATGTCTACATTGTCTGACATCACCTTGTAGCACCATATAAAAATTTCACATTTCCATTGAGAGAAGCCACAATGGCACAATGTATAGATCTTTTTGGGGTTCTCGTCCCTCACCGTACAAATAACATTTGGGTGACTGAGTCTCTATCATTATTTTTTCTCTCCTGGATGCCATGTAGACTTCATTTTAGGTTTTAGTGTTAGAAGAATGAGGACAGATGTTTAATAACTTGCTTGTTTGTTCTTCTCTCTTCTACCTTTTGTTTAATTCAGGTTCTTGAGGACGCTAGCACATTGAAGCGGAGTGGCAGAGATAGTGGTTGTGGCGATTTGTGGTACAGTGAGAAAGGAGAGACCTTCAATCCAGCTACAGTTCACAAACGAGACGATTCCTGGGATAGCTTGGACTCTTTTGGCTCACGGTCTTACACAAGCTTTTCATCAGATACAACCCTTAAAGGGAGCAGTGAAGGTAGGTTTGCCATTTTGAAAGTTTGTTTATTTATTTTTTAACCTAATGCTAGTGTAGATGGCAGGAATTGTTTTATTAAAGGACAACTAAACCTTTATTTAATTTTTTTTATCCCTCATGTACATGTACTTTTGATGGTATATGCCAGTTTATCCTTTGACCGGCAGCTACCATGCTTTCCTGGGAAGTGGGCAGTTTGGTCTGGTCTGCTTTAGTTGTCCTTTAAGCAATTTTTGCTAATCTTTCAAGTCTACTCAATAAAGAGATATAAAGAGAGAATTGCTGGGAATTGAGATGAAATAGGCCAATGCAGCATAGTTGGAATAATTCTCCAATGCAGCTGAATGTGCACATTTTTCCAACTCTGCTGTATTGGCCTTAGGTTTGAAATTACCATCTCAATCCCCTGCCATTCTATTTATTGAGCAGACTCTATTATGTTTGGATAACTTGCAATTCCGACATGAACACATTAAGATTCAGATTTATGCAGGTACAAAAAGTGCGGTGTAATTAACCTTGTTGGTATATGTCTCAAACTGGGCCTTAACATATCTCAGATGCAGATCTCTAACACTTATTGGGTCATACAGACAACACTTTTGTGTGTAGAGCTTGCTAAAGGTAATACTGTTTTGGTGAATGCATATCCATGATAAAAGCCGGAGTACAAGTGATGCAGACATCCTATTGTCTTTACAAGAATTTAGAAAAAAAAGCTTGAATTAGAGCCTCGGTTCATCGTTAATCTTATTTTTCCACAAACTTAAAAAATATATAATATAATAATCTGTATATAACCAAGAGGTAAATTGCAGTTTCAGGATTACTGATAATTTATCAGGCCCTTTCAGAAGAGTAAAAATAAAAACCTAATCATATGCATTTCTTAGCAAGTCTCCTATTGTGGAATTGTGGGTCGTCCTACAACAGATTAGCTCACATGGACAATTATTAGTACCCTTTTATGCTATTGGACAGGTTTATAAAGGTATGTGGATTTTGTTTATTGCATTACTTGATATTCTGAGAAAAGAGCTGATCATGTGATAACATTGCTCTTTTGTGAACCGCTCTGTGAATCGGTTTACTTTTCAGATTATTTGCCATTACAACTCTTTTGTAAAGATAAAGGATCTCATTTCATGGTGCCAGAGAAAAGAGATGTATTTCTCTTGTCTAAATAGTTTTAATATTTCTGTTTGTGACTCAAGTGAACTGACTAGTTCAGTAAATCTTAACATTTTCAGCATTTCTCATTTTTGGGGGGGAGTT